>ML779432.1:817057-848290 GCA_009831015.1 Picea engelmannii | reverse complement strand
ACTTACGGGTTCTATTTGGAGTTAGGCCAATATAGTTGGCGCTCCAAGATAGTCTAGCAGAGGACGGATAGGATGGGAGACAGAAGTAGGTTAGGAAGGAAGGATGAGTAGAATAGTTGAGATATATGGAGATCTGTCTTGTGGTGTAATGTGATGCCGTCCCTTCAGAAAAAAAAGAGAATGTGTATATATGAATATTCATTAACTAAACTACAGCTGTGTAAAATAAAATTGTTAAACCGGATAATTGTGATTAAAGAAATTTTTAAACAATTGATTAATTGTTGTCTTTTATAAAAGACTAGTCTTGCTGACTGAATTGATTGCATGCATAAATTACTAAAGGATGACAGTTTGATTATTAGTACATGCCCGAGACTTGCATGTACTAGCTACACATGCATTTCTTGTACATATACAATAGTATGTATGAGCTTTCTTGACTTATTTACTGTTAATGCAATTACTTGTTGTGAATGTACGAACCATGCTCTTTTCCTTTGTACCATCAGATACCTTCAACTTTGGGACGAAGTTTCTTGAAGGGTGGGAGTATGTAACGACCCTAAATCGATAAATGGATAAAGATTATTAAGTAAGATTTAATTAAGGGATAATTGTAGTTAACAAACTAATAAATTAACTGTTGATCACATTTAATGATCTGTGACATAAATTTAAGAGATCAAAAAGAAAATATATAATAAGAGTTGCGTATGCCCAGGGGGTGGTGTATGTAGAGCGGGATAGCCCAGAAATCCTGAGACGATAAAATATTAAAGGGGGATGTAGGACGGAGGACGGGGGGAGGTTGTGGAGTAATTGCGTTAGTCGGCAGGGAGGAATAAGGGACGGGAAGAGGGGGATGGGCGCACCATTCGGCGGGGATGGATGCTGCGGACTGTATTGCTGAGCCAGTTGTATTGGTCGAGAGCCATTGCATTGTGTGGTGAGCAGAATTTCTATGCACTGTGGTATTTGCTGTGCACTGTGGTATTGGCTGTGAGCCTGTTGTATTCTTTGTGGACTATTGGCTTGCTGGGAGCAAGGAACAAAGTGTTCTAGATTGTGGCTTTTTATCAGGGGAGGCATTGAGTTGCTGGAGGTTTTGGGCATGGAGGGCCAGGATATCCGTAGATATCCTGGAGCTAGGTAGTTTTCCTAGTTGGCAAAAAGGACAGTAGTTTTGGGCAGTTATTTTCCTATTTGTGGCAGGGTTGATCTGTGTAGCAGGGAGCAGAAAGGCAACAACAAAGCAAAGAGGCAACCGAATTTAGCATCAGATCCAGGTACTTGTTAAGTCATGTATTTATTTCATACTGTACATCATTTAGTATTTATTGATAAATCTAGTTACTGAAGTTGTTGTTATAAAAGACAATATTATGTTATGAAGTTTTGTTTCAGTTTACTTTCTTAAAATGTTTAGGAAACTTAATGACCCTTAGTAAAATATAGGGGCATTACATTGAAACTTGCGGTGATGATATATACTTCCTCCTTGAAGGATGAGAACTTGGCTCTACAAGTTGACCTTCTCCTCTTGTGAGTTTCAACCTTGTGAGCATCAGAAAACAAAACACTTGCAAATAATCAATTCTTCAAAAACCTATGCTCTGATACCAACTTGATCTAAAAATAAAGAAGACTTGTATTCTTGAAAATATTTGCAAGTAAAATTTATGTGTTAAAATGCAAATGGATCAACTTTGCAACACAACTTTAATAGGATTTACTCATTCAAGATGCATATAAACAACAACATAATCAGTGAACAATAAATGCATAACACATCAAATGATAAAGGAGTTCACCCCTCTCTTGGGCTACATCTCCTGGTCCAACTTCTAATGGATCATTTGTATTATTTTCTCAAAGTGCTAAAAAATGTGCTTTACAATGCTCAAAATTCCAAATATACTGCTCCAATGGCTTCAGAACATCCAAAAACTCCTAGCTGGGCTTTTTCGGCACCTCGTTTGGCCAAAAATTGAAGTAGATAGGCTTCCTGGAAGTCCCCCCCTTCAAGCTTCCTGTCTCTGCATCTACAAAATGCACCCCCTTTGGCTCAACCTAGCCCACATGCATTTTAAAGCGTAAAAAATTGGCATCGAGATCAACCGCACAACCGGTCCAAACTGTCGAACAGTTACGCACCGACGTTAACTACCAAGGCCCGTGGGCACATGGTCACCACATGACCACGCGCAATTACACAACAGGGCTAAAGTTTCAAACCGTTGAGAAAACCATAAGGTTTAAACCCGCACGCATACACGTTGGTCACATGTTATATCAAACCATGCACATTTCAAATGGTTACAACATATATTATGGTGGGTCTAACCACCATAGCACCGGTCGTATGCAATACAATATATAACCATGGGTCGGGGCTTAGCCCCGACCCGGTTCACGCCCCAGCACACATTTTTTCAATGTTAAATATATTACAATGCATATATATGTTAAGTAACATGTGCAGGCACGCTAGTTGGGAGGACTTTCCCAAAGCTTTACCCTACCCAGAGGTCACGGGGTCGACTCCTGCCAAGTGCAAAGATTTTAATCCAATAAATAGGTGACACGTGGCAACCATTGATTGGGCCACGTGTCACCATCCCATTCGCTGCCAAAAAACCATGTCACATGCCAACTGTTCCAAATACTGCCTGCCATGTGTCGTATAGCCTCCCACATGTCATATGGCCTGCCACATCAGTGTCCGTATGGACTGTACAGTCATCATCCCTTTTTTTTGCCTGTTTGTCATTTTGAACAGAACGCGATATCTATCGCTCCAGGTGTCCATTTGAACCCAAACGAGTTGCATTAGGTTCGTAACGACGAGGCCTACACTCTCGTTCGATTTGAAGCGATTCCGAGCACTTTGAATTTTTTAGCAAAATTTGATCCCCTGATCATATCTGTAGTACAAGAGTTTGTCAACATGTTTCCATAAGAGTTACAAGGAGTACCACCTGAAAAAGAGTTGGAGTTTACAATAGACTTGAAGCCTAGAACTAAACTGATAGAGAGAACACCATATCATATGTCAATGACTGAATTATAGTAGTTGAAAATACAATTGAATGAATTGTTGGACTTGGAAATTATACGTCCCAACGTATCATTGTGGGGTGCACTAGTTATTTTTGTGAAAAAGAGGGATGGATCATGGAGACTTTGTATTGACTATCATCAATTGAACAAAGCGACCATCAAGAACTAATATCTGTTGGTAAGAATAGATGATTTTTTTGACCATGTGAAGGGAGCGACGGTGTTTTCGAAGATTGATTTGAGATCGAGATATAATCAATTAAGGATTAAGGAAGAAGATATCCCTAAGACTGCATTTAAGATGAGATTCAAACACTATGAGTTTATAGTTTTACCATTCAGTTTCACAAATGCCCTGGGGGTATTTTTGAGTTTGATGAATTGGGTGTTCCAAAAATACTTGGACAAGTTTGTTCAAGTATTTATGTAATAACCCAAGACCGAGCCCCAATTGAAATTGTAAATATGTTTTATAGGCTAGTGAGACAGGTGATTATAAGCCATAAGGCTTATCTTATTATTAGGCTGAAGAGCCTAGATTCTAAAAGCGAGTGAGCCTAATTGTGTATATGTAAACACTCATATCATTAATATAATACATAGTTGTGTGTATACCAACCATGATAAAAGAGTACGGGGGACTAAAATCCACTAGGAAGGGAAAAGGGGGGGTTTAAGAGCCTAGGAAAGGGGCTAATCTAGAGGGATTATCTCCAAGGGAATATTATAATATTATTCCTAAAGACTATGGTGTGGATAATTATTTTATCCTAAGTTCTTATGGGAAAGAGAATGAATTGCAAGTGGAGAGAAATGAGCTCCTTGAGAGCCATGTGTCATCAAGAGCGCATGCAAATAAGTGTGGGGGAAATTAGTCCATTTTTTTTGTTTTTTTTTGGGGGGGTCACAGAGCTATTTACACACTTAGTCATTCAATCCATAAACCTTACCTCTCGATCATACATAGACTCTTGAGATACCCATACCTTTCCTATTATCAACAGTAAATTGTATCCCTTGTGGGATGCACAACTCATCTGTACCTACCTGAGTGAGTGTTGTACCTTTACGTTATGAGAAACATATCTTCCATGCCTTGAATTTTTTTTCTCCCAACACCTATGCCTTAGCTGAATGTTGTTGTTGTCTTCACCATTACTTGTAACTGGTTGACTTAAGCACTGAACTAAAGAAACGAGTTGTCATGTAATACCCCTAGGCCGACCCCCAATTGTAAATGTAAAAGCAAATGTACTTAAGATGGTGAGTTGTTTGATATCATTTTTGTATGCACCTTCCATGGTATAGTGTGCACATGTACTATGCACTAAAATGATGAAGTGTGAACATTCCAGGATACCACACACAACAAACTTAAGTGCGTGCAATTTTGAGGCCAGAGAGCCTTTGTGTATATGTTGTGTTTTATACACTGGTGAGCCAGTTATTATAAGCTAGGAGGCTTATGTGTTGAATTAGGTCGGAGAGCCTAGATGTTAAAGGCCAATGAGCCTATTTTTGTATATTTATTATCAATAATATAGTACATCCTTGCGTGTAGACCAACCATGATAAAAGAGTATGGGGGACTAAAATCCACTAGTTAGGAAAAGGGGGGGATAAAAGTTAAGGAAAAGGGCTAAGCTAGGGAGCTTAAGCCAAAAAGGAATATTATATTAATATTCTTTAAAATATAAAGTATGAATAATTATTTTATCCTAATTTCTAAGGATGGGGACAAGTAGACCAAAGCATCTTTCAACATGACAAGTGTCAAGATGGGAACATGCATACATATAGCTTGGACTTAGTTCATTTCCCATTCATTCATTCATTCATTCCATGATCATTCTCTCACTCATTGAGTTTTCCTTCCTACCTTTCTTTTACTATCACTGTACTTGTACCAATACCATACCCATACCTATATCTGTACTTGGTTAGCTTGGGATCTAGACTGAAGAAGCAGGTTGCCAGGCCCGTGGGACACTGAAGAGGTGGGTTGTCAGGCCCATGAGAAATTTCTCTCTAGGTGAGAGAATTGTTGGGAATTGATTTATTGAAGATGCTAAAATATAGCTACAAGGCTCTGAGGCATCCTGTCCGACCTGTTGCTGAAGCCCTGGAAGGGAAGTGGGGAAATCGAGGGACTATTGAACAAAGAAGGGGCACACTTCTTGGGGTGGGATAGGCATGTGGGGAATGATAGACTGTAGGATAGTAGTTTTATTTGGCTCCTGGGATGAAATCCTTCATGTTGTATATGTTTCCTCATCCTGGCTAGAAATCCCCTTTACCTTGGTGGATTTTAGTCCCAGCTCGAGGGTGACCCACTGCTGAGAGTTTTGAGTAACGTCATCTAAGGATGGGAGGATCATGGAATGTTTTCATGTAGTTGGTGGTATTATATAAAAGAGAAGTATCAATTGTGTATTAATTTCCATGCTATGTATTTATACATGTGTTTATGTTTATGGGTTTTGTGTGTGTAGGATACATGCATATTTGTCTTGTTATTTATGCCTGAAATTGTGTATTTGCAGAATATATTTGTCTAATTAAAGTTTTATATATTCAGTTCCACAAGAGTTTTTGTATGGCATAGCCTAGTAGTCTAAGGTTGGGTATGCTACAATTTATTGATGACATACATATTTATTCTCGGATGAAAGAAGAGCATGACGAACATTTAAGATTGGTCTACATTGTCTACGAGAAAACAAATTGTACGAGAAGCTATTAAAACGTTCTTTTTACTAATCGAATATTCATTACTTGGGACATATCATATTTGATGAAGGTATCATTGTGGATCCAGTAAAATTCAAGGCTATTATGGATTGGCCAACACCGACAAATGTATAAGAAGTATGTATATTTATGGTTTTTACAGGATATTACCAACGATTCGTCAAAGGTTTTTCGAATATAGCAAATCCGATGACGGAATTGAAAAAGAAAAACAAGAAGTTTGTTTGGATAGAGAAATGCACAGAATCATTTCAAAGGATCAAGGTGTTGTTGAAGACAAATACAATACTAAAGGTCCCCGACATGGACAAGGAATTCTTGGTATCCATGGACACATCCAAGGAAGGCTTAGGCATATTTTTGATGCAATACGGTCGAGTGACATTTCAAGAAAATTGAGAAAGCATGAAGAGAATTACACAACAAATGACTTGGAGATATTAGCAATTGTATATGCCTTGAGAGTTTGGAGACATTATTTGATTGGAAAAAAATCATACCTAGAATTGGTCGAAATTGAAGTTGCAGGGAAGCCATGACAGATGGAGCAAGATTAGTTGATTTAAAATTCTCCAATTCTGAATTGAGTTTAGGAAACATTCGTTCCAGAAATATCAACCAATAACAATTTGTTCTTGTAGAGGTTGAATTGGTGTTATCAGGGTGAAATTGAACAAATTTCATAGTTGTAGAATGTCTATCGTAAAAATTGGGAAAACGTTAGGCAAAAGCCTCAATTTCTGCAGTGGAATTGATGTGCATAAAAATGAATTTGTGCAGGTGGGAACACTAAAAATGCATGATGTGCAGTGAAAATCTTGTGATATGTGGAAAAATATTAGCGTGCAGGTGAGTGCGCTAAAATTTGGAACTGTGCGATGCAGAGTGGAATTATGTCGAAAAATACTCACGTGCGAGTGTGCATGCTAAAATTTGGTGTTTCGCGGTGCAGAGTGGCATTGCATGGAGAAATATTGGCGTGCGGGTGCATGTGCGGTGCAAAGTGGCATTGCACATAAAATATTAGTGTGTGGGTGTGCGCACTTAAAATTTGGCACTGCGTAGTGCAGAGTGTTAATGCACAAAATATATTGGCGCATGGGTGTGTGCACTTAATTTTGGCGTTGCGCGATGTAGAGTGGTAATGGGAGAAAAATATTGGCGTGCCAGTGTGCACATTTAATTTTGGCACTGCACGATGCAGACTGGTAATGCATGGAAAATTTTGGCGCATGGGTGTGTGCACTAAATTTAGCATTGAACAATGCACATTGAGTGGCACATGTGTAATACTGGCATGCACAGTGTGCAAATTAATAATAATGGCATGTGTGGTATGCGTAGAATTAACAGAGCGCAGAGGAATTTTTTTGGTGCACGCACAATGTGGGTATATGTTGTCGCAGAACAATTTAGTTAATGATGCGCGCATAGTACTGGTGCACTGTGGGGGCGTACTAAACTTTGGCATGGTGCAACGCGTAAAGTAAAATGCATGCAGAATATTATGGTGCGGAAAAAAAATTGTGTGTACCATGTATTAGTGCATGAACCAAATTTCTGCATGGTGGATATTGGTGCGTGAAACAAAAGTAGTGCTCACCAGTTATTGGTGTGACTGAGAAGTGATCCACATTGGTTATAGGTGCGTGGAGCATGAACTACCTTATGGTGTTGTTGCGCATGCTAAATATGAGTGTACAGGTTCAAATTTGTGTGAGCAAAGTCGTTTGTATGATCTACAACAACAAAAAAACAATGAATTTATGTGACATTTTATACTGTTTGAATGTCATCTTTTTGCAGTGCATTTTTTAGGCCCTAAACAACGTTTTTAGCTACTCAAAAACCCCGAGAGCAGAGTATACCAGAGAACACTTTATCTTTGTAGTTCAAATGAAATAACTCGAAGAAATATTTCTAATGGTGTAAATCGTTCATCAAACAAATCTTTTATGAGGAAGTTACATGAGAAACTGTGGAGGGTAGATTTTAAGACCCAACTAACTTCGAAGGGCCATAACTTTCTGCTCTGGAATCAGATTGAGGCAGAGGAGAAATCTATGGAAAGATATTGAACCATAGAAAATATTCCTAGAGACGAATTAAAATTCTGGGCATGCTAAAAATGTTTAAGATGGAAAAGAAGGTACCTATATAATTCCAGATCAAAAACACGAATTATCTTAGAACTTCAACAAGTTGTAGCTAGCATCCTGGAACCTAGAAAGAGGTGAAACATGGAAAGACTATCCAAAATATGTATATGAAGAAACCCAATTAATATTCTACTAAAACTTCAATGGAGTAGGTGCAAAAATGCATAATTATAGTGCATAATTGCACCAAGTTGAAGAGTGAACCAAAAAAAAATTAATGGACAATTTTAAAATAACCATAACTCTCTGCTCAATACTTAGAATTGAGCATGGAAGCAGGCGTTGGAAAGGTAATGAAAAATATAATATAATTATTCACCCAAAAAATTGATCTGGGCATTCAATTTTTAGTAAATCAGAAGAAACAATTTTTGATGCATTATTGAACTAGAATGGTTCATATTTTCATGAAATTGTTGAAATAGTTAGCCTGACAAAGTTCTGTTGGTTGCACATTTTGCATAGTTAACAACAACTAGATCAGATCAGTATAAAAAAAGAGTGCATAGGAATGGAAGATGCATAGGGGGCTTACAACCAAGAATATGAGATCAGAGGGATGGATGTCCATATGGGTATTGAAGGAACAAACTCCAATGGACATGGAGAAGGAAGGGATGAAAACATGAATATGGTAGAGACCATTAAAAATTTGCAGAAGCATGTCCTAAGACATAAAGTTGATAATAAAAGGCTTATGATATATAAGAAGAAGCAAGAGGAATTCAACATGAAGTTAATGCAGATCTTGAACCGAATAGAAAATAAATTGAATAAGGAGAGTGGCTCAAGCAAATAAGGAAGTTATGGGTCTCCTAATGAGAAAAGAAGAACAAGAAGTGTCAACAGACATTACTTTCACACCCCGAGGCATTCCAATAAGAGAGAAAACAACAACTCAAATCCATACCCTGTCAAGAAGCATAAGAGGTCTGGGGTTGATGAGGTACGAGGAGAAATGACCAAAATAAAACCTCCTACATTTGACGGTGAGCACAAGAAGGATGAAGATGCAGAGACATTGTTGTTGGGCATGAAAAAGTATTTTCAATTGCATAATTATTCTGCTCATGTAGAAGGAATAATTTCCATCTATCAACTCAAGGGAAAGACATCCATGTGGTGGGATCAGCTTATGTAGGTGCATCACATTAAAGAGAAAAATGTTACTTGGAGGGAATTCAAGAAGTATTTTGAAAATAAATATTTGACTAAGAGATACTATGATAATAAAACGAAAGAGTTATTTGAACTCATGATTGGGAGTATGACCATAGATGAATATGAAAGAATGTTTTTAGATCTGCTGAAGTATGCTTCTTTCATCAAGGATGAGATAGTTAAGATTCAAAGGTATTTGAGTGGATTTCCATCATTCATAAGTGAAAAAATACAATATGTGATCCCAAAACATTGGAGGAGACCATAAAGCGAGCTAAATGCCTATATGATTAAAAAAAACCAAAGCCAACTTTCCAAAAATCTTGGGAAAACAAGAATAAATTCAAGATGGCTCAAAGGAAGAAGGGGACTAAGCCATCATTCTTCAAAAATAATACTTAGGGACAACCAACTTCTAGAAACCCCAGAGTGATGGAGACAAGGGGTGAAAGGATAAAAAAACCACCTATTCAATGTAAAGGTTGTAAAGAAGATCATATGTTTAGAGATTGTCCTCACAGAGGTGAAAAAGTGAGGACTGTTCACAATGTACAACAAGCTGAAATAGTGGAGGACATGGGTAGAAATGTACCAAGGATCTATGCATACTTGGACAACAAACAACAATAGTATTAGCCACATATGATTGAAGTGGAAGGTATGATCAACAACCGAACCATTTTTATTTTAATTGATTCAGGAGCTAGTCATAGTTATATAGATCCTAAGATGGTGGAAAGTTTGAATTTTCAAAGAATCAAACATGGAAAATATTGGTTGGTCCAGCTAGCTACCGAAGCCAAAAGAAAAGTTAATGCAATGGTTAAGTCTTTTCTTATGGACATGAATGGAATGAACACCAGGGAAGAATTGAACATCTTGCCTTTAGGTTCCTATGATTATCTAATTAGGATGGATTGGTTGGACCAACATCATGCTATATATTGGAACAGGGACAGACCCAGGGTTCAACACTCAAGAGAGCACCAACAAAACCCTAACTACTGGCCCTTTTGGCAACACCTACAAGGCAGATGAAGTCTCACCTGAGGTAGAGGTAGGGGTGGTTGCAAGACTTGGGTGTCTACAACCTTAGCTGGGACACATATTTGTGATTATATCACTTACAACGCACTTAGCATCGATTATTCATCAATATTCAACCCTTATTATACTTTGAAGATAGCACAGAGCATCACAACATTCACTTAGATCTAATATATTTCAACACTTAGCAACAATAAAATAGATCAGATCCAGTAGATCGGCACTAAGCATCTTCATACATATCAGATCTAACATTCATACACATCTAAGAAGCACAAAGCATAAGTAAATCTATCTAAATATATCAAAGCACTTAACAAAGAAAGAGATAAACACATCGAATCAAAGCACAAAGCATAATACACAAATTTACGTGGTTCACCCCCTCCCTAGGGCTACGTCCACCAACTCTTTTTATTTATTAGTATCTTCAATCATCAGTTACAACACAGAGCCTCAAACCTTTCTTCGCATAGGATAGAAGATCTGTGCAGCTCGCTAGATACTTCTTCCTTACACTTCAGCACAAAGCCTTCTACAACCTTTTACAACAACTTGCACTTAGCCTTGCAAGCCTCTTACAATCATGCACATCGAATTTACAATCCACATCCGATCACATAGATCTAACTACTATCACTAAGCCATCAACCATTCTTACATTGCCTAAGTATCTATTTATACATTACAAAAATGGGCCTAAGCATGGGTAAACCCCCGGGCCGACATCCCTTTCCCATTATATATTCCCAAAAACCCAAAATGGACTCGAAGTGGGTTGAGATCCCTTGATCTCCGCTTCATCTTGCACTTTTTATTTGACTAGCTGTCTAAGTCCCAAAATAGGTCAAAATGACCAAGGTTATCCCAAAACTTGGTCAAGGGCCAACAAGCCCCCAAAACTCACCTGTGACTTGTCTTGAGTCACTTTGCTCTACGCAATTCTACTTCGAAAGCCTCAAGCTTGGCTCAATATGCTTCAACCTATGGCTTCACTTTTGCCTCCTACTGGGTGAATTCTAGGATCACTATGTCGTTTACTGGTCCTTCTAGGCATTGTTCTGCAGTGATGACGACTTGCTCAAGATCTGCTCCCTGGTTTTCGATCTTAGAAAATAACATGCATGCCTTGTGTTGCACCGGTTGGATTCGCTGAGTGACTTCCATCACTTTGCTATGGATCATATGTATCTGTTGTTGATCTATGTGTTTTTCATGAGATCGTTTCATTCTATCCACTGCAGACAGGCCCTTAAGCTATGCCTGTAATGTATCTACATGCTGCTTTGCTTCCTAAAGCTGCAACTCCAGCGCATGTAACTCTGGATTCTTTGTAAGGTTCTCATAATTCTAGGCACTCTGGTTACCGAGCTGCTTGCACTCCAAGGCAAGAGATTTCAATCGGTCGACTGCATTGCGAGCAGTTGCTTCTCGCTGGTGTCTTATCTCCTAAGGGGTCTCGGGCACAGTGCAAAATTCTAGATCGGCAATGCGTTGCTGAAGCTTCTGTATAACTTCTTCAAGTTGTGCCACCTTCTATGGAACCCTCTCTTCAACTTGTACTTCAATAACAGTCATAGAGTGGAGTGCTCTATTGAATAGTTCCTTGACTTCAAGCTGCTCTACGAGCAACTCTTCCTTTCTTTTCTGTAGCTCTCCTTTCTCTTTGTCCCACTGTACTTGAAGACCAATTTTTTCTCGTTCGACAGCACTGTGTTGCTCGACAAGTACTCCCTGTACCTGTGTCAAAGCATGGGTGGCTTGTGTTATGCCTTCTTGAGCTTATCGAAGGTGAGCTTTGACCATATCAACAATCCGGTGAAGTTGAGCTGGCTCATCTCCTGGTTCTACTGTCCCTGCTGTCAGAGGCGCAGTGGGGACTGCGTGGGTAGACTGGAGTGCCCGATGCACTCCTTGGAGTTAAATATCTATATGGTTATGCATCTACTCCTGCTTCTCTACTATCTCCTTTGAAGCATCATTTATTGTTGCAATGATGAAATCAAAGTCATCCAACGTGAGGGTAGTTCGCATCTTGGTTACAGGGGTTCTAGGTTTCTTTTGGGAGGAATATTTCAGAGGTGAGACCTTCCTTTTCTTCGACGAGTCTTCTTCATCCCTAGGAGGTGGTACTTCACTTTTCTGTTGTTCAATTTCTGTGCCTTCTATCTCTTTTCCATCACCTCCTTCATCTGGTGTGATAGAGGCAGTCCTTACAGATGCACTATCTACTTCATGAACCTCTTCAGGGTTCTTCATTTTTCTTGGTCCTAGTGTATCTGGTACAGTCTCTGGGCTATCAATATCAGACAACTCTGCAGGGTTCGCTAGAATGAGAAGGTCTGCTGACCAATCCTTGATGATGTCTTCCTCAGTCAGCTTGTAATAAGACTGCAACTGTTGCTTGTGTTAATCAGCTCGTGTTGCTATATAAATGAAGTGGCAATCTGCGCTGAACTTCATTAAGGGTCTGAATCTGTGGAGCGTGTTTGGGGTAATGCGAGGCATATACTGGATGGAGATCTTCAGCTGGTTGTAGTATATGTCAAAGATGACATTCAACTGCCATTTCTTTCTCATATCGGTCGAGTAACACAGGGTACTGAACCTCACAGCCAAAGGTTCAAATGGCTCGGTCTCTGGGAAAGTGGCACCCTCTAACATCTCCCATGCTATGAAGGCAATCAGTTTGAGAAGCCAACTGAAATGGAACTCATACCCTTGGTCTTGCACTTCTCTGCAATCCAGTTTGAGTTGATTCCCCAAGTACTTCGCCTAATTCATTTGAAGTCCTTCTGCGCACTTCCCTGCGAGATCAACTACGAATCCAGTCACTTGGGTGGGCTGGTTCTTGCGAACTGGCTTGCCTGCAATCAACTGACAGGAAAGGTGCACTCTGCCACTATGAATAGAGGCTACCTTGTAGCCTTGGGTGCCCTTCTCGACATCGCCATAGGTTTATTTGATCTTCACTGGTAGTGCTCTGTCTGTGGTCTTTCTAGGATAAAACTCCTATGGGTCAGGGCCTTGCATGCTGAGTCCTATGATCCGATTGATAAAGGTTGGATCCACTATGGCACGATGGTTCAACCATAAGTAGCCTCTGTGATAGCAATATAGAAGCAAATTTATGCACGTATTCACCTCCTAGTGCCTACCAAAGTGTGGGATCTTCATCACATTCAACAATGTTGACTGCGCGAGGTTTTGGGTCCAAGAATGTGAGACGATCTTTGAGTTCTTTCCCTTTTTCTTCGTTATATACTTGTGCGAGGTGAGCATACTGTAGACTTTCCTGTCGCCGAGGTTGAAGTCACTAAACTTCAATGCTGTGAGCTTGTCCTGATTGGCACAAACTGCGTGCACCCCTTTCGACAAGTACGCAGTGACCATATCATACTCAAATTCTTGGGGTACACTGTCATGGTTGATTTCACCACGCAGAGGGGGTAGGTAAGTGGGAAAAATGCTTGGAATCAGTTTAGCATTTGCAAGATCATCCTTATGATTCATTTGCTTCTCATCGACCTGTTGGGATGGTCCATCTCGAGCAGTGGATGGAGAAGTTGCTACTCCTCTTTTCGATGATGCTTGGACTCTGGTGGACATTCCTCTTTCTGACGTGACTCTCTCAGTCATTAAATCAAGGAGGACCTCTGTGACAGATTCTTCAACTGCAGTGAGCACATCGGACATACGCGCTCGAGAAAAATAATCGGGGTCACGATGATCTCAGATACTGCACTAGGATGAACAATCATATTGCAATGACCACTGTATACAATCACTAGTTTTGCGGGCTTCGAATTCTCAGTTGGAAAAAGTGTTCTTTGGGCATGGCACGATGAGCTAAATAAGAAATTCGGCAACGGTCTACTTGCAACGGGTATGAAGCTTCTATTAACATTGATCTTTCTGTTATGGCGGTGTCCAATGGTCTGGTGGCGATCCTTTAGTTCTTTTCTATCTATTCAGGGAGGAAGTCGAACGGGTATATTGGTCTAACGACTATATTGCTTTTCCATGACGAAGTGCCATAGGTCATTGTTCTGATATCTCGACGAAGCTCAAATTATGCAATTTTTCTTTCTGCGATGTTCCATCTAGAATCTCCTATAACTTTTCAATCTTCTCCCTCTTCTTACTTAACTTTCTATCCTTCTTCCCAACAATCTTCAACTCGGTCTATCTTTTTCTATTATGATTCCTATCTTCTTTTAGCATAGTCACTGCACATTGTTGAGATTCTCTCTGGGGTAATAATTCTTCTTTCTCTGGGACAGGTGCTTTAGTATTCTGCGAGCCTTCTAACATTCTTTCAGCTTCGACATTGGGGTCTCTAGTGTCAAGGATCTTTGATATGTTCTTTTGTTCTTCAATCAACTGTGCAATCTTCTTGGTCATAATATCTTTTAATTCTTGTTTCTTCTGTTCCAAAACTTCTACTTCTTCCTTCAGTCTGTCTTGATCTCTATCAATCCAAGGTTTTCCAAGTAACATAGTAAACGAGGCTATCCTCAATAAATTTAATAATCTCAAAATATTCTTCAGTCGAAGTTCCATTAGCATTCGTAGATATCTGAGTGAGCCTTCCACATAGGTTTACCAATTTTCCTCTGAAGAGTCCTCTTCCTCTTAGTGAAGGGATCATGGTAGGATTCCATATAGCTTCCCACGTTCTCTCTGTCATGATATTTATCTGTGTTTCCTCATCTAGAACACAATCAATTTTGAAGTCCCCTATCCTTACTTCAATGCATTATTTTTCATTAAAGATCTTTGATAATCTGACATGTCAGTGTTCATTTAGGGTTTCTTTCACCTGAATTAATACTTTATCTGATTCTTTCTGAGGTTCTGCTATCTCTAGAGTTGTATTAGGGTTTTATTCATGCAGATTCATTCTTTCAAGCTTAGCAATAATTTTAGGGAAATCCAATACTTCATGATCTAAAGCTTTGTAACAAAGACAACTAGGTCCTCCACCAGGGCATTCCTTAGCTAGATGTCCCGGTTTTCTACAACTGTAATAGAGGGTTAATCCTGTCTTTCTTGTAACTGATCCTCAACCTCTTCTGTACTTCGCACCAAGATCATAGGGGCAAGTCTGCAACAAATTCTTTCTAGGATCCTGCATCCATTTGTTAGCCCAAACATTCTTTCTATGCATAGGTATAACATATCTATCATTATACTTAACAGATCTATTCATATCAATCTTTCTTTCATCTATTAATGCCATAGGTTTTAAGCTAGGACATAATCTATCAAAAATACCTAGATCCATACTTTAGAAACAAAAATTTCCACTGATCTTTCTTCTACAGAGCACAAAGCTTTCAGATCTAGAACTTTCTTACCTTTATCAGAGCACAGAGCTTACAAATCTTACCTCTTTTAATCAGAAATTCCATTGTTACCTTTCTTAGAGTACAAAGCATTCAAATCTTGCTTCTTTTCTTCAATTTCAACCTCTTTTCTTGCAGATATGACCTCTTTTCTTTAGGTCTGACCTTTCTTTCTTGGCACAAAGCTTCACAGGTCAAGTAGAACACTGCGCACTAGGGAAACAGATCTACGCACATAGATTTCTTTGCACAAATCTTCCTCTTCCTTAGTTCCCAACAATCATAGTTTCAGGTCCTGGCAACGGAACCATTTGTTGGCATAGGGGCAGACCCAGGGTTCAATGCTCAAGAGTGCAACAACAAAACCCTAACCACCGGCCCTTTC
Source organism: Picea engelmannii (assembly GCA_009831015.1). Classification (NCBI taxonomy): domain Eukaryota; kingdom Viridiplantae; phylum Streptophyta; class Pinopsida; order Pinales; family Pinaceae; genus Picea; species Picea engelmannii. The sequence continues at coordinate 832,376 of ML779432.1, read as the reverse complement.
GGCAACACCTGCGAAGCAGATGAAGTCTCACCCAAGGTAGAGGTAGGGTTGGTTGCAAGACTCAGGTGTCTGCAACCTTAGTTGGGACACAGATCTTTGATTATATCACTTACAACGCACTTAACATCGATCATTCATCAATATTCAACCCTTATTATACTTCACAGATATCACAGAGCATCGCAACATTCACTTAGATCTAAGATATTTGAGCACTTAGAAATAGTGAAATAGATTAGATCTAGTAGATCAACACTAAGAATCTTCATACATATCAGATCTAACATTCATACACATCTAAGAAGCATAAAGCATAAGTAGATCTATCTAAATATATCAAATCACTTAGCAAAGAAAGAGATAAACATATCAAGTCAAAGCACAAATCATAATACACAGATTTACATGGTTCACCTCCTCCCTGGGGCTACGTTCACCAACTCTTCTTCCTTATTAGTATCTTCAATCGTCAGTTACAACACAGAGCCTCAAACCCTTCTTCGCACAGGACAAAATATCTGTGCAGCTCCCTAGATCCTTCTTCCTTACACTTCAGCATAAATCCTTCTACAACCTTGTACAACAACTTGGACTTAGCTCTGCAAGCCTCTTACAATCATGCACAGAGCATTTACAATCCACATTCGATCACACAGATCTAACTACTAGCACTAAGCCATCAACCATTCTTACATTGCCTAATTATATATTTATACATTACAAAAGTGGGCATAAGCGTGGGTAAATGAATGGGCCGACATCCCTTTCCCCTTATATATTTTGAAAAACCCAAAATGGACTCGAAGTGGGCCAAGATCCCTTGATCTCCACTTCATCTTGCACTCCTTCTTCGACTAGCTTTCGAAGTCCCAAAATAGGTCAAAATGACCAAGGTTATCCCAAAACTTGGTCAAGGGCCAACACTATCCTAGACTATCATAACACGGAATTTACTTTCTTGGATGAGGAAAGGAACCTAAGGATAGTGCAGGGAATTTCCAAGGCAATAACCATCAGAGAAATTTAAGCATTGCAGCTGAAGAAATGTTACAGAAAAGGGTGTCAAATATTTGCAACTCATATGGAAGAGACACTTAAAGATAAGGTGTCAAATATTGAAGATTATACAGTCCTAAAAGAGTTTGAATATGTGTTTAAGGAAATACCAAGATTACCCCCTAAAAGAGACATTGATTTCTCCATAAATTTGATGCCTGGAGAAACTTTAGTATCCAAGAATCCCTACAGGATGAGTACACTAGAATTGAAGGAGTTGCAAATGCAACTTAAAGAGCTCCTTAATAAGGGGCATATACTCCCAACTGTGTCACCTTGGGGTTTTGTAATTTTATTTGTGAAGAAAAAGTATGTTTCATTGAGACTTTGCATTGACTTTAGGCAGTTGAACAAGGTAATTGTGAAGAATAAGTATCCTTTGCCAAGGATATATGACCTCTTTGATCAGTTGAAAGATGAAAAAATATTCTCCAAGATTGATCTTAGGTCAGGTAAGAATTAAATAAGAATACATCAACAAGACTGCTTTGAAAACAAGGTATGGTCATTATGAGTTCACAGTGGTGCCATTTGGGTTAACAAATGCACCAACTGTCTTCATGTGTTTAATGAATGGTATTTTCAGAGAATATTTGGATAAGTTTTTCATTGTATTTTTAGATGACATTCTTATATATTCTAAGTCAAAGGAAGAGCATGAACAACATTTGAGGATGGTATTACAAGTATCAAGAGAGCATCAATTTTATGACAAATTGAGAAAGTGATCATTTTATCAGAAGCAAATTAATTATTTGGGACATAATATTTCAGAGGATGGGATATCAGTGGATCCTGAGAAGATATAATCCATTAACATATGGTCAACGCTACTATAGGATATTTATTGAAAGATTCTCAAAGATTTCACATTCAATCACTTCCTTGCAAAAGAAGGCTGTGAAGTTTCAATGGACATTGAATTGTGAAAAGAGTTTCCAACACTTGATGCAATTATTAACAAGTGCTCCAATACTGAGGATTGCAGATCCAAATTAAGAATTCATTGTATGCATCTATGGCATGTAAAGAAGGACTTGGTGGAGTCCTCAGTCAAAATGGGTTTGTTGTATGTTATGAATCAAGGAAGTTGAAGGAGCATGAAAGGAACTATGCCACTCATGATTTGGAGTTGGAAGCCATAGTGCATGCCTTGAGGAAGTGTAGGAACTACCTCATGGGGAAAAGTTTTGAGCTGAGGACAAACCATAATGGTCTGAAATATTTATTTGATCAACCAACTCTAAATGCCAGGCAAAGGAGATGGATAGCATTTCTCAGTGAATATGACTTTGATATAAAGCATATCAAGGGGAAAGAGAACAAAGTGGATGAGTTACATGAGTTACATGATACAAGCATTAGCATGTACTAATAATATTTTAAAGATATAATTTCGGAGGCTGGAAAATCAAGTTTGCAATACAAGGAGTTAGTGGAAAAATTACAGCAAGGTATTTTGCAGCAGAAAATTGAAGTCTATAAGCTAGAAAATGATGAAATTATCATATACAAGGGCATAATTTATGTACCAAATTCGCAAGAATTGAAAAATATGATATTGAGATAAATGCATAATGTACCTTATGCTAGGCACCCAGGTTATCAAAAAACTATTGCAGCTATCAAGAGCCAATATTATTGGCTAGGCATGAAGAAATAAGTTGTTGATTTTATTGTCAAATGTTTGGAATCTCAAAAGGTAAAGTCTAAGCATAGACACCCAACTGGTTTTATACAACCATTACCCATTCCTGAGTGGAAATGGGAAGCTGTAACAATGGATTTCATAACCAAACTTCCCAGAACAAACAAGCAACATGATTCTATCATGGTGGTGGTAGATAAGCTTACTAAAGCTTCCCATTTTATTCTCATATGAAAGAAGAGCATGACGAATATTTAAGATTGGTCCTACAGTGTCTACGAGAAAATAAATTGTACGAGAAGCTATCAAAATGTTCCTTTTACCAATCAAATATTCATTACTTGGGACATATCATATCTGGTGAAGGTATCGTTGTGGATCCAGTAACAGTCGAGGCTATTATGGAATGGCCAACACCAACAAATGTATAATAAGTACCTAGCTTTATGGTTTTGGCAGGATATTACTGACAATTCATTAAAGGTTTTTCGAATATAGAAAATCTAATCACGACATTGAAAAAGAAAAACAAGAAGTTTGTTTGGATAGAGAAATGCACAGAAGCATTTCAAAGGCTCAAGGTGTTGTTGATGACAACTCCAATAGTAAAGGTCATCGACATGGAAAAGGAATTCTTGATATGCACAGACACATCCAAGAAAGGCTTAGGTGGAGCTTTGATGCAATACGATTGAGTGACATTTCAAGGAAATTGAGAAAGCATGAAGAGAAATACACAACGAATGACTTATATTTATTAGCAATTGTATATGCCTTGAGATTTTGGAGACATTATTTGATTGGAAAAAAATCGAATTAAAGACAAATCACTGTGGATTGTAGCATATATTTACACAGAGTGACTTGAATGTGAAAGTGAGGCATTGGTCATAATTACTTAGCGGATACAAATTTGAGATTACTTACATTAAAGGAATGATGAATAGAGTGGCAGATGTGTTAAGTCGGAGACCACACATATTCTTGGTAATACCTCTTAAGAATCATCTTTGAGAAAATATTCTAACCTTACAAATCGATGATGATTGGTATAAAGAAGTTAAGGTTAATATTGAACGAAATACCATGATGGTACCGAAGTTTGAAGGTTATTGTTTAGACAACGATAGATTGTTGAGATTTAATGGAAGAATTTACGTACCACCTAACGACGAATTAATAATTTTGATCTTGAGTGAATCTCATCGAGCTATGTACATGGCTCATCCAGGAGTCACGAAGATTAAGGCATACCTTAAACCTTTATTCTCCTAGAAGGGATTGAAAGCAGACATAGTTAGTTACGTGGTAAGATGTCTAGAATGTAAGCAAGTGAAGGATGAACAAAGATATCCATCAGGATTGTTACAACCACACGTTATTCCCAAATCAAAATGGGAAGTCATTTGGATGGATTTTATTGTTGGATTTCCACTGACGGAAAGGAGACACGAATCAATTTTTGTGGTAGTTGACACTCTGATGAAGAGTGCACAGTTTATTCTAGTTCGTACAATGTATCAGGTGCCACCAGACATAGATAGAGTATTTTTTAGCGAGATTATGAGATTACAGAGTGTACCAAGAAGGACCATATCCAATTGAGGATCGATGTTTACAAGATGATTTTGGACTACTTTCCAAGAGTCCTTGGGGAGACTGCTAAATTTTGGTACAACATATCACCATGAGACAAACAGACAAATAAAGAGAACAAACCATATTTTAGAGGATATGTTGCATATGTATGTAATGGACCAACAAAAATGTTGGGAAGACTTCTTTCCATTAGTAAATTTTTCATACAATAACAATTATCAGAGTACTATTAAGATGGAACCATTTGAGTTTCTTTACGGAATATTGTGTCAGACATAGTTGATTTGGGATTGACTTGAGGATAGGGTCCTGGTAGGATCATAAGTGATCCAAGAGATGTATAACATATGCAATCAATAAGACAAATAATTAAAGAAGTGCATGATCGACAAAAGAGTTATGTTGATGGGCATCGTGTTGACCACATTTATGAAATTGGCGATAGAGTTTTCTTACGAGTACAATTGTAAAAGAGTTTGATCAAGTTTGGAAAGGTTGCTAAAATCTCTCCTAGGTTTGTGGGGCCTTTAGAGGTTGTGGAAAATAAGGAACCCATGGCTTATCAACTAGCCTTTCTTGATTCCTTGAAGTGTATGCACGATGTATTTCATGTATCTATTTTACGACATTATATTAGTGATCCATCACATGTTATTGACATGAGTTATTTGCATGTTTCGGACGAGGGTGCTCTCATGGTAGATCCAATCTGCATTCTAGACCATCACATTTGACAACTACGATGTTGAATAGTCAATCAGGTCAAGGTCTAGTGGGACAACTATAGTCCACACTCGACTACCTAGGAAGACACATACGAGATGCGTCAACAATTTCCTTACTTGTTTGATAAATCAGACATGTAAATATATGTTCGGTACATTTATTTACTTGCATTTATATATTGTACAAACTTTGGGACGAAGTTTAAAATAAGAAGGGGTGTATGTAACATCCCACTCTACTGAGCACATTTTTATTGATATATTCTTCGAGAACACTTGCATTCAAGTGATCTAGTTATGGTATATTATGATTTCGTTTCGATTATGGGTTATATATGATGATGACGATGTATCATGACATGTTGTTGAATAGATGTATATGTATTGACATTTGCTATTGATGATTTTTCCTAAGTGTGCAGGGCACATGACAGGTTATGGATGTTGATGGCATCGATGGACTTCCTTGGACTCCAGATTGAGTTAGGAAGTCGATCTTATTTGCTTGAGTATTTCATTTTACGCACATGTGGTAGATGATTGATTTCAATATGATTTATGTATATATATTATTGACACTATTTTTGCTAGTGGATGCAGGTTTGACGATGCTTGCTAATCCGACTCACATAAGGAGTAGAGGGGCCATGCAAAAAAATCAAACATTGAGGGAGAGGTGTGGTAACATCCCTATCATAACCTACTATCACTCCCATTGTAGTATGAAGTGTAGGTTAACAATTACTCAGTTGGAGAGGTCTACAATGTTGTGAGGGTGTACTGAGATAGTCGCTCATGCATATTTCTAAGGGGCACACAATAAGGTAGATTCATTATTCCTTAGAAGCTCTTAGTTTCTCACAAGGTTGATCGAGTGGAGTGTTGGCTCCAAGGTCCATACAAACTTCCAAAACTAGTGAAATACGAGTGGCACCCTTGGAGCACGAAGGTGTGTCTTGAAGGGAACATCGTGTAATTAAAACTTGAGTCAATAAATGTAGGTGGCCTAGAAAACATTGAATTAATTAGACCTTGTTAGAATAAATTAATTAATTAAACAAAAAATTATTAATTGAAAATCCTAACAAGAGTCTAAGCCTAATTCTAATACTAAGCCTAAGTCTAAGTTTATTTAGGGGACTAAATAAAAATATTAAATAAATTAAAAGAATTGAGATAAATAAATTTCTAGGAAAAAAAATGATGAGCACAAAATTAAAAGATTCGATAAAATGCACATGTGTGCATGAAATTAATAAAAATGATTTTTAAAATAGAAAGAAATAAAATATGAGAGAATAGGTGTACACATAGAATAGTATCTAGAGTCAAGCTACCACCAAGTCTAACTAGAACAAGACTCATAATCCAACTCTAACTAAAATCTAGTTAGGAGACAATCATTAAATGAGAATTTGGGGAACAAAGGGACAACTAAGAGAGAAAATAGGAACACATTGGGGAATGTGGCAGAAATTGGATTTTTAAATAAAATAAAAATGGTAATTATTTGTGAAACTTGGGGAAAGTGTGAAAAATGTGTGTGTGAATAATCATAATTAATTTAATATAAAAAGATAAATAAGTGTGCATGAGGACATGTGTTAGTGAGAAAATTTCTATAAAAAAAATGGTGTGGAAGGAAAAGGGATCTCACTTTTTCTTGGTAAGGTTATGTTGCCAAAATGGTTTTGACTATGTTTTACTTGTGAGAGTTGATATTAAATATTGAGAAAGAGTGGAATCTCTTCCTTGCGAGGAAAGACTTGGAGATATTGTTTATTGGTTTCTTGTGTGTGGCCCCTTTGCGGCTCGGGGGGCTAAGGGGGGAGAAGAGTACATCTAGAATTAGTTGGGAGGTACCGATGAAGTTTTAGTGATGAGAAAGTGGGAGAACAGAAGGAGCACAAGAATTTAAAGGACATCATCTACTTTCCATCCGCCATTGTTAAGGTATTTTATTGAATGTTATATTAGCAAGAGTAAATTGTAATTTTAATTTTTAATAAGGTTGATGTAGAACCGTGTTGTATTTTTGTAATCAATTTGGCAAGTGCGTCGAAGGGAATATGTGTAATATCGGTAGTGAAAATTTTCCATTGATCGCTATATTTTACTTTCAACCTTAGGAGATTTTAAAAATCTATTTGTTCGCAATCATTTCATTTTATATTCAAAGTTTTGTTTTTCTCCCCTATTTGCTGCAAAATTTAAATTCGAAAATTAAATTGTAGTCAATACTCTACCATGGTGAATCCTATTGCATTGGATCTCTTATGTGGTCACACAATTGTATTGTTAAATATGAATAAATTGAATGTTGTTTCTTGATTGGCGATGAATAGAGGTAGTGATATTTCTGTTCTTTGTAAATTATTTAAAACCTTAAACATAGACTTCAATTATTTTATTTGTTGCCAAATGATTTATTCAATTAGATTAACGAAATTTAAAAGGTCGTTGCTATTTAAAATGAAACCTAGAACTTGATTTCCTTAATTATATGCCAATCAATTCTAGAGTCTGTTATATTAAATGATTTGTTTCCCGAGTTTAGAAATTCATTTGTGGTCTTTTAAAATCTATTGATAATCTAGAAGTTGAATGCATTTAGTCATTGCAAAATTGTTACCAATAATAAAATTGAATTATAAAAAAAACACGGCAATGTCGATGTGCTCTGTAACAAGATTGAAATCATAACCATTTCATTGTAAGACCAGAGTTGGGATTTTGATTAAGTCGCTACAAAAATGATTTTTGAAGTGTAGCATTTCAAATTGGCCATTGTAAATTTTTCCTTTGATTTGTAATTTCGTTGTGATAGTTGCATAAGAAGTTCACATGCTAGACATAACTGTTAGAGTTGTTGTTCTATTTATTACAGATCCTAAAGGAATTTGGGACGATCGTTGTTAATAGTTGGATTATATGTATAGAAAAAAATTGGATTTACGTTGTCAACTCAACTACAGCCTTGAAATTACAAAGTAGTGTTAGCACTATCATTAAATTACAAGTCATATTTTTAGAAATTGTGTAGGCACTCTCAAACAACTTTTGCATTTGAATTTTAACTGTTAGAGTCAATTTAAGAACAAATTGTAGACCTGAGTTAAATCCCTTGACGATTACTGCATGTTTAGTCGCAACGATGGAACTAAATTTGCTTGGTCTTCAACACTTTAGTGGTTTTAAAAAGAAAACAAATCTAAGAAATTTGTTGGTTTTTGATATCCTAGAAATTGGTAGTCTAGATACTGAACTTCGTAATGATCGTCAACAACTGATTATGCCAATTGAATCTTGAATTTTGACTTTATCTTTGTTATTATCATCACGTTTTAGTTGCAAGTCTCTCAGTTAAGATCACTGTGTCTATAGTAATTAAGATGCATTCTAATTGTGATGTAATCATGAACGTAGTGTATTAGTTACACATAATTATTATTAAAATGATTTGGTCACTGCCATTTATTGGGATCTAGAATTTGATTGTGTTTTCTCTTGTAAAAGCTTTGAAATTTGTATAGTTTTGTAAATTTACGCGTGTATCGAATTATAAATTAAGAATTTAAATGATATGTAGTATAATGATAACTAAGAGTGTGGTAACTCTTATAACCCTCTCTAGTTCTTGGGATGGAATAAATTATTAATATGAGCAACAATTTACTTGAGTTATGAATGGTCTAAATTGTTTAGGATTGAATGGTATTGACACTATTAGTCATTATACTATATAAAACTAATAAGGTTTTATATTATTAGTGTTAGAGCATAAAGTTTTGGGGTAATAATAATTTGGTATTACATATCAAAGGATAAGGGTGATGTTCTTAGGAAAAAGTTAGTAGAGTTAAGTAACAATTAAAATTTAGAATACCATCTATTATGGATAAGATTTAATGTTATATTATTACTTGATAAGAACTTGAATTATAACTTAACGTAACAATGAATAATGGTGATTAAATGTGATGTAAATGTCTTCAAAACTTAGGAACAAGTTTGGTGCTTATTGATAAAGTGATTTCCTCTTTTAGTGTCAGACAAAAAATAAGCAATGGATATTGGATAACTTACTTTGGATATAAGAAAAAAATTTAATTGCGTCATCCAAATTAGAGATGGTAGTGATCATGATTGGTATGTTTATTATAATCTCTATTATACTATGGAGTATGACTCATTCTTTACAACGAATAAATTGTTGTTAGCCACTATGGTTAGAGGTATGAATTGAATTAATTTATAAGTCAAATTGAAATGAATCGATTATTTTCCGATGAGATTATTATGTATCTTGCTATGTAAAAAATAGTACCTTATGGCTACAATATTTAGTGAGTGATTCATCCCAATTTTTCTTTTGTAAATAAAAAAAGGTAGATGCTATTACTATGTTGTCACTGTACAAAATTGATACATGTCACTAGCCTGCCACATGTTCAGCCACACTAGTGGAAACCAGAAGAGGTAGTCACCTATTATAATTTTGGCCAAAAAAGGCATCTTCCACTTGCCCTGCCAATAGGAAACCAGAGTAGGTGGCGGATGATAGTACTGAAAAAGTTGTTTGTCTAAGCTAGAGAAAACTAACAACTTCTAAAAAAAGAAAGATAAAAAGGAAATGAGTAGAGTACTAGTGCAAGATAGAAAGAAAAAGGCACCATCATTGTGCTGGTGGAGATTAGAGAATTGTGCAAATCTAATCATTAGCTGGGTTTTGCGTACCATGGGACCTGTTGTCCAAAGATCCATGGTGAAGGATGATGTCGTTAGGCTATATAACGAAGGGTTGCGCACAGGTCAGGAACCACTTCTTGGATAGTGCATTCGAAAATGCGTCAAACAACATATCAATTCGATTGTTGATGAGGGTGTCCCAATGAAGCTGGTCCACCGTGTAGCTTTTGATGTCAAAAATGAGCTCCAACTGCTCCGAGCTGAAGAGAAAGGGGGGATCCAGGTCACATTCCTGAATTTCTTTCAGCGATGGAGGCGCCGAGATGGGGAAATCCTCCTGCATAGTGCAGGTGACTCCTTCCATATCCACCACAACTCCTGCAACCACTTCACTGGTGTTGGGGTGAGTGTAAGTTCTTGGGGCTATGTGGAGGAGTTCCTCTGGGAATTCCTCCTGAAAAACGCATGAGGCGCCTTCCATGGTAGCCTCAATACCTATATCTTCTTTGATGGTGCGGGGGTACAAATAATCGTCTGGGATTGTATAGAGGACATAATTCAATGGAATATGGAGAGGTTCCTCTGAGAATTCCTCCTCGATGTAGGCCATTGGAGGAGTATGTGGCCTAACTATGTGATAAGTCCTAGAAATGGACAGGGACCACTCCAAAATATGAAGGTGTCTCTGCCTAGTAGCATAGTTGTACCAGGTTGGGCCACACCTAGGATTTCCTCTCTCTCTCGCCATGGTTGAGCGAGGGTGGTGAAGAATCCACTGAATTATAGCTAGGAGAACCAACTGAGATATAACCCAATTCTCGGATCAAGGGAGGTGAAATATCTCGGAGGAAAAGTAGTGCAAGCTAGGGCTGAGTGGGATAGATATCCAAGAGGTGAACATGATTGCAGTGCATCCACCCGTACTCATCACCCACCTCCTGCCATTAATCCACAAGACCACCATTAAACTGACACGAAGGATTTGTCCTCCCTCCCTATGCATGTTATTAAGGTCGCCTTCCATTCAAGACTGAGGTGAAGGATGGCGGTTGACCATATTTATGGCTAGCTTAACAAGAGCACTGTATGGCCTCCTTCTACTATGTGGAACCCCATCCGGGGGAGTGATTCGTCACATTAGTGTTTAATGGAAAAAATATTATTATTCTTCCTAATAAAGTTATTTAGTTCTTTCTCATTATACGCGAGAATTGTTGATAATTGTTTATTCATAATGAACTATTCTTACGCTTTAAATTTATGATAAGTATGGTTGTTGATTTAGTCTCAAAATCCAGAATAGTACTTTGGTTAAGGGAATTAGATATCTCCTTGTTCCTCAGAACAGTCACCAGTCCTGAGACCTTAAATGGTCAAAATCAATCAGATGAATCATGGACTTGAGTGTTAATTATGTGTCTTGGAGGTCCTAACCTTGCAGGTAGGTTAGGTGGGTAGACATCTTGTTATTAGTAAGCGATGACATTATTCTATTAGTTTTAGGGATGATGAATTGATTGTTTTTGTATTGTGTTGAATATGATAATAGAATATGTATTATTGAAGTATGTTAATACCGTGTAGTACTTGTTTAATGATGTTTGAATTTATTTTTTACCATTGTTGTACTCACTTAAATTGAATTCGTAATGGAGGGGACATTACATAATTCACCTCCAATCCACCCTATTCCATGGAATTATCAATAGACATAGATGAATTTGATGTAGTTCCTTCAGCTATTGGCACTTCCTCTTCTTTATCTTTCCATACTTTCTTTTGGAAGTTCTTCTTACACTCTCCCACAACATGTCCATAATTATGGATGTGCACACATATGAAAGGGATGTATAAGTAATTCAATATTTGAGTATAAGCCTAGTCCCCCACCAAAATTTATATGGATTCAAGAAAACCTTGTCAAATATCAATCTCATCCAAAATATGAGGCACCGAACGTGAAAAAATATATTTATAGCTATCATATGTAGTGATAAAATTACCTAGAGCATCCCTAATCACCTTCAATCCAAAACCAAACCTGAATTCAATAGATAAGTTGGGAAATTTGTCCCACACTAGGGTACTATATTCATATTCTTACTAAGCATTGAATAATGTGTTTCATGTTTTAATGCATATTATATTATTATCCATAAACTAGAAACCCTTAGTAATTTGGCAAGTGGATCCTCACTCCTAAAAATAAATCCTAGTCAACCATGAACCAACATATGTACCATAGAGTCGTAGCCAATAAGTGGTGCCAATTCCTATTGAGTCCAATAATTTATCGAAGACATAGAGACTAAACAACCAAAAAACATACCAACCATTATTTAATTGTGTATATCCACTATATATATGACCCTAATATCCTCATTGACCACCAATAGTACTCCTACTCCTCTTGATCTCATTACTCCTCATTTCTCCTACCATTGGAGATATTTTGGACCTTGGGTTAACATCTTTAAAACTCTACAAATTCTAGTTTCTCCCCCATAAACCCTAGTCTCATGTTAGAGGATCAATATCTTCTAGTGTCCAAGTTAGAGTGATAGATACTTATGAAAGGAGTAATGAGTACCTATGGAATAAACCTAATAGTAAGAGAATGTGCATGGGATCCACCCTCCAATGTCAACATGAAAGGAAAAAAGTCTTGAGAAGAAAATTTTGATCCTCCTAAAGACAAATAAAACTTGACTGAATAAATTATTTTCAAATAGTACATCATCTCATTTCCCAACCCACTTTTTTAAGGTATTATTTAGCAAAGGATTATCTAAAAAAAAAAACATGACCATAGAGGACTTAGTCTCTAAGTTCCCCAAAAAGGAAGGGGAAAATAATTTTTTTTCCTAAGAGAGTGAGTCCTTTGGGTAGTCCATGAGATAGAATTCATCCTTCATTGTCCCTCAGTCCCCTCAATTTGTCTTATAGGTCTCAGTATTCATTAATCTTCCGACCCTAATTATTCTTACATTAATCAACAAGTCTTCCCTATGGGAAGTTAACTTCATAGAGGCAAGCCTATCCTTGGATATATTGACATTAATTACTTCAATGGAATCCTTAGAGAGATGCCAACATTTTTTTCTCACCCCCACAACCTAGTTTTTCGAAATGTTGATGTTGATGAAACTTCAAAACCGCCTATTAGGGATTTCAAATGGTCAAATTAGGTTTATGGTTTCCATCCACTAATTGTTATGAAGCTCAAAGGATCATTCTGAGAGTTGGAGTCATATTCATATTTGTGGATTTGATCAAGGAATGATGGAGGATTGAGAGACATTCAACTTGGATGATCATTATGATTATCGTTTCTACTTCCTTCATTATGTTGTTTCCATTGAGTCAGATATCTTACAATGTTGTTACAATTTTTCTACCTCGTTGATGATTCTAAGTTTTAAAAATTTATAATATAGTAATGAACACATATATTCTTCACAAAACATAAAGGAAAACAATAAAATTCACACATAGTACTAAGAAATTTTCCCTAGAAACCCTTCACCGAGAAAATTGAAAAATGTTTCGATCCATGCATCTAACTCTCATTGTATTAACTTCACCATTTACGATACAATATATATGATTATGTGGTATCAAAAACCCTAATCTGTTCACACAAATTAGATTCATTATTTGGAATTATATTATAATGGGACAAAAAACCATTGGGCAAACAATTTCCCAAGGAGATACCAAGAATAAAACAAAAAAAAATTTGGGGCTTCAACCCCAAACCCCCAGATACGTGGGGCATACCACCCCCCCATCACAAAGAATATAACACATACCCAACATTATTCCACTTGTTTTTTTCTTGCATATAAGGGACCCAAATATTAAATGATCAATAATTCAAGACAACAATTCCCATTTCATCTCTACACCAAAAGAAATTCTTGATACTAATAGAATTCATCAATGAACTTGAAACATCCTTCAATGTGTAAACTTTCAAGAGTAACACCTTCTTTTGTTCAACTATGTCTCTCACAAAGTGATACTGAACACCAATATGTTTTTTTTTAGAATGATAAAAAGGGTTGGTTGCTAGAAATATTGCACTTTGATAGTAACAATATAACCTTATAGCTTGATTTACAAACACAATACGTAAAAACAATATTTCTAACCATACAAATTCCTTAATTGCATGAGTGGATTCCATGTATTTAATTTCCATAGTTGAGAGTGCAACTATAGATTGTCTCTTGTTCATCAAACTAATTTCAACTCAGAATATGTCAAACACATAACTACTTGTAGATATTATGTGATCTAGATCTCCAGCCTAGTCTACATCAAAAAATACATGTGCATATAACACTTTATCGATTATAGTTATTCCTTGCTATCATATTTCATAAACTATAGTGTCAAAAAAATACCTAAAGATACTCTTTACATTTTCTCAATGATCATTTCCTAGTTTTGACATATACTTTCTCAAAACACCCACTACATGGAAAATGTCTATTCTAGTATAGACCATTGCATACATTAAACTGCCAACAACACTAGCATAAGGACGTGAGACATGCCCTCTTCCTCTTTCTATGTCTTAGGGTATGTTCTGTTAGTATCAACAAGTTCCATTTTTGTTGTTTTTGGCTTATGAAGACAATTTGTTTATCAAGAAACAAGCCCCCCCTTATATGATTCAAGGCCCTTTATCATATCAAAGGAACCTAAGTTTGGCTTGTGCAAATTTGAGACAAATTTCCTCCTTTAGTTAGCATTTTTATGATCTATTTAACTCACAAATATAGGCAGTACTAGGGAAATAAAATTCTTCCTCACTAATACAACAAAAGAGATCTTTCTTCCTTCACTGATATAGCCAGTGTCAGTGACTTGTAATTTTCCTCACCGATAGAGGAGAGAAACCAACACATAGTCTCTTTTAGTCAATTAACTAAATTTCAGCTCTCCATCATTATTTCCTCGCTGAAACACCATGATCTATCTCCTCATTACTATTTATACACCATTTTTCGCCCTCCCATTATTGCTAATATGATGATGCTTGATCTTCCATTCACGGCCTATACGCCATTTCCATTCCCCCTGAAGATGATTCAAAATGAAAAGTCTCATTGGTATATATAGGAGACTAGGAGGTATAATTACAACTAATGGCCTAAAGCCGACATAAATAAAATAACATTACTAATATAATATGCCCCAATTAAGGGGTAATGAGCCAATATTAGGGCTTAGCATGCCCCTCCCCTTGAGACAAGTGTTGTCCGCAATGCTTGAGTAACTCTGGATGCTTCTGTATAAAAGACTCATCTTCCCAAGTGGAATCTTCATCCAATAGTTTCCTCCATTTAATGAGATACTCTGAAATGGATCTATTCCTCAGCTGGTGAATTCTTGTGTCAGTGATGGCTTCAGGCTCCAATATGATTTTTCCTTTCTCGTCAAGTTTTGGAAATATAGTTTGAACTGGGATCTTGTCGCCTATAACCTTCTTTAAGCATGAAACATGGAAAATTGGGTGTACTCGTGAAGATGTAGGCAGCTCCAATTTGTATGCCATAGTACCAATATTTTGCAACACCTTATAAGGGCCATA
>ML779432.1:805657-817007 GCA_009831015.1 Picea engelmannii | reverse complement strand
CAACACCTTATAAGGGCCATAGTACTTTGGTGATAATTTATTATCCTTCTTGGCTTGCTTGAGGGACATCTGTTTGTATGGTTGTAGTCTTAAAAATACCCAATCCCATACTTCAAAACTTCTTTCACTATGATGTTGATCTGCTTGTTGTTTCATGTGATTCTATGCCATGGTTACGTTGTCCTATAAGATTTGGAGAACTTGTTGTTGATTCTCGATGTGATCTTCCACTGCTTGAAACTTAGATTTTTCTTTTAGAGAAGAAGTGATGGAAGGAGGGTGGTATCCATAAAGTGCCATAAATGGTGTAACTTTTGTTGCAGTATGGAAGGAAGTGTTATACCACCATTCTACCAAGGGTAACCATTTGAACCATTGTCTTTGTTTATCATATACAAAGCAAAGAAGGTAGCCTTCCAGACATTTGTTCACTATCTTGGTTTGTCCATCGGATTGAGGATGATACCATGAGCTATGAGCCAATTGAGTACCCTGTTGACGGGCAAAATCGACCGTCCGTCAACTGAGAGAGTGGAACCGGTCCGGGGTTGTCTAATAACCCAAGCCGTTTGGAATGAACCACCCTGACAGGTTTAACGACTCCGTTGGCCATTCTAAGGTTCTAAGAAAACCAAAGAGAAAACTAATCTAAACTAATCTAATTAAAACTAAACAAACTAAACTAAAACTAAATAAAACAAACTAAATAAAACTAAATACAACAAACTAAACTAACTAACTATATAAATACAATCTACTAATTACTACTATACTAACTCTATTAATTAACTATCTTATTACTAATTGAATTATAACTTATTCACAAATATACAATATCTACAACTTGCAGATTTGAATAAAACCTGTAAAACTCATTTGCTTTCTGCCCTAAGACAACTAGAGATATTTTTTTATTTTTATGATTTTATGAACAAGAAATAAAAATTACTAAAATTAAACGATCTAATATACTAACTAACTAAAATAATAACAAATATATTAAACAAATAAACAACAAACTGACCTGGAAACGCTCCAAATTTGTCGTGTGTATGATGACTTCGAAGCTGGTCGGAGGAAGGAAACTCGCACCGGATAATCCAGAAGCTTCTCGTAAACTATGGCTACAATGCTCTTTGAGTTGTTTACAGGACAAACAAGACATAAAAAATCACAAAAATAAGAAGATTTATAAATCTCTGCAATAAGGGAAACCTGTTATGCAAAAACTTATACTTAATAATCCAATTAATGAAGAAGAGAAATTTGTCATCCATAAACTGAATCAGGTAATTTCTATGTTTTTTATACACTAGGAGAAATCAGATATGGATTATATTGATTAAATTATATCATTTGCAAAAGACTAAGATAGCTAAAGTAGTAATTAACCAAATGCAAATTGATACACATAAACATAAAACAAAATATTGATATTATGAAAAGCTAAAGTTGTAGCAGAATATCAAATTCTGTCTCAGTCTGTATTAAAATTCCATATCCTTGTTCTCCCACGAATGAGGATGGTATTATTACAATAATAATAAGTATTTATAAGTTTTTCCACAGCGTAAAACCTCCCTGTGGATAGTATCAAACTGTTTACATAATCTGGGAAGATATTCCCAAGATCAACTAAACTAAGAAACTAAAATGAAATCAAAATATCCAAATATCCTCTAAACTGCTTCATCAAATTCAATGCAATTTCGAATTCACCTGAAATGGACCAAAAATAACAAGTTAGAGAGATATTTTATTAATAAAAAGATAAAAATTAAATCCTACAGACTTAGCTACATAATCATCTGATTCTGTAGCTAGTCTAAATAAAGGTACATGATCATAATTGAAATTAAATCAAATCTTTTTCAAAGAATTAAATTTAATCATCATCCAAGAAATATCTAAAAACGAATCATTGAGATCAAAATGATTTTATCATTCAACATTGAACAGGATCAAAAATGATTCAACCGAACACAGAGATAGGAATACTCTGTTCTTTTGTTACCAACGAAATCGGGTCTTCAGAGTCATAATCGAACAGTAATAAGATTGTTTCATATCCAATTTTGAAATCGATAATCAAACATATCGTATGTGATACGATCCAATCCAACAAAATCGTTTTCCACTCGTTATAGCTGTAACGATATAGCAAAAAGATTCAAATCATTTAATCGAATTCAAAGATAGAAATACTCTGTTTTTATTATCGTTATAACTTGGTAAATGAAATCACATGTAACAGGATCATAATCGTTTCTCAATAAATCAAATGAGGTCGCTTTGATATTAAATTGAAAACATAACAAATCACAAAGACTTCGTTATACTTGTCTCATCAACAGGAGAAATAATCTCATCGAACATGATTACCATAATAACTATATAGCAAAAGATTTAGATTGTGAACGAATTCAAGCCAAAGCTGACACATAATCAAAACGTAACAGGATCAAACATAATTTGTCATAGATTTCAATCGTTTATCCTTGCACAGTAAACATACAGGATCGGTTAATTTCGATCACAATTTGTTTCAATCAAACGAATCGTAACAGAGCTTGACCAATTCATTTCACAAATCTAAAATGCAGAGTATTAATTAGAATCTGGACTCGATTCATAAAATGAACTTGCCAATTTAGAACAAAAATGAATCGATTTGCTAAGATTTTCACACAGTGTTATGATTTGGATTCATTTCCTGATTCGGGCACGAATGGTATCTAAGTGTATTGTTTTCATCAAAGAGATACAGAGTCATTCTCATTAACTTGGAATCAATCAAATATAGAACAACACATGACACAACATTGTAACAAATATCTTCTCGAAATATTTACCAGTCATAGCATACCAATGATAATGAAATTGAATCCGAGCAAAAATCGTAACAATCAAACTTAATCAAACCGTTTATAGCACATGGATCATAACCAAATCAAATCTGAGCGTGACACAAACCAATTCATTTGGGGGCAAACTATTAATTTTATAAACTAGTCAATCAAATCTCAAAGCATACCACTCAAATCCAATCGAAATCTATTGATTTCTATACTGGGAATGATCAAATCGTATATTGAATCAAGATTTGTTTCTATTCAAAGAAAATCTATATATAGAATGCTTGCAATATAACAAAACTATTCACAATGTGAACAGAACTGTTTGAAAACTGAATCGCAAACATTATATCAACCTAGATTATTTACAAAATGAAATGAAATTTTCCATACCTGTGTAGCGACGAGATCACTTGATTATGCCAGCTTAGAATTCACAACGGCCATGGTTGATTCCACATTCTTGAACAAGATAGAGCCGGTTGTCTTTTGTTTTTTATCCACTGCTTGAAGCTTGGCTTTTTGTCTAGTTAGCAGTGCAATCTGGTCTTCTAGTGACTGAATCTTTGACTGGAGCATTGGAACATCATTATAATATCACTCTAACCATGAACTGCATTGGTCACAGGGTGGCTGTGTAGGTTTAGACAGAGCAGGCAAGGGTTTGGGCGAATGAGCGAGGGTTTCACAAGGCAACTTAATGCCTGGGTAGTTAGGGTCGTCTTGTAGGTAGGGGGGTAGGTTTGATACAAAATCATACGAGGGTTCGGCACACAAACCTTGCAAATAGGGATATTCACTAGCCAAGAACCGCTCCACTTCCGAATCGGAGTCCTCACTCAACACGATAGGGTTTGGCTCAACAGGGGGTTTTGGCTTGTTCCCTGCCATCCATGAAATCAAACGTGCATTCTTCTTCCCTTTAACATTTACAACGAGGTTTGCCTTGGGCTTTTTGCTCATAGGCTTAACAGTCTCAACACTCTTAGTCACAGTGTGGGGTAAGTCGATAGGAGGGTCGGCCGAGGGTTTAGGCAGTAGGATATGGTAGGGCATTGGGGGTACAACCTTGACCTCACTCATGACAGGTTTGTCAACCTGTGTAGGGTTCGGATCCTCGAAACCATTCCGAGCAAAAAAATTGCTCCAACTATACCCGTGCAGACTCAAATGACAGGCAATGATCAACTTAACAAGCCCATAATGGAAAAGGCTACTGTCAGCCTGGTTTATTTTGTACTTCTTCGACATTTTAAACAGGCTACGATGCAAATAATAGGGCATATTGAGCTGATAACCCATAAAATCCATAAGCAAGCGCAGGTGGTGTAGGAACACAAACTTGTATCGACAGTCACAGGTGATAAACTGTTTGATTATCATTAATAAATCGTGCCAACGTTGTTTGAGCATAGTTACGGGCATACCTCTATCACAGGAGGTGATTTTGCGCGACTGGAAGAGCAGTGTCCATGGGACCTCCTCGATTTTGAAATTCTTGGACCATCTTTGTCCAGTGGCAGGCAAACCCGTAGCAAGACTGATAAACTGTTCATCAATTTCCAATTGTATATCGCCGACCTTGGCTCGACAACCATCGAAGGTCATGGAAAACTGTCGAGCCACGCAAAGGTTAAAACCATAGAAACATTCCACGAAGGTAAGCCACCCACTGTCTGCCAAATCTTGGCGGGCATTGTCAAACATCAACAGGGCCTGGTTGCCATTGGGTTCAACTCACAGGACTGGTGCCATGGAGTTGAATGCATGGTAAGGGAAGGGTTCGAACACACAGTAACAGAGCTATCTGAAACAACAACAATGAATCAAGCCAAAAAGGGGTAAGCATTAACGCAAGCATGCGAAGGTGGTGGAGTTATTCACCGCCATGCAAAACAATTATGGTCAAAGTACAACCGCCGATATAGTTGTTCAATTCATAATAGTGGATCATCCATTAAGTCAGGTGTACAACTAATCCAATGCAATGTGCATACCAATACGCGTTAACACTATGCCATAGTGTTCAAAACATTCGACGTATAAATCAACACCAAAATCATTATGCGCCAATGTATTAATTCATATAATCAAAAGTTCAATCAAAGAGCTAAAACGATATTGAATATAGTTGACAATCCAATAAGTCATGAAAATCAATAAGGATTATATTAAAAGCTTAATCAAAATCCCTATGCATTTCATAGAATCAATGATTAGGCAAGTCATAAAATGTAAATCCAAATGCTCAATGTCTTACAAACTCAACAGAACCAAGTTATATAATCAATCAAAGTATGAGAATTGATCAAAGGATATTTCCAATCGTGTAATGATCAATAAAAGGTAAGCGCAAATGACAAAAGAAATAACCACAGTTCAAATAATGATCGAAAAACAACTTCGAAAGGAGAAGTTTTCACGCTTACAGTTGTGAAAACTTAACGAAGACAAATGTGTCAATGTCGCAAGAAATGAAAATTTCGTCTATTTGAAAAATGCGACGAAAAACTTGATGTTCGCAAGACATAGGTATAGGCAGCTTATAGGATAATAGAAAAAGATGAATTGGCTGCCAACAATGGCGACACACTGGAAGAAGCAGTTATCTTTGCAAAATATACAAATTCAGATTAAGACAGCAAAGATAATTTCAACTCGAAAATAACAACCAGAAAATCGTACGAACATCATCATTAATCATTTTTTCAGCATTGTTTTAAAAGATGGAAACCAATAACAGTCTTAAGATCAACAAGTCACGATGTTAAAGATAAAATATTCAATAATGTTGGCATAGCCACTGCTGCCAGCCTCGACAGGGTTTCCATTTAACCCACTCTGACATCTGTGTCCTGCCAAGAAGTTTTGGATCAGAATAAATGACATTAAAGAGGTTTCTTATTTTTTGCAGATTTTCATGTACCCGACATTGCTTCGCTGCCAGCGGGCCTGTTCAGTACCCCGACAAAGTTGTCTTGGCGCCATGCTTGCATTTACCCGCTGCCAGCAGACCTGTTCAATATCTCGGTGGGTTTACAAGCACTTCCCACAACTCTTATTAATAATTTTATTTTGTTTTTCTTTTATAGATATAGCTGAGCGGGGTGACGCTGAAAATCTTAATATTTTAACATATTTTTAGACCTCATTAGGATTTTTTAGCACTGTCCTTTATTCAGTTCCAGAGATGTTTTATAAAAAAAAATTCCTATGACAGGGAGACATCTTTTGAGTCATTCCTTTAAGGAAAAGGGACAGCGTAAAAAGATAATAGATGATCATGACAAACTTTGCTCAGAGATTGAAATTAGTAAACTTCTTTCAAACAACAAAATTTTCCAACATAGATATCAGTTTCATAGATATATCATTGATGTTTGTACAAATCTTCAGAAGTTATTTCAGCGAAGAATTTTTTCTATCGTCTTTGTCTGAATGGATCAGCGTACAGGTATGTGTATGGTTCAAAAAACACAAACTGATAAATTCAAATCAAAATTGAAAACAGAAAGAAAAAGAAAGTGCAAACAAAAATAAAATATTTACATAATATACAAGGGTAGTTATCGAGCAAAGTATCTCTTCAGGGCTTGGCCATTCACCAGATAGGTGTCAAGATGCCCTTCAATATTCTGCAATCGAAAGGAACTAGGACCCAACTTTTCAGCAATTAAAAATGGCCCAAGCCATAAGTTTTGAAATTTTGTGTGCTCACCCTTTCCTTCGTGTGGTTTGTCCCATTTTAAGACGAGATCGCCTAATTCAAAATTTCTATCAGAAGCAGAATTAGAATCGAACCAGATTTTAACTAATTTTTGATGTTGATCTAATCTACGCTTAGCTTGGGCTCTTACTTCTTCCAACTTCATCAAAGCGTTAATTCGACTTTCTAAAGGGGGACAATCTTCTTCTTGGACTTTTCGTGAAAACTGAAGCGAAGGAAGAAGAATGTGAGGTGGCAGAATTGCTTCTCTGCCATAAATGAGAAAAAAGGGGGAGTTACCTATAGCAGCTTTGGGTGTTACCCTATCAGCCCACAATGCGTTCAACAGTGCATTGTGTCAATTCTTGTGATTTTCAGCCACGGTTCTCTTGATAATTTTAATCAAGTTCTTGTTGGTTGATTCTACTAAGTCGTTGCCCTGGGGGTAGTAACTAGCAGAATACTTCAGCTTTATTCCTTTCTCTAAAGCAAACTCGCTCATCTCAAGAGAAGAAAAGTATGAAGCGTTGTCAAATACTAGACAATCAGGGATACCGAAACGAGTGATAATATTCGAGTTTAGAAAAGAAATTACCTGACTGGTGTTAACTGTTCTTAGCGCAACATCTTCAGACCATCGTGTAAAGTAATCTATGGCTGTCACAATATACTTGTGTTGTTGCGAGGATGGAGGGTTAACAGGACCTATGATATCAAGGCCCCATTGCTAGAAAGGAGAATCTACTGAGACGAGTTGCAAGGGAAAGGCTAGTTTTTGCAACCGCCCTAATGCTTTCTGACATATGATACATTTACGACACAAGGCATGGGCGTCCCTAAAAAGCATGGGCCAGTAGTAACCGACTCTTAAAACCTTATGAGCAGTAGTGTCGCCACCGAAGTGACCACCAGCTTCTCCTGCATGCAACTCTAGCAAGACTTTTTCTGCTTCGTCCTTTTCGAGATAGCGCATCAGTACGCCGTCAAAATTCTGACGAAACAGTACACCGTTAACTAGATGAAAGGAGGCATACTTTAGTCTTAACTATCTTCTCTTGGCGGGATCGAGGTGACGGGGTGCTGACCCATGTTCAAGACAGAATCTAATGTTGCCGTACCAAGGACTTACGAGGTTTTGTGTGCAACAAATCAAGCTTTGATCGCTTTGTCCTAGGTTTGACTTATCACTATCTTCTTATTGTCTGGTTTCTGAATCAACAACCAACTTACAAAACCCTTGGCCTCTCACGATCTGAGCTGGAGTAATTTCTAAGTCATACTCCTGCAAGGAGGTGACCCAGTTAGTTCTCTTCTCTCCTAACTCCTTCTGCACTAACAAATTCCTAACGACAGGGTAGGGGACAATGACTTTCGTCCTTGACTTCAAAAGATAGGACCGGAAGTGCGTAACTTCTTTAAAAACAACGTAGGCTTGCCGATCGACCACTGGGTAGTTAAGTTCAACGCCTTTGAAAGAGGAAATCATAAAGGCGATGGGTACTTCGTTGTTTTCAGTATTCTTTTGAGTTAGGACAGAGGCATAGGAACGATCATAGGAAAAAGTATAGAGTGTAAAATCTTGAGAGAAGTCTGGGCTCATGAGAGACGGAGTGTCTATTATAGCCTTCTTTATCGCATTAAAAGCTTGATTTTCTTTGGGTCCCTAGTGATATTGGGTGTCTTTCTTAATTAGGTTATGTAGAGGCTTGACCATTTTGGAGAAGCTGGGGACAAATCTTCTCACGAAGTTAATCTGGCCTAAGAAAGACTACATCGATTTCTTGGATGTAGGAGGGGGAAGTTTAGAGATGACTTGAGTCCTTTCGGGGTCAATAACCATTCCTTCACTAGACACTATGAATCCTAGTAGTTTATCCTGTTCTACTGCAAAGATGGACCTTTTGGGGTTCAAGGAGATGTCGTATTTACGACATCGTAGCAGAACTTCTCATAAGTGAGCTAGATGATCGTCTTTGTTTTTAGAATAAACGGTCACATATCCAAGTAAACTACGACGGAGTGATTGATTAAGCCTCGAAAAGAAATGTCCATTGCTCCCTGAAAGGTAGCACCAGCATTAATCAATCCAAAGGGCATTTTGTGATAAGCATAAGTGCCCCACGGAGTACGAAAGGTAGTTTTGAGTTGGTCTGGTGGAGACATCAGGACTTGGTTGTATCCAGAGAAATCATCCAATAAATATAGCCTCTCGAAACCAGATACCTGTTGTAGGATCTGTTCCATAGGTGGGACAGGATAGTTGTCTTTGTCAGACGCTCTATTGAGGTTTCAGAAATCGACACATAGTCGGATTTCCCCGTTTTTCTTCCAAACTAGGACAAGGTTGGACACCCATTGGGTGTGCCTAACAGGAAAAATTATTTTAGCACTTAGGAGTTTATTCAATTCCTTTTGAACGGTCGGTTCAAGTTTAGGGTGCATTTTCCTCAGTTTTTGTTGGAAGGGTAAGGTTTGGGGCACCATCGGGATGCCATTCTGTATGATATTAGGATCGAATGTTTTAAGATCATCATATGTACATGCAAAGACATCCTTAAATTCTTTAAATAATTTAACAAAAGTAGCTTTTTCTTGTCTAGAACATCCCAAGCCTAGATTAATGCACTGAGGATTTTCACTAGTTTCTAAATTGACTTTTTCGTAAGACAACAAGGAACTATTAGTTTTACAATTGACCATCTTTTTAAATTTATCTTCAAAATCATAAAACTTTTCTAATCTAACTATGGATTTGGGTATGAAATTTACCATGTCCGATAGAATGTCAGGAGATTTCGGATCAGGTATTACCGTAAAATCGTGCAAATTGTCGTCGTGCGTGCGTTCATCTATCACCGCGCCTTGAAAGGTTTCTTCCATGTGCAGAAAGTTGATAATCTATTGATCATCGTCAAATACTCTCCAGTTTGTTATATTGTCAGGAACAGATGGTCGAAACAATAGCTCGACGGAGAATGCGTTTGGAGACAAGCCTTCTGCAGGAAGAAGTTTAGAGGCTACATTAGCTAGTAGATCTGCTTCAACATTATTTAATATAGGAATGGAATTTATATTAAAAGCAGAAAATTTATTCATTAAACTCCATACCTCAGACTGGTAACTTTTGAGATGTGGGGTAAGACAGTGTATAGAATCGCCAAATACAACGAGGTTTTGAATGTTCATATCTAGAGCTTTTCTGAGACCTTGCAGTAAAGCCTCATATTCTGCAGTATTGTTAGTACATTCAAATTCTAGTCTACAAGCCATTAATTTCTTGTTACCTGCCGGATCGATGATGATGCAGCCTATACCATCTCCTTCTTTAGACTTGGAATCGTCGAAATATAGAGACCAAATTTGATTTCCATCGGGTTCATGGGACTGCTGCATAGAAGCTGTTGGTTGCATATAGGCTACGATCTCGGACTGTTGTTCTGGATTGTTGATAGGTGAGACCTCGGCCATGAAGTTTCCGAAGAAGGTGTCCATCCCTTGGACTTCAGGTGAATCAGCAGGAGGTGTATATGGTTCGTTGGGATCATTCAAATCTGTGACCGTGAACTTGAGGTAGCGCTCACGATTTACTCTAATCTTGTTAGGCTTACCGTTCTCTGGAATCCATAAGTGAGACCAGTCTGTCGCGAAGTAACCATGTAGCTTCTCCGACCAGTCCCTGCTCAAAAACAGACCATACACTTCTGGAATATCCACCACAATTATATCAATAACTTGATGAACCTTTGGGTTAGACGATAATCTAATCAATACATTCTTTAGTTCACCTATAACTTTAACATTTGTTCGATCAAGTTGTATGATTTTCAAAGTAGATGGTTCCACTTCAGCGTTAATCTTTTGGCAGACAGACCAAGGCATCACATTGGACGACGCTCCTGAGTCCACCATACAATTATGCACATTTCTGTTGAAAATCTCGAAAGTTAAAATAAAAGGAGGTACATTCTTGCGAGTACTAAGAGTAGCAGCTTGTGGCTTCTTACTCGCAATTTCTGATGCTACTTTATCTACATTATTTACATTATTTACAGGGATTACAGGAAGGCTTCCTTTATCTTGAGGATCATGATGGTTTTTATTGGAAGTCTTATGAAGAACTTTGCTTTGTACAACCTTGTTACCAATTGAATTACCATTCTTGCCGTTCTCCGAAATATTTTGCAACATTTTTTGTAACAAAAATGGAAACTTTAACAACTCATAAATAGAAATGTTAGCCCTTAAATTTTTAAGATCTTCAACAACATCATAATCTAAGTTGGGGCTCACATTACTCTGTTTAGTTTCTGTTGTCTTAGATTGCTTTGGAGGCGAAGTTGTAGTATTTTCTGCAGCAGGTTTATTCGCTGTCTTACTCCTAGTGTTATAAGGGTGAACAGTCTCGAAGTTTGCTTGAAAGATATTATCCGAGAAGTGTCCAAAGATGTTTGGAGAAGACTCTTCTTCTTGAACTGTCTCTTTGCAAGATACCAGATATATAAAATATGCAGAACAGAAACGAAATGCTAGAAATAACAGAGTAACAGTAAAATATCCAGCATAATCTTCACAATACACAAAAATGATATACGAAATAGCAACAGAAATAGCACTTGAGTCAGATAGCAATGTTCACAGGCCTCTTTGAGGGGGCAACCTCCAATCGAGCAACGCTCTGTTACAATAATATCCAAGCTAGGGTTATCATACCCTCGACTCCTATTTATACTAAAAAGAAGCATCTAGAGGAAGATCCTTCTAGAAGCGGAAGCTTCTATTAGGTCTTCTT
>ML779432.1:715315-779688 GCA_009831015.1 Picea engelmannii | reverse complement strand
ATGAAAATGTCTCCTTGGTATATATAGGAGACTAGGAGGTATAATTACAACTAATGGCCTAAAGCCAACATAAATAAAATAACATTACTAATATAATATGCCCCAATTAAGGGGTAATGAGCCAATATTAGGGCTTAACACCCCCCTACACTCTCCGATACACCACATTGGATCATCCTCTCAATTTTAGTACCTCGACTACCGAATATTCCTTTGGCCTTTGATAGGAAAATGTGACCCTTTTTTTGGAATTCATAAAGAGTCTTTCCTTTGCCCATCTATCTTGATTTTTGTGTCAAGAATGGTCCAACAAGACTATAAAAACCTTGTCTTTCCCTTTTATTCTCACTATTACCACATCGAGCATCAAGAGTGAAAGAAAATATAAACCTCCAAACATTGAGTCTCCTCATGACTATTGTCCTTTTACCCTTGAAATGTCAACACTTTGTTCATTGGTCGCTGACCTAATCTCTCCTCTCACAAAAACTATACCAGACAATGTTAATCACTGGAAGGTTTTAAGTGACGATATGGAGCTCAATACATTTCTGCAAACCATTTATGAATTCTCAAATATCTCTATTGACCAAGAGAAAGGGGATGATGAAACAAAAACTCAACAGGCAGATCCTTTTTTGAATAAGGTGGTTGGTCACAACATTGTGGAGCTTAAAAAAAATCATATTCCAAGGGGATTTGTCCCAATGGAGAGGCTTTTTGACATCAATTATGCATCCAGGAAAGCTTCCATTAAAAGGCAGGAACATGAGGTTTTATACTGCAACATTGGGACAACTGCAAATTCCAAATTTGTCAAGATATTCATGATAGCACTGCCAGACGAGTAGAGAGAGATGTATGTCAACCTTATGAAATTTTTTGTTTATATTTTTTCATGGTATTATGAGGAACTGAAGTCATTCAACATAAGATTCCTATGAAGGTGGGATCAAATCAATTTAGGCAGAAAATCAGACAATTTAATCCTTTGTTGATGTCTATTATTGAAAAATAATTGAAAAGGATGTTTGATGCCAAAATCATTGTTCCCTTGAGATATTCAGATTGGGTGGCCAACTTGATGCCTGTTAGAAAAAGAATGGTGAAACATGCTTATGTGTGGAATTCAGAAACCTGAACATGTGTTCATTGAAAGATAATTACCCATTTCCTAAGATGGACCACATTTTTCAAAAGGAAGTAGGTACTCATAGAATTTCCATGTTGGGCAATTATTCTAGATACAATCAAATCACAATACTTGAAGAAAACAAAGAAAAATATGCCTTCACCACACCATGGGGAACATTCATGTATGAAAAAATTCCCTTTGGCCTAATAAATATAGGGACCACCTTTCAGAGGGCCATTGACATTGAATTTGTGGGTGATAAGGACAAGCTCATGGTTATATATCGCGATGACATCACCATCTTCTGAAATTATGATGATGAACATCTGCAACACCTAGAGAAAATCTTTCAAAAACGCAGAAGGTATGGAATATATTTGAATATCAAAAAATCCCATTTTTCTATGTTAGAAGGAAAGCTTCTAGGCCACATTATATCTGTAGGAGGAATAAAGATAGACCCATAAAGGGTATATTCTATTCAAAAAAATGACATCCTCAGAAATAAGAAGTCCATATCATTAGGCATATTACTAACATGATGAAAAATGATGTTGACATCAAATGGAACTAGGAACCAAGATCATCCTTCCAAAGGATAAAGCATGCTCTATTTGAAGCCCCTGTTCTGGTTAGTCTAGAGTATTCCAAGGAATTCCATATTTTCTCTTTTGCCTCTAAGGAGACTATTGTTGTTGCACTGCTACAAAATAATGAAGATGGGAATGAAAAACCCATTTCCTTCTTTAACAAATCATTCATGGATGTTGAATTTAAATATGACATATTGGAGAAGCAAACTTATGCCTTAGTGAAAACCTTGAAGTCCTTCATGGTTTATGTTATGTAGTCCAGCATAACATCTTATGTTCCTAGCAACAGTGTAAAGGAGATCCTTGTCTAGAAATATAGTGAGGGGAAGAGGGGAAAATGTATAGTCAAACTTCTGGAATATGATCTGTACATAAATCCCACTAATTTGATTAAGGGATAGGGCATTGCAAAATTGTTATATGATTCAAATTGCAGAGCATTGGCATTGTACCACACTTTCAACCAGTCAGATGTTCCATTGATACAAGTTGAGAAGAAGACCATGCAGGTACTTGATAAGTATTCTCTTTCACCCTGGTATAGAAATATCATTCATTTTTTATAGCACCTAGATTTCCCACCAGATTTGGAAAAATACAAAATTGGGTCTCTTAAATTGAAGGTTGTAAAATACTGCATTTTAAATCAGAATTTATATGGGAAATACTCTGATTCTATTTTGTTGAAGTGTATGATGAATATGAGTAAAAGCATGTTACAATTGATATGCATAGAGGATATTTTGGAGGGTACCAATATTGGAAAGCCACAACACTTAAATCTTTAAGGGATGGATACTACTGGCCCACCATATTTTCTTATGTGTTTTCCATGATCAAAACTTGTAAAGAGTGTCAGAAATTTGCTGGAAAGCATAAATTGCTCTCTTTGCCCATAAAACCCATTACTGCAAACAACCCATTTCAACAATGGGGCCTAGATTTCATCAGTGATATAAACCCACCCTTTAGTGGACAACACTGGTGGATTTTTACTGCCACTGACTACTTCACAAAGTGGATTGAAATTTTTCCTACCAGGAATGCTAATGACAAGGTGATCATGAATTTTTTTGAGACAAACATCTTTTCCAAGTTTGGATGCCCCAGGAAACTAGTAACATAAAATGCTAAGGAATTCAATTCCAAGGCCATGATTGATTTCTATGGGAATTAAAAAATTATCCTAACACATTCTACACCATATTACGCACAGGGGAGTGGGTTGGCAGAGTCATCAAATAAAACCTTCATCAAGATTATTAAAAATTTGTTGGCTGAAAATAAAAAATCATGGGATTCCAGACTGAAGTATGCCTTATGGGATGACATGATCAACACCAAGAAGTCATTGGGTACCTCTCCATTTCAGATATTCTATGGGGTGGATGTTGTTTTTCCAACCCATCTTGGTCTACCAGTGTTGGAATTTTTGTAGGAGGAAGTGGAGAATCCTAGGGATAATTTTAAGATGGAAATTTATTTTTAAATGTAGAAACCATGGCGAATATTATTTGTCCTTTATATGTCAACTATAAATGTTTGGTGATATTTTTGTTAAAATATTCAAATTTCTAAGGATTTTATATAGTTTGTATAAAATTTTGGCGATTTTTAAGGTAAAATCATTTTGTCCTATAGAATTTGGGCAAATAATTTTTAGAATGGTGAATCTTTTTGGGGGAAAACTCATGGAAAATTAGCCCATGGGAAAAATTTATCCCCTAAAATTTTCTATGGAGGATCCTAATGACATCCCGAGAAAGATATTTCTTATTATTGAAGTTCAACAAAGGATAGAAGCATTAAATTAGAAGACTGAGGCTTATCAGAGCAAGGTCAAAGTAGCCTTTAACAAAAGAACCAAGAAAGAAAGTTTTCAAGCAGGTGACCAAGTTCTAAGGTGGGATTCGAGGAGGAAGGACAAACCCAATCATGGTAAGTTTGATAACCTTTGGTTTTCCCCCTTTAAAGTAGCTAAGGTTCTGAATAACAATACCTTTATATTGCAAAATTTGGATGACACTGAGATCTTTGGAAGCCTAGTCAATGGGCGCTTCCTGAAGCATTACTTTACATGATGAACCAGTGGTGGTTGATTCTGTACATAGTTGTTTTGATTTTCAGTATGATTCAGTAGTTTAGTTTGAATACAAGAGTCCATATACCAATAAAGGAATGGGGATATAGTTATAGATTTGAATTGCAGTTGAAATAAAAAAGATGCCAGTATCGTTAAAAAGGGAGTAAAGTGAGTGGTAGAAGGGTGGAAGAAAGAATTAAGGCACACAGGTATGTTGTTCTTATAACCTCATAGGGAATTTCTATTCCCATTTGGATCTGATGTTAGATCCTAGGCCTACACCTCTTCCTTCCATTTTATTGGCACTATATAATTTCTTGCAAAAAATTATAATTATGAACATAAATTTTGATTTTTTGAAAAGGGTCAATGTGCTCCTGAGGTTAAGAAGGATAATCATCATGTTTAAAGTTTGAGATCTTTTTGAAAAAAATTAAAGAAAACCTATGGACAAAAGTATACGGATTTGTGAAAATAAAATTAAAATGGTTTTATTAGGCCTCAGGATTATGTAGGGTTTTATAAAAAATATTGGGGCTAATAGAACCCAATCTCCAAATCATCCATTTAAGTAAAATACACATAAACCATTGAATTATACTAACTATCTACCAATACACATAATTCAAGCACCAAGTCATTGAAGGGAGAACCCACAAGGGAGCAATATTGTGCACTACGCGTCGAGAAGTTTTGGGAGGAATTGTATATATGAATTATTGTTATGAAAAATCCCTAGAGCATATGGGATATATATTATGTGTAGAATAGATAAAAACCAGGTTTGGAGCAGAGCATCAAATCTCCTAGGCATCAAGGATCTCAAACGTTGCTACAAACTCCATCAAAGCAAATACATTTGTAAGAGGAATTGCATGCATACATTGCCACCTATGATAATGGTAAAGATAAAAGTAATGTGCACAAGTGTCAATAAGCTATAAAGGGTATTCATATGTCAACACAAGCACCTGATAGTGTCATACGCCTGTATGCACATTATAAATTAACCGATAAAGAGCCAAGAAAGACCTAAAAAAGTTGATCTTGCCATAACATCTGTTAATACAAAGGGTGTGTGAATGTTTTGATTTTGATACGAACAACAAGCTATCATCGCTACATAAATACATGAGAATCATCATCATTTGATGAAAATCCATAAGTCATAAGTATTTTAAACACCAAACTATCAAGGAGTCCAAGTGTCCAATCAACAAGTAAGAGAGGAACATTGATAAAGGAGAATGGTTTTCATCTTTTGAAAGGCTTGTAGCATGATTTTGTTCGGTTGTTCGACAATTGATACCATCAATATCAATGGTAAAGTTCAATTAAACACCAAATAACCCAAATTTGAATTATTTTCAGGCTTTCAAGTTTGCCCAAATATTAAAGGAGATTGCTCGAATACTGATTAAAACACACACTTGGAGCGTCAAAGAGAGGACTTATGGTCAAATACAGAGGTTTGTTCTTCAAATTATGATGGTGGTTGTGTTGATATTATATTCATAAGTTCCAAAAATTGCTTTCTAGCATGAAGAAATAGTCTAGTAGCAGTGATTCAATGACAGACATGGAAATATTTGGTTTCCAGTTAGTTCATGGATATGATCATATATAATATTGAAGGGATGCTAGATGCTTTCCCTAAGCTAGATAGAAGGTTCCTTGAAGGTTAAATAAGTGACACTTATACCTAGTGAAGGAATTCTCGTAGGTGAAATGAATCATGGCCCTCTATCACTTGTTGATGCATCAATCAAAAACAAAGTTTCGCAGCAAGCTTGTACATGCTATGAAAGTGTTGAAGGTGGAGTTTTTGCAGCGAGCTTGTACACACTGCAAAAGTGCAAGGTCAACCTAGATCAATGCCTATTTGACTGCTAGATGGAATGGATCATGCAAAATTATTATTATTATTATTGGAAGGACCACCTAGTTTGACACCGAATTCATATAGTTTTGTTGAGACTTGTATTCATTAATTAGTCAAGGAACTGAACCCTAAAATCTAGCAGTTTATTTGAAGGTCATTATCATTTTGTTGTAACTCCTTCTAAATTTGGAATACCTAAAGATTTAGAATTTGTTTAGCTATAATGTAATATTATTCTATATATGATGAAAGAAATGAGGGTGAAGGGGTTCGAGTGGGAGAGGAAAATAAATTATTGGACGTTGTGTGAAAGATTTCAAGTAGAAGTACTTGAATATTTGTCTCAGAGATTCTTGCGTTGGTAATCTTCAATTTGTTTTCTTTGTGAATGTCTCCTTTCTTGGTTAATTATGATGTTTATTCCTCTGTTTTGAATCAATTATTATAGATAGAGAATTCATCTTTTGATTCTCTTTGTCTCACATTCAACTATCTACATTAGTTTGCTAATATTGTAACATAACTCACCCACTGCTAGATTCTTTGTTATGATTGATATGTGATGTTCTTCTCACCACTACACTACAATAGTGTTAATGTTTGATAGATAGTCAACTATCTCGCCTTTGAAGTGAATTTGTTCATATTAATCAGTTTTGAAAGCCTTGATTTGACATTTCCTTATTATGACTCCATGCCCAATGGTCCTCTTATCCACCCTACCACAATTATTTTGAAATCGTTACTTAACTAAAGATCTAGCCATTGTTCTTGATTAGATAACCAATCATTCATTGATTAAGTAATAATAGAGAGATCCCTCTTTGTATTGGAAGGGATATCTTCCAATCTGCAAGGTGGTTTTTCATTACCTCTAGATTTTACTTTCACATCCATGGAAATTTACAGAGTGATAACACATTCCTCAAACCAACCCATTCATCTGTCAACCTATCTTCTAGTTATTTTTTCTTCATGGTGTGCTGAGTCATTTCAATTAGGTTTTTGTCATCCCTTATTTTCTTTTTATTAGTTCTTTTCTCTTTATAAGGTCAAAAAATGTCTTGATTTGAATTTAATAAGTCTTATCACCATCAAGGATGATTTTAGGGGATAAATTTTGCTCATGGGATAATTTTCCATGATTTCCCCAAAAAAATATTTTCTATTCTAAAAATGATTCACCCAAATTCTATAGGATAAAATTATGTTACCTTTAAAATCGCCAAAATTTTATACAAACTATAAAAAATCCTTAGAAATTTTAATTGTAACATCCCGCTCTACTGAGCAGACTTTTATTGACTTATTCTTTGAGGACACTTGCGTGCAAGTGATCCGGTTATGGTACATTGTGATTTCATTTCGATTATGGATTATACATGATGATGATGATGTGTTGTGACTTATTTTTATTCATTGTATACGTATTGGCAGATGATATTGCCGATTTTTCCTAAGTGTGCAGGACACATGACAGGTTATGGATGCTGATGGAATCAATGGACTTCCTTGGACTCCAGATTGAGTCCAGGAGTGAATTGTATTTTGATTGAGTATTTCATTTTAAGCACTTGTGACATATGATTCATTACAATATGATTTATGCATATGGATTATTGACATGGTTTTTATCAGTAGATGTAGGCTTAATGATATCTTCTAATCTGACTCACATAAGGAGCAGATGGGCCATGCAAAAAAAATAGAAATTGAGGGAGCGATGTGGAAACGTGCCTGTCACAACCTACTAGAACTCTCACCATCGTTTGAACTATAGTTTAATGATTACCTAGTTCGAGAGGTCCATGATGTTGTGAGGGATGACTGAGACAATGGCTCACAAATATTTCTAAGGAGCGTGCAATAAAGAAGAGTCCTTATTCCTTACAATCCCTTAGTCTCTCACAAGGTCAACCAAATGGAGTGTTGACTTCAAAGGGTTAGACAACTTCCAAAACCAGTCAAAGGCAAGTGGCACCCTTGGAGCACGGAGGTTCATCTTGAAGGGCATGCCGCATAATTAAAAATAAAAATAAAATAACTTGAGTCATTTAAATCTAGGTGGCATAGAAAACATTTAAATGATTATACCTTGTTGGATTAAAATAATTATTTAAACAATGAATTTATTAATTATAAAGCCCAATAAAAGTATAAGCATAATTCTGAGACTAAGCCTAAGTCTAGGTTTTAGGGGCTAATTAAAAATATTAAATAAATTAAAATAATTGAGATAAATCAATTTCTAGGAAAAAGTAAGGAAAAACTAAAGATTGGATAAAATGCACATGTGTGCATGAAAACAATAAAAGGGAATTTTTAAAATAGAAAGAAATAAAATATGAGAGAATAGATGTACACAAAGAATAGTATCTAGATTCAAGCTATCACTAGTCCAAGTAGAAGAAGGCTCCTATTCCAACTCTAACTAAGATCTAGTTAGGAGACACTCATTAAATGAGAATATGGGGAACAAAGGGACAACTAAGAGCAAAAATAGGAACACATTGGGGAATGTGAGGGAGATTGACTTTTTAATAAAACAAAAATGGTAATTACTTGTGCAACTTGGGGAGAGTGTGAAAAGTGTGTGGGTGAATAATCTTAATTAAATTAATTAAAAAACTAATTAATTGTGCATGTGGACATGTGTTAGTGAGGAAATTTCTATAAAACAAATGGTGTAGAAGAGAACAAGATCTCACTTATTCTTGGTAAGGTTATGCTGCCAAAATTATTGTTGGACTGTGTTTTACTTGTGAGAGTTAGGATACCAAGATTGGGGAAATAGTGGAAGCTCTTCCTTGTGAGGCAAGCTTGAAGCTATTGTTTTTGGGTTCTTGTGTGTAGCCCCTTTGCGTCTCAGGGGGATAAGGGGGAAAAATAGTACCCCTAGCGTTGGTTGGGAGGTATCGGTGAAGTCCTTGGATTAGTGAGTGGAGGATAGATTGTTGCACATGATTCATATTGAGGATTGTCTTCGTATATTTATCATCTCCATCTGGTTTCGGTACTTGAAAATATTTAAATTAGAAATTTTGTGTAAGAATTATTCAGATTGTTGTTATAGAGGATCAATTGACTCTTGTAAGGATTGCAAGTCTAGTTTCTAACATTAGAGATACGTAGTAGTTGAAATGGGTTCGATGTCATTTTTACTATTTCTATGAACTCATAGCCTTGATTAGGTTGTGTATAAGTGTGAAAAATTTATTGATTCAATGTAATAATTATTGAGCTTAATTAACATAGGTGTTTTAAAAATTTATTAAAAAGCATGGAATTGGTATTTTACTTATAATGGTGATGGTTAATTTATGTTTGTTTTTCTTGAGAATTTGTGGAAATCTGGTATTTTGTTTTTAATAGAAAAATTCCTTGTGTCCTGAGAACTATTCTCGTCCTTAGAATTATTTAATACAAGGAAATACACCTAATCGGTTTCTCGACTCGACTTGGTATCAATTTACAAGAATTAATGAACAATCCTCTTGCAAGAAAAAAAATTAGATGATACAAAATCCAGTGTAAAGAAGGAACTTCTTTTTAAAAAAAATAAAGCAAACCAAATCAATTTGGCGCTCCTCGTCATAAATTCAGATAACCTGGAAGGTAGTTTCTCAAACATAATAGGATTTTGATTATGGGTTTTCTTAGATATAGAACCATCAATCTGGTTTTTTACGGATCATCATTATGAATGATGAGGTCGTTTCCTTGACACTTCTAAATCCTTTCAATAATTAATAATGTTGTTTACTCCGACGATACCTGTGAGGTATTATCATTCTTTTTCCTTCCATTCGATTGTCTTTCTTTTTGTACCACGATAAAGGAAAGAAAGTAACTGTAACACCCCGGTTCTAACCCTTATGAACTAGAATATATTATGTAATTGTGACTTAGGCTGGTGAGACAGTAAAGTTGAAAAGGGGCCAGAGTGCCTAGAAAATGTAATACTTCATATACATTAATAAAATAAACCGTTGGCTACAAGACGGACAAAGACAAAAGAGATAGGGGGCTATGATTTCATGAGAGAGGGGGCTTAAAGGGATGAGACTTTTTGTTATATTTTATTTACCCATAATTTATTTTATGGAGAAAAGGGGTTACATGAGATTCTTGGGAGGAAGATCAGGTGGTTATTGTCTTCATGTAATTATTTAAATATCCTTTGAGGGTTGTTTTGGGGCTTCTTCTGGTTTTACTGGTTCTTCTTCTTCTTCTTCCTTTCTCTTCACTCATTACTGGCTAATTTGTGTGCTCTTGGGATGAGAATGGAAACACATGTTTGTAAGAGGAGAGCCATTGCTAAATGGATGTAAGAAATTACTAATCATTCCAGGAGGGAACGGATTCCTGTGTGCATGCGATTGCTGGTAGTTCAGAAAGAACTATCCACAACTGACAATCCTTGGAGTTTCTAGTAGGGAGATTTCCTGACCAGTAACACTAGATCCCTGGAGAGAAATGGGACAACATGAGGGACCGCATGGCAGAGAAAGGTGTTCATTTATTTGGGTTGTATAGGCTGAGGGGGAAAAAGAGTTGACAATTCGGATTTGTTGTGTGGTTGGGAAACATGAGAGCTATTTATCCAACTGTTGCATGTTTTAGATTTGGATTAGGACCTATCCTTGTGGATTCATAGCCCTGGCTCGAGGGTGACCTGTTGTTGAGAGTAAAATAACATCAGTGTCTATGGTTGGGAGGAACTCTCTTGGTCTGCAGCCAGTTGGTGAATGCTTACTTGTAAAGACATGTGCTCTATGTGTTTTGTGTATAATGTTTATTTCGTTGTGTATTTAATTATCTCTAAGATATGTATTCATAATGTCTTTGTCTGTTGGTTATTTTTTGTGCATGGAACAATGTTTACTTATTTATGTAGTAGCATGGATCTTGATATATCCATGAGGGTCTTTCATGCTTGAATTTGTATTGAGATAAGTTCATAGGCGAGTTTCTGTAGTAGCATGGCCATCATGTGGGTGGTTGGGTACATTGCAGGTTAGTGTGGCCAGCCTGTGGGTGGTTGGGTACATTACAGATTGGTATCAGAGCTACAGATTTAAACAACAGGTCAATATGGGTCGGATCTATTGGTTAGGATATTATGGTTAAGGTCGAGTACACACTTTGAAATAAAAAATCTCAGGAGGAATGGCATTGCAAAGATCACGTAGAAGCGAGAGCATCAAAGATCATTTGTAAAGGATAATAGAGTCGTGATCGCCCTTTCGAGTTCGGGAGCTATCACCACCATGCGATCAAGGGTGTTTTGGATCGTTGCATCAGAAGGAAGGTGAACAAGGGTCATTCAATAAAGGAAAAACCAAGGTTGGGAAAGATTAAGTCCTAACCATCATATCTAGTTGTTCGATCACCAATCATCAATCTAAGCCAAGTGTAAATGGAAAGACTTTGTAACTTCATTGCTTCAACAATCATGGCAGGTAGAAAAATCTTGAATTGTCGAAGACCGGAGTTGTGAATCCCCATCACCCGTTTGATCTGATGGGAAGCTTGGGGAAAATCTTCGGCATTGATCATGGTCATTCAACGTTGACCACTTTGGGAGGTTTTACTCTAGGAGAATTGAACCCTTTAGAACTGCTACATCCCAAATCCCTAAAGCATCGATGTCTTGAAATTACTGTCGACTGTTAGATCAAGGGAAGGACTTCGGGAGTAATGTTGACTGTCAGATCTTGCAATGGTGGAATTTTATCGAAGTTTGGACTTTGAAACTTCACCACTTTGATGATTTCTAGGTATGTTGCAAATCAAAGCCTCGAAGTGTCAAATTCACAAAAGTGTAAAGTCGTGAAGTTATGTAGGTTATCAGATCTGACGTAGAGATTATGGATAGTCTGTGTGGTTGATGGCATTTCTTATGCCATTTGAGGATAGGAGTCACCTAGATTTGGTACCTTTTGGACCCCGATTTGTTCAATTTTTAGGGACACGTGGCACATGTGCCAGGGGTCCACACCCTAGGTGATTTCATCATACTGTTTCATCTCTAGGATTTTATGAATTCAGGGGTGTCCAAGTTTCTGTCAGTGAAAAGTGTCGAAGAACAAAGTCACAAATGCACGTAGATCGTCGATCTAAGATTCCTTTGGGACCTTTCTCGACTATTGGATTAAGAAGTAGGAGGACAAGGTAACTACTTCTATGGTTTTCACTTCAAGGAAGTGGAAGACTTGGGAGTGGAAATTTATTGAAGCCTGGAGTGCCGAAATCCAGAACTAATTAAGGACTGCCCATCCCAGTGCTTGATTAATTCCTAACCATCCGATTAATCTGTGGAAGAACAAGGTAAGTACTTTGGCGATTGTCACTCTGGGGGAGTTGAACGACATGAGAATTGAATGTCCCAGAGCCTCGGAATGCCGAATTTCCAAAGTGATTAAGAGTCATCTATCCCAACACCTGATTAATTCGCGACCGATGCTCTAATTGAAGCCTCCATATGGGGGCGAGAATGTCCATTCAATGAGAAATCAAGTCTTGACCGTCTGATTCTTCTAATAGGAGTTATCAAAAGGTTCAAATAAGTGCAACTCCGGGAGAAATTAGAAGTTGTAAAACATAGAACAACCAAAGGCTGAACTCTGGAGGACTGGTTCCTAACATCGGTCTCATGATAAAGTAAAAGGTGCTAGAAGTGACCAAGCCCTCAGACATGGGGTTCGAACCATATCCTATGTAGAAGAACACAGAGTGACGTGATAAAGAGTGATTAAGCCCATGGTTTTGAGCCATGGTCACATGGGACACAGTTTGAAGAAAGCGCCTCGACATAATTCGAA
Source organism: Picea engelmannii (assembly GCA_009831015.1). NCBI lineage: Eukaryota > Viridiplantae > Streptophyta > Pinopsida > Pinales > Pinaceae > Picea > Picea engelmannii. Next base: position 767,171 of record ML779432.1, on the reverse strand, counting down.
TTTGGTATCAGCTAAGGGGGATGAAAGTGTTTTTTTTTCTTTTCCCAGGAAGCCCTAACTTTCATCTCAGATATCCCATTTGGGAAAGAGTACAGTCGTTGGAAATATTATTCGTAGGATAATGACTTGGAATTATTCTAATTTAGACAACTGTGATAGATTTTATTCATGAATTAAGAAGAAAAAGTACTCGTAGCATTAATTGACAAATTGTTTATGATATGTCTAATTCTAACAAAATGATTTCTTGCAGTTTTGGAAGGATTCGATATTAATTGAATCAATTCTAGTATAGGATTGGATATCATAGTCATGGAAGCATGATAGATCTTACAAAATTTGGATGAGGCAGAAAATAACTCAAAAATAGTGGAACAAAAGTATTAGTCAACAACCACAGATTCTGAATAAATTGCAAGTACAACCAAGGAAAGAATCCTCACATAGGATATGAAGCTAGTAGGTTAAAAATTTCATTGATGGGCATGGAAAGGAAAAGTATGAATTCCTAGCCTAGAAGGAAGAGAGGTGTAGACATTTGTAAATCTTAAGTGTGAAATAAATCTACTTCTGATATCAGAGTTCACAGTGGAAGCAAAATGCCAATACAGAGAAATTGGAGACCGAAAAATGAATGCTTCCTCACTTGAAAAGTGTCACTGATTGAAAATGGTCTTCCATTGGGAATGGTACTAAGTGTGAATGGTATGGTTAAAGAATTTTGTGGTAGTAGAGTGATGGAATGTTTTGAGCTACTTCATTCCAGGGTGTTGGAATGTCTCCTAAAGGTAAAGTTGGATATGACTACCCAAAATGAGTTGTTGCAATTTGAATACATTTGTTGGATTGTAGAATGACCAAGTGGATCTTGGATGAAAATTATTCAAACCAGGGAACAATATTGTATATGAGCAGAATGGAAGCACACAAGGTAGTAAGGATCTGGAGGATTTCAAGAACAACCAACTACAACATAAATAGATAAATAAATAAGTGAATTGAGATAGAAATCCACTAGAGTGAATGAGGAATACAATGAAGTTAAAATTCATATGCATTAGTAGGCATTCTGACAGTAAATGCTTGGTGCATATGGATGTGTAATTATGCATATGCACATGTTTGGATATGCATATAACATGCTTGTGAACTTAGAATAGTTTATTATTATGAAATAATGATATTATGGAAATTGAGTATGACCAATGATGGATTATGTATTCAGGAAAAATAATATAGCATGGTTAAATGTGTGGATGTTTATCTTGTTGTTTCATATGATTTCCATATATGTGAAGAGCCATGAGGGTGGTTAGAATGGTGATCAAAATGATGGAGGAAGTTTGTGAGCCTCTAAAATTATTAGTTGATCAGATAGAAACAAATAGGTTGATAACAACCATCCAGGTATGCATTTTGTTTCTTTTGATCCATGCATGTTGAAGGGGATTGAGATAAGAATTCCCTCAATTAATTTTTTCAATATTTAAATTGATATGTAATGACCAAAGGCCTAGAGTATGTAAATGTCGTGGATACTAGAATGCATTTAGATAAAATGTTAGTTGCATATTATGTTATGATTGGCTATGGGATCATAATCGGGTTAATTCAGGAGACATACTCCTTATATAACAATGAATATCCATAGAGCTAGTCATGTGTGAGACCATAATATGGTTGGATATGCGACACATATAGCGCTATGTGAGTGATCAATGGTATCTACTGTATATCTGATGTTTAGACTGCAACCTCTTTTTTAACACTCAAGAGAACTTAAGAATCATATTCTTGGTGTTGTGTTTGGGTTGAAAATGAAGGTATCCAATTAGTCAGGCAAGCAGTAGGAAGTGTGTGGATGATGTGTTGAGGTGTTGGCCAGACCTTCCAACTCATCATGGTGGAATGCATGACACGGATATGTGGTCTTATGTAGCCAATTCATGGATGCATTGTGTAGTTGTGGCCATGGGTATTAGCACACCGATTGCTATTTTATTTAGTAATTAATTGTTGCATTACTAAAAGCATGTGCTGCTGAAAATACATAATGATGGATAGTTTCACTATATTTAATATGAATACTAGCTAAAGGAGATTGGTTTGTTGTTTGTTACAATTCCAAGATCCATTTTTTGAACTATAAAAAAGGTTACAAACGGTATTCCAGGAATTATTCAATGCATTTTGGTGAATGCATGTATATAGTATATAAAATAGAAATGATTATGATAAAAACTAAAAATATGTGAGAATTGTTAACTCGTGAAGTTGAAAACACTTTAGGAACTGTTAGATATTACAACAAGAAAGTTGTAGGTTAATGTAGCTACATAATGATAAATTATAGAAAAACTTTGTTGGGGGGATAGAGTAATAAAATTATTTTTGATAGAAGAAAGAAGAGATGGGATGATAATACATGTGTATGTAATGATGGGTTCATTCCATTCAATATTTGAATTCCATTTAATCTCAAGAATTCTAGTAGCAAACCATTCTGAGATCACTTGTTTCCATGAATATATATATGTGCGTGCACGCGTGTGTGTGTGTGTGTGTGTGTGTGTGTGTGTGTGTGTTGAAATTGTAGGAAGAAAGGGTCTTGGATATGGTAGTGTTGTAAGCCCATAAAGAAGACCAATGCCTATTACTGAAAGAGGGAAATTATTATGAGCAGAAGCTCATGTCTGGAAATTTTATTTTTCCTATATAAAAGAATTTTGGGAATTATAATTTAATAATTACTAACAAATTGTTTTGGCTGAATCTAAATTGAAGAAATTGTAGGTAGGATGGTCTTGGATATGGTAGGGATGTAAATCTATATGGAAGACTTATATCTATAATTATAGAAGCCAAACATTTTGAGCAAAAAGTTCATGCATGCGAATTTTATTTTCCTGTATAAAATCAATTTCATAAATTAATAATTACAAATTTCGATTTTATGCTAGCAGTTTGTGTGGTCAAATGAAAGGTTGAGGAAATTGCAGGTAGAATGGTCTTGGATATGGCAGGGATGTAAAACCATAAGGAATAATGATATCTACAATGTAGAGCCAAACATTATGAGCATAAAGCTCATGCTTGGGGAAAAAATAAAATTCGTGTATAAAACAGATTTGAAATTTATGATTGAAAATTGTTATAGTGATATCTCATGATGATTGTATGTGTATAATATATATGAGATATTGGATATGCAAGCTCAAAAGAATGTAAATGGATATTTTTACGACATGAAAACCCTGTGGTAATCCATGATCTCCCTAGAATATGTTGTGTTGTGGGAACACAATCCAGAGAGTCGCCTCGACTGTAAGACACAATAAAGTCTCTAGAAATATTCTTGTGCAAGAAAGCAGTGGTCATGAAAGATGGATCTCCTGAGGGATTGTATAACAAAGAATTGAATGCTTGATCCTAGGCTTGGAAGGTGAGTGACCGCAAGGAAGATGTTGATTAAGGTTGGTTGTCATTGATGTCAACCCTTGAAGAAAGCCCTGTAGCACAAAGGTTGGGTAATGGACCAAAGATTGTTTGATGTAAATATGACTCATTATTGTCTTGTCATGGTTGATAATAAGTAGAAATGGATGAACTCCAAAGTCGTCCCCTTATGGTAAAAGCCCTCATGGGAAGAGGCTTTGCGGATTGAGTTATCCTAGATAACCCATGCTTATTTGCGGAATAATGAGATGAACACCAGTGAATTTGTCAGTGAAACTATCCTACATGGATATTTCTTGTCATGCCATTTCTGGTGGTATGTGGAACCTCACATAACTCCTCACGGTTAGAGAGTTATGGCCATGAGATGTTGGAGAACCCAGGTTTGGGTAATGGACCCAAGTTTGTTTGATGGATAAAAGTATGATTTTTGATATATTTTCAGGTAATACTATTCTATATGGATAGTACATGTCAATCCATTTTTGTTGGTATGTGTAACTTCACATAACTCCTCACAGTTTGAGAGTTATGGCGTTACGAAGTTGGAGGACCCTCATATGTCATCTAGAAGACCCAAAAGGTCAAAGTAGTCAAAGTGGTTTAAGAGATTTTAAAAAGTAAATAATAAAGTGAAGTGATGAGTGTACTATAATTCAAAGTGAATACAAAATAAATTAATTCAATAATAAATTTAATGGAGAAATTAGAAATGGGGGGTAAAATCATGAAGATGGGTAACACTTTTGCTTGTTTTATGACAAAAAAAACTGTATTTTCACAAGTTCTTCAACTTCCGGCATACTAAAGTATTTTTTTTATTTACAATTTCACTTTACAGTAAAAATAAAACTTGTGAATAATTTTGTTATATTTCTAATGACTATTTTTTAATTTTTTTTTATCAAGATTTGATATGTCAATTTGACAATTGTTAACAGTATGTTCCTTAAACATGAAAGGAATGATAATGAGTTATTGTTTTCCAAAACAATGTATCTATTATTAAACTTATGTTTTTAAGAAATGAAATATACTGCAACAATCTACAGAGACTCTATTTTATTATGACTACAATTTTGAATCTAACGGATGAATATTATAATTTCTAGAATTTTTTGAAGTTGACCAAGATGAAAACATTGCAGATTTTAAACACGTGTTTTTCTACACCTTGTATCTATCTTACTTTTTACTTAAAAGTAAAATCTAAAAATACCCTTTTGAAGAGAACAGTTTAACAATTATGAATATAAATTTTCCATAATTTTCCGTTGTGCATTTTTAGAGATGTGGATTTTTCATTTCATCGAATCATAATCTCACCTAAAAATATTATGGAGTGATTTTTTTATAAAATTAAATAAAATTAGATAAAAACAATGAAAATGAAAACAAATTATACCCAATGAAAGAAGATTCAATTTTAAAAATGTTGGTATCAATTCTCAAACTAAATTCTGAGTATTTGTAGGAGTCCGCTACCTCCAAAGATGAAGTAAGATGGAGAGAATTTGCAGTTTCCTGCAAACAGTCTCATTTTCAAGTTTTCGGCCGAAATATTCTTTCGGCCGAAACCTAGTTTTTAACGGAAACCGTTAAAAATAAACGTTTCGGCCGAAAAGTATTTCGGCCGAAATATGCTTACCACGGGAAAATAATTCATCCAAAAAACATTGTACACAAATTTCAAGGGCACCGTTAAATTTAACGTGAAAATTTTCGGCCGAAAAATATTTCGGCCGAAAGAAACATTTGTTCGGCCGAAAAATTGCCGCTAGAAATTTTGGAGACCCGATTGTCACGAAAGTGTTACCCAGATTCATGATTTTACCCTGGGTTAACCCTAAAATAAGGAAAGTGGGCAAAGTGACATAGAAGATGTTTTTAAGGAAGCTACTTGGAGAGTATAAATAAGAGGCAAGGCTCTCTCATTTAAGACACACTTGAGAATATTGAATACCTATAGGTTTCTAAGGTAACCAAAGAATATCTAAGATGAATTTCTAAGGAAAGTGAAGAAAAGAAGGCCGAAATTCAAGGAAGGATAAATTATTTTGATGATATTTTCTAAGGTATGTTTTTTTCAAGTCATCTCACCATTTTCACAATAACATTTTTTCTTGAAATATTAAGACCGTAAAATTGCTATTCCATTGAGGAAACGTATCCAAGTATATGTGGTAAAAAATTCATCTTGTGGGTCGGTTTTTTTTTGGAGTTACACTACGTGGAAAATAGGGTTTGTGGCTAGTCCTGAAACTAGTCAAAAACAAGTGTTTCGGGTAAAAATGTCATAACTTCTTCATAACAGATTTAAATTCAGTAAGACCAATTGCGTTGGTTATATTACAATCTATAGTATGATGTGTATCTGTTTTAGATCAATTAAAGAAATATTCTGTGCGGGGAACGATCTACAAGGTTTGTCCCTAAAATAAGCCAGAATTCAACAAGGTGTGTCATTTTTGTCTTAACTCCTTTTCTGAGAGGTTCCAAGTAGTGAGACCTGGAGTAATTGCATAAAACACACTAGATAAAATTGTGTATCAGTTTCAGATATTTATTCATTACAGGTACAAGGTTATGATTATTTCAAGTTAGGGTTGTTGACTAATCCAAGAGTAGTCTTGTGAGACTAAAGAAACATATGATGAAAATGTTAGTCTATTGTTGTAAAAGTTAAGGAAGGTTTGTAGGTATGTGATCATATACACCAGGTATATTATAGAGTTACAAATCATATTTGGATGATGAAATTGATGAGGTATTTTGGTTGAGGTACAAGTTGGGTACATGGTTGAGACAAGTAGTTGATGAGTTGGCACATACATGAGGTGTATAGTTGATGATGTTGGTACATATTGATGAATCATAGTTGATGAGTACTTGATAGATGATTGGTACAAGTTGGTGCATAGTTGATGCACTTGTTTATGGTACAGGTTGATTACAGGTTGATGCATGGTTGATGCATGGTTCAGGTTATTGGTACATGTTGTTTGGTACAGGTTCGCAACGATATATCTCATAGTGATAGTGTGATAGTGGTTCCATCATTCTACTTATACTTCAGGGAGGTTGGACGAGGTAAGGAAATGTGGTTGTAGCCACCTTCCAGTTGTAGCCGAAGAACATAGGGGGTTATAGCCTCCTTCTGGTTGTAGCCAGAGAATTGGGGAATTGGAGCTTCCCTCAGGTTGTATCCTAAGAAACTAGGGGGTTGGAGCCTCCTTCCAGTTGCAGCTAGAAAACAAAGGAATTTGGTGCTTCCAATGAATGTAATTCTTCAAAACATATAAGATAAAACATTCTGTTGTTTTCTCCCGATTTGGGTTTCCACATAAAACACTGGTGTATTGTGTATGTGCCTGACTGTTCATTTCTTATTGCTCATTATTGGATAATAATTCTACATTGATATAACACTTAGATTATTTGGAGAAAAAGAATTATAATTACGCTATTATTGATTCACCCCCCCCTCTAAGTAATCCAACAGAAGAGGAGACTTTGACATCTCTTGCAAACTATTGATTGGGATCATGCACACAATCAATATGTCAAGTGAAAATAGTGAGCTAGGTTAATAAGACAACCATATGGATGCAGCTCCATGAACCGCGCAGATAAGTATTGTACTGGATTATGAAAAAATTACTCTTAAATTATGAACAAAAATAACTAATTTATGCACAAAATTGTGAATTTATATGTTTGTTGATTCAAAATTTTGTAGGAAAATGATGAATGTTGAGGATTTAGAAAAGTAACTGACTATGAGGGAAAAGAAGAAGGTAATGTTGGAGAAACTGAATGACAAAGGCATGGAAGGAATAAATTCCAATTGAATTCTTGCAGCTGGAGTCCTAGAAGCCACAACTCTGAAACTTCCTCGTCGAGTGCACTAGAGCCCTGGAGAGAAGTGGAACAACCTGAGGGATGCCATGAAAAGGAAAATGGTTCATTTCTTTGGGTTGTGCAGGGCTGAGAGGGAAGGAGAGCTTATTGGTTGGAATTGCTGCCAGAAATATAAATTCGGAAGACCATTATACATGTTTTGGGTCATAATGCTTATGTACACATGTTTAATTTTAGGCTAGAGTGCTTATGTATATAACATTTTGTTGGATTTCCTGTGCGGATTAAGGCCAAAGAGCCTATATTTATAATGTTAATAAAATTGGAATGGAATTGTGCACTGAGGACCGTGCCAAAATAAGGGGAGGGAGATGTAACACCCCAGTTCTAACCCTTATGAACTAGAATGTATTATGTAATTTTGACTTAGGTTGGTGAGCGAGTAAACTTGAAAAGGGGCAAGAGTGCCTAGGAGATGTAATACTTCATATACATTAATAAAATACACCGTTGGTTGAAAGACAGTCAAGGACAAATGAGATAGGGGGATATGATTCTACGATAGAGGGGGCTTAAGGGGATGAGTCTTTTTGTTATATTTTATTTACCCATAATTGATTTTATGGAGAAAAGGGGTTACATGAGCTTATTGGGAGGAAGGCCAGGTGGTTATTGTATTCATATAATTATTTAAACATCCCTTGGGGGCTATTTTGCAGCTTCTTCTGATTTTGCTGGTTTTTATTCTTCTTCGTTTCCCTTCACTCATTAGTGTCTAATTCATATGTGCTCTTGGTTTGAGCATGGAAATGAATTCATGGAAGAGGAGAACCATTGCTAAATGGCTGTAATAAATTACTGATCATTCCAGGAGGGAATGGGTGCCTGTGTGCATGAGATTGATGGCAGTTCAGAATGAACTGTCCACATCTGAGAATCTTTGGATTTTCCTGTAGGGAGATTTCCTGACCAGTAGCACTAGATACCTGGAGCGAAATGAGACAGCCTAAGGGACTACATGGCAGAGAAATGTGTTCATTTCTTTGGTTTGTGCAGGCTGAGGTGGAAAGAGAGCTAACAATTCATATTTGTTGTGTGGTTGGGAAACCTGCGAGCTAGTTATCCAATTGTTTTGTGTTTTAGATTTTTCCTAGGACCTGTCCTTGTCGATTCATAGTCATGGATTAGAGGTGACCTATTGTTGAGAGTGAAAGATCAAAAGTTTCTATGGTTGGGAGGATCATCCTTGGTCTGCAACCAATTGGTGAATTTTTACTTGCAAAGAAAAGTGATCTCTATGTTTTCTGTATAATGTTTATTCCATTGTGTATTTAATTATCTCTGAGATATGTATTCATAATGTGCATGTCTGCTGGTTATTTTTTGTGCATGGAGAGTTGTTTAATTCTTTATGTTGTAGCATGGATATTGATTTATGCATGAGGGTATTTCATGCTTGAATTGAGAATGATATTAGTTCAGAGGAAATTTTATGTAGTAGCGTGACCAGCCTGTGGCTCACTAGGTATGTTGCATGTTATCGTGAACAGCCTATAGGTGGTTGGGTACATTACAATAACGATATAATGGTTTGTTTTATTTTATTAATCACTCTAAGTTAATTTTAGAGTATGTAATACACTCAAGTCAACACACAGTAAGCATTGAGCTCTGTATTCTTTCTAGTTTTACCCTTCTTCATGCGAAAAAAAAAATTTGGAAAAAAAATAAATGTCAACAGAGTATTAAGACTTTTGGTGAGACTATAGTTCTCTTTTGGTGAGAGTGTAGTTCTTCCCTTCCACCACTTGTGATTGTCTGTTCAATAATAGCTTCCAATTGTATTATTTCCTTGACAAATGGAAGGCGAGGGTTGTTTCCCTTCCTTGCTCTGAGATCTAGGGTGAAGTAAATGTTTTAAGAGAACTCTAGTTGTATTTAATTCCAAGCAGTGGGTTGTAATAGATTGTTTTTTTTTTTTCTATTTCGTAGACATGTTTAATTTTTGGAGTATTTTCCTCTAATTTCTGATATTTGACATAGAATAGGGTGGCATCCACTTGTTTTGGCGCTTGATGGAGGTAGAATGTTTATGGGGTTTGGTGGTTATGCAGACTTTTCGATTATGGTATATTTTTGTTGAAATATAGTTAGCCTCCACCTGGGATCAATTGTGTTTTTGAACTGAATGTTCAACCACCGGTACTCTTGAATGAGGCAACCTTAACTTTTCCTTTTTAGTCTAAAATGTTACTTAATCCAAGTCTGTATATTTTTCATGCCTTTTATCTATAGTTCGGAACCGTTCATCGAGAATTCCTTATCGTATAAGCATCTGTAATTCTTCTATAGGCCTTTTGTGAACGTAGATTACTTGTTTTTTCAAAAGAGATTATTATTTTTTCATACTCGTAGATATGAGAAGGTTGTAAACAAAAAGAAATTATGTTTTCCTCCTTTCATATAATTAAAGGTAATTGAAAAACAAGGGAATGATATTCTTCTAAATAATGTCTGTTATACCACTGCAATCTTCATCACTTCCCTTCTTAATTTTTAAATTGTTCAGTCTTTAACTAATCAATTAAGATTGAGCTTTATTACTAATTAATTGACCCTTATATTTTGCGACTAAAGTGTCGACTGCTAAATCCTTAGATACCAGAGTTACGAGTTGTGAAAATTATGTTATTCATTTATTTGTATGCGCAAGAACCACAATCCTCGATTAAAAAAAAATCGTTTGCATTTAACTCATATTACTCACTGATGGTCTGTTTCAAGCCTTCCCTATTTCGATTTTAAGAAATGAATTGTACTTCTGTAATTGTTTTTTAAGAGTTTAATTCTTGAAGTTTTATTAGAAATATCTTAACTTACGTATTCATTGTTTTTTGTTAGGAGTTCATTATTTAAGGAATGAAATGATTTGAGTTCTAGTTAGTGACTTCTTTATCAACGATTAATTATTAATGGATGTAATGAATTATTGTAGTTCATTAACTTAATTAATTAAATTGAAGTTCTTGGAGAATTATACTAATGAATGATGTTATGGAATAGTCATTATCCTTTAGAAATTGAGATACATCTTGCATCAAATAATATAATCATGCACAATAAGTGTATCCTCACTAAAGAAAAAATTTAGAACTCTCATCACCTTAAAGGTTTAGAACTTGAATAAAATTAACTCACTCATATAGGAAAGAAATAAATTGGTTTTCTATTAATGTCATTGTCGTATTCTATTTAATGACTTGACAATGTTGAATTCATCGATCTATATCATTGATTAATATCGATTATTGTTAAATAATTCTAGAAGTAACGATGTAGAAAGCAATGAATGGTTGGTAATTTAATCTTTAGTTTTTCATTAGGATATAATTATGACTTGAAATAGATGTACTAAAATATTGCACAATAGATAAGGTAGAAAACGAGAATATCTATATACTCTATTATTATGATTAATAAAATTATTTAGTTTTTTTTTTATTAGACATGAAATTCGGAATATGATCATGGGTAAGGGAATTAGATACATCCTCAGAAAAATCACCAGTCTTGAGACCTTAGATGGTAAAAATAAATCGAATGAATCCTAGACTTGAGCATTGATTATGTGTATTGGAGGTCCTAACCTTGAAGGGTAGGTTGGTGGGTAGTCAGTTGTTATCTTATGTGATATGGTTGATTGAATAATAGTGATGTTGTATTCAGATCTTGATTATGTGGTGATGTGATGAGATTGAATGTGTAGTTATTAATGTATGTTGTGACTCATATCACTTGTCCTAACAGTTGTTTTAATATATATATATATATATATATAGTGTAGTCACTTATTTGATGTCTTAATAGAGGGGTCATTACATGAATATTTTTTAAAAAATATCGCCAAACATTTTACAGTTGGCAGATGAAGGATTGGTAAGACTCGTCCAGGTTTAAACATTTTAAAGTAAATTTCCATCCTTAAAATCATCTCTGATCACCATGGTTACATCACTATTGGATTACAAGAATGATAATTTAGGCCTAAAAGTGTAAAAAGGTATTGATTGAAAGAATTCCCCCATGTTTTTTTTTTGTTAGTTTGTCTGTGACATGTGGGACTAATCTATGGCTAAGAAACCGGGACTCGAGGGCATCTAATCTGTCAAAATCACCCAGGGATCACACCCGACCTAAGCCACACCAACCCTTAACATGGCTGGATTTTTTTGTCCCTGCAGGTTTCGAACCGACAACTTTAATATCATGGAGCGCCATAACAACACACTATGTCACCGACTATCCTACACCTCGGGGACAAGAATTCCCCCATTCCTGCAATCAACAAACATGCACTATTTTATGAGTTTTAATGTTTTAAAAAATATTTAAAAGTTTAAATAAAAGCATGTTGTTAGCCAAATCATGCTCACATCTTCCTGTACCCTTGAGATCATGTGAATTTGTGACTTATGCATCTATCATTGTCGGTTTTTTTCTAGATCATGTGTGTTGTGCCTTGAGAAATTATCATTGCAAGTCTTGAGAAGTTATTATTGTAGGATTTTTGCAGTTATTATCGCAGGTTGTAAGTGACCCTGAAACAAACCATCCCCTCAACCATTATTCTCAATAGAAGAAGCTATGTAACAATGGTATCCCCCCGAGAACGCCGACAGTGAAACTGGGTAGAGCCATCAGGGCTCAAACTATTCAAAGCTATACCAGAAATAAGGAATATTTTTATCAGGGGAGAATGGGTTGAATTCATATTTTATTTTAATGGACATCACACAAGAATTTCCCTAATATTTGCACATAACTTTTATGGTTTTCATACTAAGGTTGGAGACATAACCATCCATATAACATAGAACTTCATCATTGGAGCATGTGCTCTCCCTATCAGTAGAGAGAGCTGGTTTAAAAAGGGTAAATTACCAACTGAAGTATGCAATAATTTTTTGGTGGAAGAACATCAAAATATGATTGGAGCCAAAGCATCCCAATCCTTTGGCTTAAAGAAGAATGGAGGGGCATCTTGTCTGCAATTCAAATATATATCATGGGATAAGGTAGGTTTTCAATTGTTCAATGTTATCACGTTATATTCCTCATGCATTTAAATGGTGACAAATAAATGAACTTCCCCTTATACCTGCTTAAAATCCTAACTAAAATTTCCAAAAGAATTCATAATTACCCATAATTTGCTCACAGAACCCTCTATCATCTGGGGTTTATTAAAATACTAGTTCTCTTTTCTCTCAGTGAATTGGACATGCCTTGTATAGATTTTCTAGTGTCTTTAGGGTTACAGGAAGACCATGAAATTATTTAGCAACCAAAAGAACAACAGGTTGAGGCTTCCCAGGTAGTTAGGGTTTCTCTTGAACCTGGGAGTTCATCCAAATCTACCCAACGAGCCAAAGAAAAGACCTTACTTAAAAAAGGGAGTAATCGATAAGAGAAATTAAGATCCATTACTCCACAAAAGGAGGAAATTACTAGAAGGAAATTGAGGTCCTCTACATCAAAATAGAGAGAAAGATAAAGTGGTAAGGTCTATGTAAGAAATTATATTAAAAATGTAGAAAAAAAGGCTATCCCATCAGGCCAATCCTCTCCTGAACATCTTGAGGATAAACCTATGCACACTACTATATAGGAAGACAAAACTCACACGTTGAAAAAAAATAGACATAGGAGGAGTAAGCAGGCTAATCCTCATATTGTTGCAGTAGAGTTTGTGTCATTACGCACCTAGATTGAAGAGCCCCTTGTGGAAAAATATAGAAAAAAGAGAAAGGGGAGATAGGTCACACAAAGACCAGGACCACCAACTAGTTGAGTTTGAACTCTACGGAATTGTTTGATCCATCCTTAAAGGAGAAAAATCCCATAGTGATTGAATATCAAGATACTGATGAAGACCTCCTTGAATTCACCAACATGGAGGAGATTTCCATACACACCTTGAAGGGGATGACAGGGGACAAGACTAGGAAGAAACACAATGAAGGGGAGACCTTAGGTGTCAAATCTGTCTCTTTGAAAGTATAGTACACTTCTAATCCAAAACCAAGAAAATATTTGGTGGACACCAGTCCAGACCTTGAGTAGGATTTTGAAGACATAAGTCCATAAACAAAGAAGGTTTTAGAGGATATCAAACCAGAGATAAAGGGGAAATTTCTAATGGTGCATAAACCTATAAAATACACCACTAATGAATAACCTAAGAAAAGGCCGAGTTATGAAATGATACCAAGTAAAACCAAAATCTGCATCGGCATCAATAGACATGATGTTGAGGAAGCATGGGATAAAAAATGGGAGCAAAGTTGTTAATAACTAATGGACCCAAGAAGACATAAATAAAATAACAAAATTAATGTAATATGCCCCAATTAAGGGGTAATGTGCCATGATTTAGGGCTTAACATGCCTCCCCCCTTCAGATAAGTGTTGTCCTCAATGATTGTGTAGTTCTGGATGCTTCTGTATAAAAGACTCATCTTCCCACGTGGAATATTTAGAAGCTAGTTTCTTCCACTTAATGAGATACTCTAAAATTGATCTATTCCTTAGCTGCTGAATTCTTATGTTAGTGATAACTTCAGGATCCAATATGATTTTTCCTTCCTCTTCAAGTTCTACAAATATAGTTTGAACTGGGATCTTGTCACCTATAACCTTCTTTAAGCATCAACCATGGAAAACTGGGTGTACTTGTGAAGATGCAGGAAACTGCAATTTGTATGCCATAGTACCAATCTTTTGCAACGCCTTATAAGGGTCATATTACTTTAGTGATAATTTATTATCCTGCTTAGCTTGCTTGCAGGACATCTGTTTGTATGGTTGTAATCTTAAAAATACCGAATACCCTACTTCAAAACTTCTTTCACTACAATGTTGATATGCTTGTTGTTCTATGTGATTTTGTGCCATGGTCAGGTTGCCCTTTAAGAGTTGGAGAAATTGTTGTTGATGCTCAATGGGATCTTCCACTGCTTGAAACTTAGATTTTTCTTGTAGAGTAAAAGTGATGGACAGTGGGTGATATCCATAAAGTGCCATAAATAGTGTCATTTTCATTGCATTATGAAAGAAAGTGTTATACCTCCATTCTGCCAAGGGTAACCACTTGAACCATTGTGTTTGTTTATTAGAGACAAAGATACGAAGGAAACCTTCCAAAAATATGTTCACTATCTTAGTTTTTCCACCATATTGAGGATGATAGGATGAGATATGAGCCAATTGAGTACCTAGACAAGAAAATAGTTATGTCCAAAAATGTCTAGTGAAGATGGGATCTTTGTCACTTACAATAATATTTAGGCTTCCATGTAGCTTTTGAATTGTCTCCATGAATGCGGTAGCAACTATATTATCTTTGAAAGTATGATATAGTGCACAAAAGTGTGCATACTTGGTAAGTCTATAAACAATCACCATGATCCCACTCTTTCCTTCAGATTTCGGTAACCCTCTGATGAGATCCATGGAAAACTCCTCCCAACGCCGAATTGGAATGAATAATGATTGTAAAAGACCTGGGGTCTTAATTGTTTCCACCTTATTTTGCTGGAAACCAAACATTATTCCACAAACATTTGAACATTAGTTTTAAGGCCATCCCAAAAAATTCCCTCTTGACCCTGTGATAGGTTTTCAAAAATCCAGAGTGCCCTCCTACTAGAGAGGTATGCAATTCCAAAAGTACCTTTTGTTTGAGTTGGTATTTCTTACATAAACATAAGTGATATTTGTACCATAGTGAATCATTTTTCCATGTAAATGTAGTTATTGCACTATAATATTGTTGCAAACTTTGAATGACATTCCACACTGCTTCTTCATTCTTCCATTCATCCCTTGCTTATGTTATCCAATCAAGTTGGATGATAGAGATAAAATAGAGAAATGCCTCAACATATTTAGCCTTTCTTTAGAGTGCATTTGCCACAACATTTTGCTTCCCTTTTTTTAGATGACTTCAAATTCATAACCCAACATCTTGGTCACCCATTTTTGTTGTTCTTTTGAAGATAGTCTTTATTACAAGAAGTATTTAATACTGTCATGATCATTTTTGACCTTGAAGTGCCTACCGATTAGGTAAGGGCACCATTTATTCAATTCATGTAGTATTTCCATAATTTCCTTCTCATAAATGGGTTTGTGTAATTCCTTTCCCTTGAGTGTCCTAATTTCAAAAGAAAGGGGCTTTCCTTCTTGCATTAGAACAACACCAATTCCATTTCATGAGGCATCACATTCCATAATAAAGGTTTTCATGATGTCTGGTGTGGTCAAGATAGGAGATTTGCACATTTCCTCTTTAAGTTGTTCAAAACATTTAGTTTCCTCTGGAGTCCATGAAAATGCATCATTCTTAATTAATGTAGTTAAAGGTATTGTTATTCTTCCATATTTATGAAAAAACCTGTGGTAGTAACCCGTCAAATCAAAAAATCCTCTAATATTCTTCAATGTTTTTAGAATCGGTCAGTCCATCATGGATTTAATCTTGCTAGGGTGTAAATTGACACCTTCATGAGATACAATATGACCCAAATACTATACCTCCTTCACCAGAAAGAAACATTTGGACAATTTGGCATATAGATGTTGCTCCATTAGTAGTTGTAGCACCCTATCAACATGTTGAGCATGATCTTCCCAAGAATTGATATAGATTAGTATATCATAAAAAAAAATTAACACAATTTTTTGAAGGAAGAGCTTGAAAATGGAACTCATCAACCCTTGGAATGTGGAAGGTGCATTCCTAAGTCCAAAAGGCATGACCAGAAATTTATAATGGGCTTCATGAATTCTGAATGTTATTTTTGGATATCTTCTTCCTTCATTCTAATATAATAATACCTCGAACAAAGATACAACTTTGTGAAGTAGATTTCTCCATGTAGTTCATCTAACAATTCATCAATGAAGGTAATGGGAAAATTATCTTTAATGGTGATCTTGTTGATCTCTCTATAATCTGGACACATATGCCATGAACCCTCTTTCTTGAGTACCATTACTTCCGGCGCAAAGTAAGAAATTTGGATAAGTCTAATAATACCATCCTCTAAAATTTCTTCAACCATATGCTCAATTTCACTCTTCTGGGCATAAGGGTATCTGGAAGGCATGATGTTAGGAGGAACACTCCCAAGAATTAAGTGAATATAATCTTCATTATCGTGAGTGGGTGGAATACCTTTGGGGATATCTTCAAATACTTTGGAATTATTATCAATGATCCCTTGGAAATATAGAGGAATAGATGGCTTAGATATTTGAACATCTAGTGAGCATATTTGTACAATTACACCGTGCTCCCCCTTTTTCAATAATTTTGTCATGACATTAGTGTAAATGTGTTGAACTTGCACAAAATATATCTAGATAGAAAATGACATACACAATTTGCAGATAAAGTATGAGAAAAGAGAAACAAGAGATAAAGAATGGAAGACTTTTCATTAACCAAATGAATGAATGATAATTTACACATGATACACTATGTATAAATCAAATAATGCACATTGCAGGAGAATCCTATGCTCCATAGTTGTGGTATCGAGAGATTTGAACACACACCAACATTTACAGGAGTAAACTGCCACCTAGTCTAGTCTCTCAGGCACTTACGAGAGCGAACTTCCACCTAGTATGAGTTAACTAGTTTCTCAGTCTTCAGTTAACTGAATAAAATAGAGTGAAGTGAAGAGGAGATAAGGGAATCATGAGTAATGCAATAGTCTAGTGATAATCCCAAGGACAATGCGTATTAGCTGGTGATGATCCCAATGTTGCATGGTGATTATCCCAATGTGGCATCTAGACTCCACTCAAATGATCAAATTGAAGTGTGAATTGAAGATAATATTCTCCTAGAGGAATATTCTCCCTGAACTATAGGAGACTAAATAATGACTAACAAACATAGGGAAAAACTTAGGAAAAATAAATCCTATGTGTGTGTGAAGTGTCTTCAACACCCCCTCTAAACATCACTATCACAAAAATAAAGAATGGGTCTTGGAAATGAGGCCATGTTAGGTCATGGGAACCCGCCCCCACAAAGTATAATGTATGTAAAAATAAGAAATGACAATGTAAGGAAATTGTGTCCTTCACTCCAAGATGACTGTGCAGAGAATGAAACTTCTTAATGAAGGTCTTCATGAATATGTATGCAGTCTGTTCTACTGAAGGACAAAAATACAGGTCAATGATCCCCTCATGTACTAAGTCCTGGATGTAGTGCATGATGTGCTTCGTCTACTGCCTCTAAAATGGATCTCTACATAACTTCATAGTGCTCTGGTTGTAACACCAAATGACGATGAGTCGATGAAACTCAATTCCCAACTCAGTTAGAAATTTTTTTAGCCACATAACCTGAATGGTTATGTTAACTACCCCTCTATACTTTGCCTTGGATGAAGATAGATAAATATATACCTACTTCTTTCTCGACCAATAGATAGGTACGAAACTATGATTGACTGAGTAAGAAGATGTGGACTTGCGATTAATGTTACCACCATCCCAATAAAAATCAATGAACCGGATGAGGTCCATTTTAGATTCTACTGCATAGTGAATCACAAAGGTGATGGTGCCCTGTATGTATCGAATGATGCTCTTTTCATCCTTCCATTGTAGATCATGTGGCTCCTGCATGAACCAAGAAACTACTCCAACTGCATAGGAGAGGCATGGTCTGGACTGGGTGAGATACAACGAGATCCCCACTAGATGTTTGTATAGTGTTTTGTCCACTAGCAGAGTTTCCCGCCATCCTCAATTCTGATTCCTAATAGGAAAGGATTCAAAGGATAATTTTAGTCTGTCACGTGAAATTTCTCAAGGAGATCTTGTGCATACTTGGCCTAAGACAATTTGATGCTTGATGCATTCTGAGTGACCTCGAGTCGAAGGAAGAAATGTAGCGGACCCATTTGCATAATCAAGAACCTGTCATGAAAAATCCTCTTGACTACAACAGTCGTTGAATTCGAGCAACCAATGATCAACAAATCATCAACATACATAACTAGGAGTAGAAGTGAATCAACCATCCTCAACATGTAAACATTTGGGTCTGAATTACAACGTAATTTTTTTTTTGATAGATGGTAGGAGTCCATATTGGCATACCATGCCCTCGGAGCCTGCTTGAGGTCATAAAGACACTTCTTTAGTCGATATACCAAATATGAATCCTACATAAATCCCTGGCACTGCTCCATATAGATCTCCTCAGAGATATCTCCATGAAGAAATGTATTCTTCATGTCCATCGGATGAAATTCCCATCCTTTGGCTTCCACAATGGAAAGTACCAAATGTATGGAATCCATATTCGTGACTGGAGCAAAGGTATCATCATAGTCAATACCGTGCACCTACTCAAAGCCTTTGGAAACGATCCTGGATTTGTATCTGCTAACCTATCCATCCACTGTGCTCTTGGTTCTATAGACCCATATGCACCTAACAATTTTCCTTCCTATAGGAAGGGGAAGAAAATCCCAAGTCTGGTTCTTGAGGAAGGAGTTGTACTCCTCCTCCATGGTGGATTCCCAAAAGGGTTTTTTAGCAACCTCACCATAGGACTATGGATATGAAGACTAAACCAATAAAGCATGTTTGGGTGGCATCAATTCAGTGGAAGTGAGTGCTAGATCCTCCTAGTATCAACTAGATCCTCAACAAGATCCTCTGCATCCTGAAGAGTAGTCTTGACCCACTTGGGCCTCGAATCTGGATTTGGCTCTACAACTCCATTTTCATGCAATGAATCTACATATGAATGTAATGACTCAATATTTTAATCATCTAAATCCTCTAAATCAGAAATCTCAATTGAATAAGGGTTTTCATGTGCATTCTCGTCATCTCTGACAGGTGGAAGAATAATTTTTTTTGCATGCGGCTGCTGAGGTACATGCGAGACACTTTCCTCAAATTGAACACTATGCTCAATGATGAGTTGGTCCGATGAAATATCAATGATTTTGTATCCCTTCACAATGTCGGGTTATCCAACAAATATACACTCTATTCTTTGTGGATCAAGTTCCTTCCTTTTGTTAGAGAGAATCCTAGCCCATGCACGTGAACCAGAAATATGGAAGTGGGTCACTTCCACTTTGAGGCCGCTCCAAGCCTCGTAGAGGGTATAAGCCTTGACAAATATATGGGGATATATGTTTTGGATGTAGTTTGTGCAATTAAGTGCTTCAGCCCATACTCTCTGTGGAAGGGAATTTGCATGTAGCATGCAAGATGTCATCTCTTCTAGAGATCTATTTTTTCACTTAGAAACTCCATTTTGTTGCGGAGTATAAGGAACCATGTGTTACAGTTGAATCTAGGATTCATGAAAAATATTTTTTATCTCATGGTTGAATACTCTCCCTTGTTATCTATTTGAAGGACTGTGATTTTATTTCATGACTTCATCTCAACAAGGGCTTTGAAATCTTTGAGGTGTTGAAAGACCTTTGATTTTTTCCTAAGAAAGAAAATCCATGGGAAGCATGAGAAATCATCAACACAAATGCGAAAGTACATTTATTTGTTGATTGATGGATGTGGAAAAGGGCCCATGAGGTCACTATGGATTAAATATAAAGGAGAGGAATCCTTGTAAGTATTTCCTTTGCCAAATTTATCTTGACGGTGTTTTCCAAGAACACATCCCTCATAAATTCCTTTGGAGAAGTGGATGTCAGGTAGACCATAAATCATTCCCTTCTTCTTAATTTGTTGCATATATCTAAAATTTAAATACATGAACCTTTCATTTCATATGTTATTGCTTTCATAAGCATGGGTAAACACTAATGCAGAATCTAGTTCAATAAATTGAGAAAATGTGTAGAGTCTAGATTGATGATTTACCTCACTGGTAGCAACCTTGGAATTGGTTTTCATGTCATAGATATGCATTGCATTAGGTGTGAATATGAGTCTCTTTCCGGTGCCAAATTTTTTCATCTGATACATGGAGAGAATATTGATGAAAAGTTTGGGAACGTGTAGCACATTCTCGAAGCTTCCATTTGTGAGTTCAATTCTTCCTCTGTCGGTGACCTCGACTGAAGAATTATCCCCCAAATGAATAGGAGGACATTTTCATGCATACAATGAAGAATAGACTTATTTTGTGGTTGTGATGTGGTGCGATTCACCTAAATCTATGATCCAAGCATCGAGAGAGGAGTTTATAGTAATCAAAGTATGCTTAGAATTTCCTTTCTTGGGATTCTATTATTCTGGCTTCTTCTTCTTGGCACCCTTGGGGATGCAATATCCAAGGTTGTTTTGATGAATTATTTGGGCCATTTGATCAATCTGTTTCTCTATACATTTGGATTTTGGATGGAATCCTTTATGGAAGTAAGTGCATTTCTCCTCTTTTCTTCCCTTTAAACCTTTGGATCTGGAGGTATCGTCGAAGGGTTTTCAATACCCTTCCTTTCTTTGATTTGCATGTGATTTCCTTCTTTTTGTCTTTATACTTCTGATTTTTATGACCACTACCATCATGCATAGTAAGTGCATGCGAATTTGGGCCTTTGATTTTTCCCATGTTGATAAGTTTGTTCTGCTCTTCTGTCAAAGATTCAATAAAGACCTCAAGAGAGGGAATCTTCCAGGTGGCTCCAGAGGTGAGCCTAACTGAATGAAATGTGGATACAAACATATAGTATTCCAGACATAGTTTGGAGAGAATGGTGAGAACCATTTGTTTCTCCTCGTTAGATTTATCAACCTTGCAAGCCTTGATTTGTGACAACAAATCCTTATATTTGGTAAATAAATCTTGGATATTCTCAAATTGTTTTCGATGCAAAGTGATCAATTACACCTCAAGCATGTGTCCCCTCATCTTGTCCTACTTTCCAAAAATACATTCCATGGTTTTCTAGGATTCATTGGGGGTTTTACAGGAGGATATGTGAAAGAGGAGTTCAGGAGAAATGAGACTATAAATATTTGTAAATGCTTCATCCATTTGAATTAGATACTTGGATTTTTATATGGATGATGTGGATTCAGTCTCTGTGTCCATGTTTAAACTGTATAGTACTCTGCCTCAAATATTCACTATCATATTCTCCTTCCATGCAAAGAAATTGTAGGGTGTAAGAATGAATTCTTTTGGAAATTATGTTTTTTCGTTGTCTTCAATCTTCGATACCTACAAACATAATCTTGTGTGTATTTTTCTTTGCAATCCATCAGATATGATACCATGTGAATTTTTTGAACCTGCATAGAATAGATCTATCTATAAAATGACATACACAGTTTGCAAAGAAAATATGAGAAAAGAGAAGCAGGAGAGAAAGAATGGAAGAATTCTCATTAACCAAATGAATGAATGATAATTTACACATGATATACTATGTATAAATCAACGAACGCACACTGAAGGAAAATAAAATGCGCCATAGTGGTGGTTTAGAGTGATCTGGAAACACACTAACAGTTACGGGAGTAAACTTCCACCTTGTCTAGTCTCTTAGGAAGTTACGAGAGTGAACTACCACCTAGTATGAGTTAACTAGTCTCTTAGTCTTTAGTTAACTAACTGAAACAAAAAGAAGTGAGGAGGAGATCACAGAATCATGAGTAATGCACTATTCTAGTGATAATCCCAAGGAAAATGCACATTAGTTGGTGATTATCCCAATGTTTCATGGCGATTATCCCAATGTGGCATCTAGATTCTAATCAACTGATCAAGCTAAAGTGTGAACTAAAGAGAATATTCTACTATAGGAATATTCTCCCTAAAATATAGGATACTGAATAATGAGTAATAAACATAGGGAAAAACTTAGGAAAAAGAAATCCTAGGTTTGTGTTAAGTATCTCCAACAATTGGATCTCAACACTTTACTAGGTTTCCATGTGATGCACCTTAACTTAAATTCCTTTCCTTTTAATGAAAAGTTCTTGAAAATTAAAATCCAATGCTCCTAATGATTGTAACAATTGGAACCGTAGTATGATATCAACACCATCCATGGGTATAGAAATCATTGGACTATTCATTGCATATTCCCCCATAGTAAGATTGATCTTATGGAATTTTCTTGACGAATTGATAGTTCCTCCATTTGCAATGATTAATTGAAACTCATTTAGGAACACTTTTTGTTTCACTCAAAAAGGTTTCGTTGGCCCAAGATACGACCATTACAGTCAGATCCAGAGGTATAAAACTTGAATACGCAGTTTTTTATTTTTTTGCAGAGTAGTATTTTGGTTTTGTATTATTTATTTCTGGGTTGCTACTCTTTTAGATCTGCATAAGATATTTTCCCCGCACCCTGTGTGATCTTGGAAAATTAGAAACAGATAGGAAAATGTGCATCTTCTGGGTAAGCTAACTGAGATCTAACCCTTGTTGTCATCGACAAGTGAAATTTTTTTTCTTGTATGAAAAGATTTTATTTTAGCACGCTCTCCAAGGTCGTCTTCCACAACAAAAACAACACCCCCAATCCTCCTTCTAAACATTACAATATGTTTTGCTAGACCATTTGGTTAAAAATTGCCTTATTAAGTAAGAGGTCTTGAGTTCAAGTCTCTCTTTTGTTACTTTTTTTGAAAAAGTTCATGCTAAAATTGTAAAGTGTATTTTACTTCAAGTATAAAAGTGAATCACTATAAGTAGCTTTACAATTTTATTTTAGAGTTATTTATTTTGCATGCAACTTTTCTGTTATAAAGCAACTTCATTGTAAAAGTGATCCCCACTTCTCTTTATAAAAGTGGGTCACTTCATAAAGAAACTTACACTATCACGTGGTCATTTGGTTACCGTTTATGCCCTTTTTTTTTAAATGGCATAATTCTCACATCCAAAGTCTATTTTCAGTGCCGTTTTTTTAAAACCACACAAATTTTTGAGCTCTTTCCATCGAGATCATCAGTTTCAGTTTTTAAATCCATATTATCTACATATTTAATATGGATTCTACAAGTAATGTTTTGCTTACCAACACCAACTACTTCCAATGGAAATCCCATATGGAATACTTATTAAGAAGTAAAGGCTTGTACGAAATAACCTTGGGAAAGGAAAAAGAACCCACTGATGATGATAAGAAAGCCAAATGGGTTAATTGGAGTGATGAAGCATGTGGACTAATTGGAATGTCCATCTCTCCTGATTTAAGGTTCCACCTTAAAAAAATTGTTGACCCTGAAGAAGCTTGGGAAAAGTTTGAATCTGTGTTTGGTAAACTCAATATTTTTCGAGCACAACAGTTAGAAAATCAAGTACTAACCTTGAGTCCAAGTGATTTTTATTTACTTGGAGACTATCTATCTAAGTTTAAAACACTCTTAATTTTATGTGAAGAATGTAAGATAACAATGGAGGAAGAGCGTTACATATATCTTATTATTTCTAATCTAGGTAGTGCATATTTTGTGTTTGTATATACCTTTTATGCCATGAGAGAGGCTCTAAGGAAAGCTTATCAAAAACTCACTCTTGAGTTCTTTTGTGTTTCTTTGATTAGAGAGGAAGATAAGCTTGTACAACTTGGAGTGATCAACACTGCAGGTACTTCCAACAAAGCCGTAGTTGCCAAGAAGAAAGATAAACCCAGGTATCCCAAGAAGCAACATCCTCACTACAACAACAAGAAACATAAGGGTCCCAAACCTGCTCAGACAGCTTCAGCTCCTAATGGTGACAAAGGAGCAAAATATAAAAATAAGAAGATTGACATACATTGCAAATTTTGTGACAACTATGGTCACGATGAGTATAAATGTTTCAAGAAGATGGCAGATTTAGAGGCAGCAATGAAGAAGCACAACATCAGTATTGATTCTACTTCTTATTCTTCTTCTCATCGACATGAACTTTCCTCTTTTGGTTTCTCCTTCAACACAACTTCTACTTCTTGTTCTGATGAGTGGCTTATTGATTCAGAAGCATCTTATCATATGGCTAAGGATAAAGCCATATTTTCTGCTCTAAATGAATGTAACACCAAGAAAATATTTGTTGGTGATGATAGATCTCTTAGTGTTGTACGATCTAGAATAGTTCAAGTATATAATGGTCATTTCAATGATGTATTATGTGTTCCAAGTATTTCTTGTGACCTTATGTCAGTATATCAAATCACTCATTCAGGTAAAGGTAAAACCGTAGATTTTTCACCTCACCAAGTTGTAATCAAGGATCTAAAATATACTAAGCATGTTCTTGCAACTGTAATTGTTGATGATATTACTAGGTTATACAAGTTTGACAACTTTGGGTCATCATATTTTTCATCAGTTTTTGTTGCTCATAGAGATGACATGAGCAAACTTTGGCATGAGCAGTTTGGTCATATAAACTATCGCTCATTACAACAACTATGTAATCAACATATGGTGACTGGTCTTCCTCTTGTTTCATGCAGATATGGTGTTTGTGTTGGTTGTGTTCTCAGAAAACATCATCGAGACAAGTTTGACAAACGTGCCACTTGGCACGCTTCGGTCCCTTTGCAGCTTGTTCATAGTAATTTGTGTGGTCCATTTTCTTCTCCTTATTTTTATGGGTGCAAGTATTTCTTAACTTTCATTGATGATTTTTCCATACGTATTTGGGTTTACTTCTTGAAACTTAAGAGCAAAGTTTTTGACAAGTTTTTGGCCTACAAGGCCCTTGTAGAAAAACAATTTGGACATCAAATTCAAAATTTAAGAACATATAATGGCGGTGAATATGTGAACAATAATTTTACAAGTTACTACACTACACAGGGCATCCAAATTCAATAGACTATTCCATATACACCACAACAAAATGGTGTTGCTGAGAGAAAGAACCGCACATTAAAAGAAATCCCTAATTGTATGATCCAATCTAAGGGATTAAGTCTAAAGTATTGGGCGGAAGCAATCAACTGTACAAATTACATATTCAATCGCACTCCCACAAAGGCTCTTAAAAATATAGCACCGGAAGAATATTGGACTAAAATTAAACCAGATGTAAGTCACTTTCATGTATTTGGCATTATAGCATGGGCTCACATTCCCGATGAGAAAATGAAAGGATTGTAGCCTAAAAGTCAGAAGCGTATATTTGTTGGTTATTCTGAACATGTCAAAGCTTATATACTTCTTCAACCACATTGTAATGAAATTATTCTTAGAAGAGTTGTTAAATTTGATGAAACTCTCTTGGCGTGCGAGCCTAATTCGACGGTTGTGCCTTCTTCGGCCTGCGATCCATCTTCGACATTTGTGCCTTCTTCTATTCCTATTATGGTTTCTTCTTCAGATGATGATAGTGAGGATGACAATCCACCTCCAGCTTCTCACCTTCCTCTAGATGAGTCCTTTGAAACTGAAACAACACCAATTCCACTGCTTCCTATATGGGTTTCTTCAACACGAGAAGCAATTGGTGGTCTTGTCGGTGATCCTTCAGATCAATGTCGAACGCTTTCACAGTTCCAACGAGCCTCTTCTCTTTTGGCTCAAGTTTGAGAGACTCATGATCCAGAGACATTTGCAGAAGCTTCAGGTCATCCAAATTGGGATACAATAATGAATGAAGAGTATTGTTCTTTAATGAAAGATGATACTTGGGATCTTGTACCTATTCTGAAAGGAAGAAAACTTGTCAGATGTAAATGGGTCTACAGAACTAAGTATGCATCAGATGGAAGTGTTGAAAGACATAAGGCTCGGTTAGTTGCAAAAGGATTTTCCCAAGTTGAAGGAATTTACTATAATGAAACCTTTGCCCTTGTAGCCAAAATGAATTCCATATGCCTTGTTCTTTCCCTTGTTTCCTCAAATAAATGGGAGGTCCATTAAATGGATATTAAATCCACCTTCTTTCATGGTGATTTGAAAGAATAAATCTACATTGAACAACCTCCTGACTATGTCCAAAATGATTCTAGCCTTGTTTTTCACCTTAAGAAATCTCTTTATGGCCTTAAGAATACTCCCCAAGCTCGGTATGCCAAAATGGACAGCTTTCTGATTGACATCAGATTCTCTAGATTCCATTCTGATCCTAATGTCTATACCAAGAAATTAGGAATCCATCTCATAATCCTTGTCCTTTATCTTGATGACCTTATCCTTACTACTAGTGACTCAACTTTTAAACTATGTGAAAACCATCCATAAGAAGAAATTTGAAATGAAAGACTTAGGTTTTTTGCACTATTTCCTTGGCCTCCAAGTTTTGCAAACTAATGAAGGAATTTTTCTTTCCCAGTCTAAGTATGTTTGTGACCTTCTTCATCGCTTTCACATGGATTCCTGTAAACCAACCCCTTCTTCCTTCCAGTCTGGAGTCAAGCTTACTGCCACCTATACTTCTCCTAAAGTTTATGCCACCCTGTACCATCAGTTAGTTGGTAGCCTCTTATACTTGAATCATACCCATCCTAATATTTCCTTTTTTGTTGGTGTTGTTGACTGGTATATGCAAACACCCCATGAAAGCCATTAGAAAGAAGCTAAAAGGATACTTCGCTATGTCTGTGGTACAATTCAGTTCATGATACATTACGATTCATGGGGGACTCCTTTATTGATTGGTTTCACTGATTCAGATTGGGACAATGACCCTCATGATCGAAAGTCTACTCCAGGTTATGTTTTTATCCTTGGTTCATGACCTGACACTTGGGCCTGTAAGAAACAACAGGCTATTGCACTTTCTTCAGCACAAACAGAGTACCGAGTAGCGGTAAATGAAAGTCAGGAAGCCTTGTGGCTTCAACAGATCCTTTTCGAGTTTGGATCCGAGAAACAACATCCGACCAGCCTTTGGTGCAATAATCAGAGTGCCATATAGCTCGCCAAAGTCCTAGTTCAACATCAACACAACAAGAGCATTGAGCTACACATGCACTTCATCAGAAAACTCATTTATGATCAAGTTATTGAAGTGCTCTTTTTCCCTACAGAAGATCAAGTTGCAGACATTTTCACAAAGTCTCCTATAGAAGCGAAGTTTTCCAAAATTTGATCTATGTTAGGAGTTCATGAAGTTGTCATTAAGGGGGGATAGGCTCTAATTCCTCCTTCCTTCTCCTATTGTGTCAACATTGTAAATCCTTCAATCCTATCCAAAGTTGTTCTTAAGGGGGGATGCTAGGATATTTAGACACTTAGGAGTTAGTTAAGATCTACTTGGTCTAATGTGTCGTTAGGTAAAAATGTGTTTCTTTAGTGTGAATTAGTATGCATTTGTAGTTAGGAAATCCATCGTTCATGATATGTTCCCGACATAGAGTGATTTGATAGTTCATACTCTCCTCGATATTAATGGCCATTGATCTGTGGCTTAACACCTGATTGGTCCATGATCTTTATTGAAATATCATGGAGGGTCATTTGTCGATGATCAATTGTGAGAAACTCTATTGTAAAATCTCCCTATAACATTTTCTTTTTCATTAATAAACTGCTCCAAGTGGTCGCGTTGGATGGGGTTGTGAATGTTTCCCCATAGGGGTTTTACCACATAAAAACATCGGTGTGTTGATATTTGATCTGGTTATGTGAGTGGTTGCTGAAGGTGTTCGTCCTTTGTTGGACTACCTGTGTTGTCGAACAAAGTTCCTATGAAGAAATCAATCAGGTTCTCATCTAGAATACTTGTTACCTTCATACTCAAACTTTGGAAGTTCTCAATGTGCTTTGCAACTGAACCCTTTTGCTTGATATTTATCAATTGGATGAAGAAGGTATTTCTCCTTGTATCCTCATAGTGTGTTATCATTTCTTCCCTGAAAAGTTTCCAAGTGAAAAGTGATTTACGAGAATAAATCCATCGATACCACACAAACTGATTAGGTTCTAAATATAAGGATGTAATTCGTACCTTTTGTGTGTGTGGCACATCATGTGGATCAAATAACTTCTCCATATGGAGTATCCATGTGATTGGATCCTTGCCATGAAACTTCCTCATATCGATCTTAGGAAAGTGGTTGGTATTCAACCCAAAGATGGAGTTTCTCCAATACTGATTCATCTTCCTTGTGTCCTCATCATGAATTTCATGGGATACATTGTCACTTTCATGTGGCCTCTCTACTAGTAACTTTTTCAACCCTTCAATGATCTCCCTTTTTAAGCCATCCATATTGGTATCTAACACCATTTCCAACTTAGCTTCAGTTGAATACGTCATATTTTGTAGTTCATGTTTTGTTACAGACTTATTTTGTAAAACATATACTTGCCTATGCATTTCTTCACCTTCATCAAGAGTACAAGTAGGACCGTCTAAGGGATTTTTTGGTGTAGAAGTTCCCTTTTTTGGTAGCATGTTAGTCAAGTATTGCTACAAGGTAGGAATTCATAATTGGCTTAGGTAGAGGTCCTCACTGACAAGGGAGTGTCAGGTGCTATAGCTCTCTGATATATGTTTGGGGTCCAACAATAGTACTTGACCCAATATCATAGGGCACTAACTAAGGAGGAATGACCATTCACTTAGACGTACTTGTAACATCCAGTTCCACCAATCACATTATATAGTGACATATTCTCTAAGGACACTTGTGAGAAAGTGATCCGGTTATGCTACATTATGATTATGCTTTTATTATGAGTTATATTGTGATGTCATTATGATTTATATGCTAAATTCTAGATGTATATATTGACAGGTGTTATGACGATTTCTCCTGAGTGTGTAGGATACATGACAGGTATAGGATGTTAATGGCATCAATGAACTTCCTTGGAATCTGGATTGCGTTAGGGAGTGGACTTGTATTTTGGTTTGAGTATTTGATTCACATTCATGTGTTATATGATGATTTCAGTATGGATATTATGTATATGGATTATTGACATTTTCCTTGTTAGTAGATGTAGGCATGGTGATTCTTGCTAATTCAATTGACATATGGAGTAAAGGGGTCATACAAAGTAACCAAACAGATGAGGGAGAGGTGTGGCATTGTCCCTTTCGCATTCTACTAGAACTTGTATCATGACCTGAATGAAGGTTAACAATTACCTCGTTTCAAGAGGTCCAGGATGCCATGAGGGAAGAATGAGACTGTCGCTCATGAGGAAATATAAGGGGTGTGAAATAAGGTATAATCCTTATTACTTAGACATCCCTTAGTCTCATACAAGGTCGATCGAGTGGAGTGATTACTCCAAGAATCTCACAAACTTCCAAACTAGTCAGATTCGAGTGGCACCCTTGGAGCATAAAGCTGCGTCTTGAACGGAACATTGTGTAAATAAAATATGAGTCAACAAAAATCTAGATGGCCTAGAAAATATAATAAAAATGTTTATACCTTGTTAAAATAGAGTATTTAACTAATTATTACAATATAATTAAGAAATCTAACAAGAGTCTAAGTCTAAGATGTTTGACTAAATTAAAAACATAAAAAGGGAATGAAAGGAATTAGACTAGAAAATTAAGTGAAAGAAGAAATAAGAATAAAGTTGAGTAAATGCACGTGTGTATTAAAATAATAAAAGAGATTTTTAAGTAAAAAGAAATTAAAACATGAGAGAATAGGTGGTCCACATAGATTATCATCTTGAGTCAATCAACCACTACTCCTAACTAAAAGATGACACTTAATGTAACTCAAACGAAAATCTAGTTAGGGGACATGAAATAAATGAAGGATTAGGGAAGTAATGGACAACTAAGAGAAAAAAATAGGAACAAATTGGGGAATGTGACGAAAATTGTCTAATTTAATCAAATAAAAAGGGAATTTACATGTGCAACTTTGGGAGAGTGTCACAACTGGTGTGGGTGAATAGTCATTAATTAAATTATTAAAAAATGTTTATTGTGCATGAGGGAACATGTGTAATTGATATTTTGTATATAAAATAAATGGAGAGGAAGGGAGAGGGGGTCTCATTTTTAAGTATTGTTATGCTATCAAAATTTTCCTGGACGAGTTTTCTTATGGAGAGTTGGGATTGCAAACTTGGGCAAGAGGTGGAAGCCTCTACTTGTGATAGTAAGTTTTTGATATTGTGTTTTTGGTTATCTGTGTGTGGCTCGTTTGCAGCTTAGGGGGATAAGGGGAAGAAGAATACCCCTAGAATTGGTTGGGAGGTACCGGTGAAGCCTTCAGACTGACTAAATGAGAGCAAGGAAGACAAGAAAAAGCCCCGAACTGAGGATCAACTTCAATATTTTGATCAACCTCAAATTTTAGTTTCCATATTAGTTGCGGTAATTTCATCGTTATGTTTAATTTTGAGTTATGAAATACTGAGTAATATAATGTTTGTATATTTGGATCGAATGATATATTTTCCAGACAATATTATTTGTAATAAAATGTACGTGTGTGTGTTTGTGTGTGTGTGTGTGTGTGTGTGTGTGTATCGATAGATGAAGTGTGGAATTTATCTTGAATATATATGTTCCGTTGTAATATCCTAAAATTTTAGAATATTAAGTTCTAAGTGAACTTTGGAATAAATTTTTGTTTTTGGAAAATTCGGATTTGGAAATTAGTTTCCATTTATGGCAAGTCCAAATTTGGAATTTTTATTATTGTAATTATTTATTTGATAACTGTTGGGCAAATATTTGACTTTCCTAACTAACCTATTTTATTTTGACACATGTGAAAGACAAACATTTTATAAATTAAATGTTGGAAGACAAAAGATATAGCGAGGCTAAAAATAGTTGACCATGACTCCATGAGTGGGGAATAGGTTTGAGTTACCTCAAGGATGATTTTACAAGTGTCAAATGTGGAATTTGATCACTAGAAGCCCCTAAAAATCATGGATTTGTAAAGATGTGATTTTCCCAAGGAGGGAAGGAAAGACCTAGGCACAAAATCCATATAAAAGCAACATATGGAGGAGGCAAGACGTTGCTTAGTATGTTGGAGAAAATAAACTATTTTGTTGTTATGAGCACTATTAGTGTAAGGAAAAGGAATTTATGATCTGTGGATGGTGACTGTAGCTAAGGAGGATCATTTAATTTTCCCTTATGGACTCATGGTCAGGCTAGGGGGTGAACAGAGAAAGTGAATTTGGTTGTTCTGTTCTATGATTGGGTGGAACGTGGTTGTTCAAATTGGATTCTAGGATCAGGTTTCAGATATGTATCTCGACTTGTATTCATTGTCAATGTTATGATTTTGATTATTAATTGTTAGGAATATGATGGCTTATTATAATGTAAATATACTATATTGTTTAATTGAAATGTGATGATGGTATATATATATATGTGTGTGTGTGTGTGTGTGTGTGTGCTCAGACATAAATAAACGGTATTTTATGCTCCTATTAGCCATTGGATATGGTTGTTGATCCAAAATCTAATTCAGAAGGCTGTCAGGGCATGAAAAATGCTCAAAAATGAAAGTGCTCGGAATCCGATGAAACCAACACCATTGCATCCGGCTTGTCTTACTGATTCCGGTGGTATAATTTTTATGTCAAACAGAGTCTGTATGAAGAAGATATCGCATTCTGTCCGCCGAGCCAAACAGGCAAAATTTTGGGATGCTGACTGTACCTGTCCGTACAGGACACGTGTCAGTCCGTACAAGACACGTGGAACGTTCGTATAGGTGACACGTGGCAGTATCAGGAGATGACATGTGGCAGCATCCGTACAAGACACGTGGAAGCGTCAGGCAGTGACACGCGTCAGGCAGTTTTGGCATTTTCAACGTACGGTTGGACCAATCTCGAGGTGACATGTGTCACCACTGGAAGGGTGACACGTGGCACAGGATGACGTCAGCATCGTACGAAGGATGACGTGGAAGGTTGACAGGGCAGATGATGTGGCGTACGACAGAGCTGACGTGGCAGTGACGCGTGGCAGTGACGTGGGCCAATGAGCGGTTGACAAGTGGCATGTTCCGGTTGGTTGTCTTCGTCGAATCAACGGTTGACACGTGGCATGGTTTGGGTGAATGGTGAGGTGCCACGTGGCCCAATCACGGGCTGCCACGTGGCACCCCAGGTTTTGCTAATATGGTCTATGTCAAAAGTTATTTGGGTCGACGGGGATTGAACTCGCGACCTCCTCCATTGGCAACGACTTAACAATGCCTCCGTGACCACTACGCCATACTTTGGTTCTTGTTTATGATGCGAAAGGTTTTGTATTTAAATTTGAACTTTGTATTATATGGTGGGGGGGAGGGGCCGGGGCTTAGCCCCGACCCCGGTTACATTGTTTAACATATGACCTCGGGCGCGGGGTTATTGCTATGTGCGCGGGGTTACATGTATGTGACCACGGTTCAATACGTGTAACTGTTTTATAATGGCGCGGTTTAAATTTTAATCAACGATTATAATGTTTTAAAACCCCGAGTTGTATAACGGTTTAAACATTAACCAACGGTTATATTAACCGTTACTCTATGTTAGCACGGGGGCGTATGTACATGCCTTGGAACCAGGTGTTGGAGCGCAAAGGGGGCTAGGGCCAGCGCTTAGCCCGTGGGGCTAGCGCTTGGCCCTATGGATGCCATGTGACCTTTTGAAGGGGGCGCGCGCCCAAGGAAGGGGGCTAAATCCCAATTTAAACTACATTATGGTTGAAAGTGGGTTATTTTAACCACTTTTCATTAAATTTAATGTAATTAACTCATAATTGGGAGTTATTTTGCTTTTTTAGAGCCTAATTCTTGGGAGGAAGTTGGAGATTGAAACCAACTTTCCCAACTATTTAACCAAGGCTATGTTGAGGCCATTTGGTCAGAGTTTAGAGCCTTTGGAGATCTTTTGGACGGTTTTGGAGAGCAAAGATGCTGAGGCAAAGCCAGGTCTAAGCCAAATTGAGGCAAGGAAGCTGTTGAGGTAGAGATGTTGTCGGACGATTTCTGAGAGCTCGGGACATCAGTTTCAGGTGCCGTAAGTTGTGAAAGATTCTAGAGATCATGGCGAACAAGACCAGATCAGTCTAGAAGCCAATCAGCATTGTAAAGATGTACTAATAAGATTTTTAAAAGAAATCAAGAAGCCTCCCTCACAGAGAAAAGACCCGGAGACGTAGGCAAAGTTGTCGAACTCCGTTATCAAACTTGTGCATTATGGTTTGCTGCTTTTCGTTGAATTTCAGATTTGAAATTATGTTAATGGCTATATAATTCATTTGCTTTTCTCTCTCTTTCATTAATTTTCCCAATGGTTAATAAATGCATGCAAATAAAAACTCAACCATAGTCATTTCGAAAAATCCTGACGGATCAGTTGTACATGTATAATTAATTATATAGATATAAATATATATGTGCTCATGCATAATGAAATGATAGGACTAATTGTTATGTTCCTATTGACCATTGGATTATATTGAATTGCCATTTAAATCTGTAGATACACAAATACCATAGAAAATAAATAAAAGGAATAACAGTCCATATATATTATTTATATTATCTATCACCATAGAAAGATAATGATTCAGTAGACTACAAGTGTATTGCAAAAGTAGTTGTCATATTCAAATGAACCTTGTTCAAAGTATTTACAAAAACAACATGTGTATTCAATCGATCATGGTTCAAATATTACAATTGGAGTACCATAGGACAAAGACTCCATTACCACTTGTATTGTAAACATAATATAAGAAGTATGCATAAAATATGTATGTAACCGAAGTAATGCACGCATAGATCAGAACTCAAATACCTTTCGAGCAAGAGGTTTTTTCTTTATCTGATTACCTCGATTGGCACAAACTACAAAAAGGAGAAAGACGAGGGTTTAGTAAACTATGCTAGGATTTTATTCTATGGAAATTAAACATTCAGAAAAATCAAGGTCAATACTTAGCTTGAGTCTGGCGAAGAACCATATTGCCACTTGTTCTTGTGCAGAAATTTGTCCATGATCCAGGAGGAGGAGGAGTGGACCCAAAATCAACTGATGGGCACCCTCGCAAAACCGAAAAGGGCCCCATCATTAATTTCACATATCCATGCATATAAATGCATTTATAAAACAGAGAAAAAAATAGTAAGAAATTATCATCAAAATAGACCATGCACGGATTTATTAAAAATGATGCACGTATTCTCCAAACCCTGTGTATATTCACCTTAGACCATTAAATTTTAAATAGGCACAGGAGATGTGACGTGTGTTTAATCACAATAGATATTTAAAAATCTAAATAGCAATTACAGAATGGTAAAATCTGAATGTTTGAGTGCATAGTAACATACAGTAAGAACCATAATTGTAGGTTAAAAATATAACAGTGTAATAAACGAGTTTGAACCCTATGAATTTTAAATCAACAGTGGATTCAACAAGTTACCCTCCCATTTTATAGAGTAGAGTGGTCAATATGGGCAAGGCCTTTCATAAACGTTTTAAACTCATAACTTGAATCAAACGAAATATTTTTTCATGGTCCTTCCCAACATAGTTGTTTTACAACCAGAGGGTGCAATCAAGTGGAATTCAAACGAATAAAATCTTGATTACTTTTGTATTTATTTACACATGAGGTAAAACACGAATTTCCACACAAAGGGATTAATACGACTATTTATTTACACGTGAGGTAAAACAAAAAAAATTTCACAGACGGATTAATACGACTATTTATTTACAGAGGAGGTAAAACATGAATTTTCACACAAATGGATTAATACGACTATTTATTTACAAAGGAGGTAAAACACGAATTTCCCACAGAGTGATTAATATGACTATTTAATTTACACAGAAAGAAAACATGGATTTCCCACAAAGGGATTAATAATGCTCTTTAGATACAGGGAAGGTAAATACAAATTTTCCAAGAGGGAGTAATACTTGTAAATATAATTACAGAGAGTGAAGTGTACTAATTTCCCATAGAGGGTTAGTATTGTCATATAAGTTATACAAAGGGTAAATTTCAAACTCCCCACAGAGGATTAACATTGCCATGAACATACAAAGTGTAAAGTCCTAAATTCCCTATGGAGTTCCAACAACCTACAAGTTTGAGACACAAACCCATGTAGCAAGTGTTGGGATCTCTGGACGAATTCCAGAGGTTAAGTGGCAATATTATGCAGTGAAAAAAAAAAACATGAAAGGAAAAACAAAGGTTAACTTCTAAAATGATTTTGGGCCACGAAAGAACCATAACGAGTATATGATAGAAGAAAAACAACCAACCAAGGGGGAAACACAATAAACATCCAGTCCCAAAACCTTAAACATAGGGGAACCCCGGGAGAAAATGCTTATGGAGGCTCAATGGTAATGCACTGTAAATAGTCAAATAAAGAAATAAAACAGGGAGTCTGTTCATGAAACCTATCTTTATTTCTATAGTGTACCAAAAACAAAGATTTCATTCACGGTATACAGAGAGAAAAAGAAGCAAATTAATCTTTTACTTACCTTGCGCATAGAAGAACGAGATGTGTGTTGCCTCCTTCCATCATTCACCAAGACTGAGCTTCCCAAGTCATCGGCCATATACTGAGTACAGGAAAGTGTTAGCTACAACGTAGAGGCTGATTTCACATACAATGAAAAGAATAATTTTCGTGTTACAGGACCAAAGGGGGGAAGCAATGAACGAATGTGACCTCGAAGGCCTCACAAAGAGGAGTAATAGTTGTTGATACACCCTATGTTGTTCCATGTGAAGTCAAGGAGGTGGCGAGCCCACGTTGGGCAGTATTTCCTAAGTGTCAAGTCTAGAAGGACGAGACATGCCTCTCCTTTAATGGAATAGCCAAGAGTTAATGCCTACAGGAATCAACCTGTCATCCACCATTAAAACAGTTTCGAACCAATTTATTGTTGAGTCATTTCACTAGTCAGGTAGGGTTATGAACCTTCTGGTTATGGTTTATGTTCGCTAAACTATACAAAGGGAATATGACGTTAGGGTATGGACATGTTAGTCTATAGGTTAAACGATAGGTATATTGTTGGGAATAGTGTTAGTGTTATGGTAACATGTAATAATCTATATGTTAAGCGATAGGTATATCGTTTATGCTAAAGTCATACGTATTGTAGTATCCATATAATAGGTTGTATGTAAAATGATATACATATATTGTGGATAGTGTAGTGTTTTGGTATCCATATCCTAATCTATATGATTGAACAATGTATGTATTGTTGGCGATAATGTTAACGTTATACTATCCATATAATAATATGTATGTTTAATGATATATATATATATATATATATATATATATATATATATATATATATATATATATATATATATATATATATATATATATATATATATATAGTATTATGGTTATATCCATATGATAGTTTATATGATAAATGATACATTAATTGTTCTAGTTAGTATTATGGATAGACTATACGATGGTCTATAGTCTATAGTCTGTAGTATAAATTGTTGATCGGAGCTAGGAGAACTGTGTAGAAGTGGATGATAGATGATTAATGATAATTTATTACGCGCTACATTATGGATAACATGTTTATTCTAAGGACTATGACAGTCCTGGTTGCAATTTTAAGTGTATGCTTTTAATCAAATAACAATGATAACTTTTCATGCATACAATAAAAGAATAAAGATGTAATTAATGGATTATTTTTATGTCACAATCAATGTTGAAGAATCAAGGCACTTTAATGTCCCCTAACAAAAAAAAAATTATTTGGGAAATTTGAGGTACATCACATATGGTATGAGAGTTGAAGGTTACAACACTTGGACCTCGGGGCAAGGCCAAATTATTTTTAAGTTTTTATTTCTATTGAATAAAAACTAACAAATATGTTTACTATTACAAACAGAGAAATTGTTGGTCTGTTGTGATAATGCCAACACATAATGAAGAAGAAATCAGACCTGAAGAGAATCCAAATCCATGACTTCCTAAAGAACCAAGGCATAACAACGAAGGAAGTTTATCCATGCAGGTTTTGGAAACAATGAAGAACCTCATCATGGAATTACAAGTGTTTAAAGAAGATAACGAAAAGTTAAAAAGGCACATGAAGATGAGTTAGAAATAAATGAAATGATGTTATGAAGTATAGTAACAAAAAAGATCCCAAAGGACAATGAAAAAGAGGAAGAAGTCAGTAAAAGGTCCTCTAAAAACTATGGTCATGAAACAAAAAATGAGAACAGATCTTTCGAAGAGACACACATGGAAGGAAACAAAACAACTATAAGAAGAAAAGAAAATAGGTAGATCACCTCGAAGGTGAATTTAAAAAAATAAAACCATCCACCTTTGACAAGGAATCAAGGACAGGTGAAGAGGTAGAAGCATGGATACTAGATATAAAGAAATACTTCTAGATTTACAATTATTATAGTAATATGAAATTCAGAATGGCCATTTACAACTTGAAGGGAAAAGAAAGTATCTGGTGGTAGGACTTGAAATTGGCTAAGGGATTGAAAGAGAAACAAATGGAATGGTTATATTTTAATAAATATTTCAAGAAGCAATATTTGTTAGAAAACTATTACGAAAGAAAGACTAAGGAATTCTACGAGCTAAGACTCGAACAAATGACCATGGACGATCTCATAAATAAATTTCTAGAACTATTGAGATTTGTACCATACATCAAGGAAGACAAACTAAAGATACAACAATTCTTAAGATTTCTACCACATTCGTACAAAGACAAAATTGAATTTGACAATCCAAAGACCTTGAACGAAGTGTTTATAAAGGCTCGGATGTGATATGATCAGTACAAACAGAGGTCTGAAATTCCCAAGGCATGGAAGGACACGAAACATGACAGAATAAATTAGCGAAAGAAAGGCTTCCAACCAACCCCTTTCAGGAATATGGAAAAGAGTTTCTAAAAGAAGGACTATCATTCCAACACCTAGAGTGCTCAAGGGGGAAGTAGACCAATTAACCTGGGAGTCAATAAAGTTGGGGACAACCCCAAAGAACCATTGAAGTGTTGGGAGTGTGGAGAACCTCACTTGAGGAGAAACTGTCCACGCTTAATTTCCACAGCAAGAACTATAGTCCATAACCTGCAAGAAGCTTCTACAATAGGAGATATGGGTAGAAGCATGCAAAAAATTAATGCAGTTGTGGATGGTAGGCAAGTTGATCATCAATCCACTATCATGGAGGTTGAAGGTAAAATTCATGATAACCACATTTCTATATTAATTGACCCAGGAGCTAGTCTGAGTTATGTTACTCCTGCTTTAGTTGAATTAAACAAACTGAAGAAAGTAAAGCATGCTAAGTCCTGAATAGTATAGTTAGCAATAGGGACCAAGAGAAAATTAACAGATTTTATTCCTCAATGTGAACTCAACATAGACGATCAAAGTCCAAATTTAAATATGAACATCTTACCTTTGGGATCTTATGATATAATCATTGGAATGGACTGTTTAGAGAAACATAAAGTAATTTTAAACTATTATGAAAAGTCACGTATTTATAGAGATGAAAAAAACATAGTTAAGACAATACAAGGGATTAGAAAACTAGTTTCAGTTAGGCAAATATCAACCATGCAGTTTAAGAAATGCATGAACAAAGGTTGCCAA
Source organism: Picea engelmannii (assembly GCA_009831015.1). NCBI lineage: Eukaryota > Viridiplantae > Streptophyta > Pinopsida > Pinales > Pinaceae > Picea > Picea engelmannii. Next base: position 728,275 of record ML779432.1, on the reverse strand, counting down.
TTTTATGATGTTCAGGTAAATAATCTATTAGAAAAGGAAAATAAACCCAGTTTAGAGGAATTTACAGTCCTACATGGATTTAGAGATGTATTTGTGGACGAAATACCAGAACTACCTCCAAGGAGAGAGATAGATTTATCTATCAATCTACTACCTAGATCTGCCCCAATATCTAAGGAACCTTATATAATGAGTTTACCCGAATTAAAGAAGATGAAAATTCAACTGCAAGAACTATTAGATAAAGAATATATCAGACCAAGTGTCTTGCCTTGGGGAGCACCGGTTCTTTTCGTTAAAAAGAAAGATGGGAGTTTGGGACTATGCATTGACTATCAACAACTAAATAAGATGACTATCAAGAATAAGTATCCTTTACCCAAAATTAATGACATGTTTGACCAAGTGGGAGGAATAAATATCTTCTTTAAGTTAGATTTAAGTTCTGGTTATTACCAAGTCAAAATAAAGGACAAATATATAAATAAAACAATATTTAGAACACAATATAGACACTATAAGTTTGTTGTAATTCCATTTGGTCTTATTAATGCACCAGGAAAATTTATGTGTTTGATGAATAGTATATTCAGTCAATATCTAGATAAATTTGTGTTGGTGTTTATCGATGATATTTTAGTTTACTCGAAAATGGAAGAAGAACATCAAGAACATATGAAAATAATATTACATACCTTAAGGAAACACAAGTTGTATCTGAAGTTTGATAAGTGTGAATTCTACCAAAGAATGATACAATACCTGGGACACGTGATATTCAAATAGGGTATTGCAGTTGATCGAGAGAAGATAAAATCCATTATGGAATGGAATATCCCTAAGGATGTAGCATACATCATATCATTCATGGGAATTACCGATTATTACTGAATATTTATCGAAGGATTTTCTAAGATCGCATATCCAATTACATCCCTACAAAAAAAGGGAATAAGATTTGCTTGGTCATGAAAGTGTCAAGACAACTTTGATCAATTAAAATGACTATTAACTACAACACCTATCCTAAGAGTAGCAGATCTTGATAAAGATTTTACAGTTTGTGTGGATGCAAGCAAAGAAGGCTTGGGAGGTGTCCTAACACAAGATGAACACGTCATCTGTTATTTGTCATTTATGGAAAATCCGAATTTGGAATTTTTATTATTGTAATTAATTATTTGATGAATGTTGGGAAAAGATTTGACTTGCTCAACTAATCTATTTTATTTTGACACATGTGAAAGACAAACTTTTTATAAATTAAATGATGGAAGACAAATGGAACAACCAGGTCAAAAATAGCTGACCATGAGTCCATGAGTGTGGAACAAATTTGAGTTACCTCAAGGATGATTTTTACAAGTGACAAATGTGGAATATGATCACTAGCAGCCCCTACAAATCAGGGATTTGTAAAGCTGAGAATTTCCCAAGGAGGGAAGGAAAGACCTAGGCACAAGATCCATATAAAAACAACATATGGAGGAGGCATGACGCTTCTTAGTATGTTGGAGAAAATAAAATATTTTGTTGTTATGAGCACTATTAGTGTGAGGAAAGGGAATTTATGATCTATGGATGGTGACTGTAGCTAAGGAGGATCATTTAGTTTGCCCTTATGGACTCATGGTCAGGCTAGGGGGTGAACACGGAAAGTGAACTTGGTTGTTCTGTTCTATGGTTGGGTGGAACATGGTTATTCCATTTGGATTCCAGCATCAAGTTCAGATATATATCTTGACTTGTATTCCATGTCAATGCTATGCTTTTGATTATTAATTGTTAGGAATATGATCGCTTATTATATTGGAATGATACTATATTGTTTAATTGAAATGTGATGATGGTATACACACACACACACACACACACACACACAAATATATATATGCATGTGTATGTGTGTGTGTGTGTGCGCGCTTAGACATAAAGTAATGGCATAACTATTTTATGCTCTAATTAGCCATTGAATATGGTTGTACATGTATAATTAATTATATAGATATAAATATATATGTTCTCACGCATAAAGAAATGATAGGACTAATTGTTATGTTCTTATTGACCATTGGATTATATCGAATTGCCAGATAAATGTGTACATACACAAATACCATAGAGAATAGATAGAACAAATAACAATCCATATATATTCTTTATATTATCTATCACCACAAAAAGATAGTGATTCAGTAGACTACAAGTGTATTGCAAAAGTAGTTGTCATATTCAAAGGAACCTTGTTCAAAGTATTTAAAAAAACAACCTGTGTATTCAATCGATCATGGTTCAAATATTACAATTGGAGTACCATACGCCAAAAACTCCATTACCACCTATATTGTAAACATAATCTAAGACATATGAATAAAATATGTATGTAACCGAAGTAATGAACACATAGATCAGAACTCAAATACCTTTCGAGCAAGAGGTTTTTTCTTTATCTGATTACCTCAATTGGCACAACTTGCAAAAATGAGAAAGACAAGGTTTTAGTAAACTATGCTAGCATTTTAATTATATGGATATTAAACGTTAAGAACAATCAAGGTCTATGCTTAGATTGAGTTCGGCGAAGAACCAGTTCGCCACTTGTTCTTGTGCGACAATATGTCCATGATCGAGGAGGAGGAGGAGTGGACCCAAAATCAACTGATGGGTTCCCTCGAAAAAAAGAAAAGGGCCCCATCAATAATTTCACATATCCATGCATATAACTTCATTTATAAAATAGAGAAAACAATAGTAAGCGATTATCATCAAAATAGACTGTGCACAGATTTATTAAAAAGGATGCACGTATTCTCCAAACCATGTGTATATTCAACTTAGACCATTAAATTTTGAAGAGGCGTAGGAGATGCGACCTGTGTTTAGTCGCAATAGTTTTTTTAAAATATAAATAACAATTACAGAATGGTAAAGTCCGAAAGTATGAGTGGATTCAACAAGTTACCCTCTCGTTTGCTAGAACAGAGTGGTCGATATGGTAAAGGTATTTGATAAATGTTTTAAACTCATAACTTGAATCAAAGAAAGGATGTTGTCAAAGTGGCAATGTGACGGTCCTTCCCAAGAGAGTTGTTTTACAACCTAAGGGTGCAATCAACTGGAATTCAAACAAATAAAATCTTGATTATTTTTCTATTTATTTACACGGGAGGTAAAACATGAATTTTCCCACAGAGGGATTAATACAACTATTTATTTACACAAGAGGTAAAAAACAAATTTTCCCACATAGGGATTAATATGACTATTTATTTACACCAGAGGTAAAACACAAATTTTCCCACACAGGGATTAATATGACTATTTATTTACACATGGAGTAAAACACGAATTCCAAAGGGTAAATTCCAAAGTGTTGGGATCTCTGGACAAATTCCAAAGGGTAAATGACAGTATTACACGGTGAAATAAAAGAAAACGTGAAAGGAAAAAAGAAGGTTTAACTGTTAAAACGATTTCAAGCCATGAAAGAACCATAACAAGTATAGGCTAGAAGAAAAACAACCAACACAGTGGGAAACACAATAACCCTCAAGTCGTGAAACCTTAAACACAGTGGAACCCTGGGAGAAATCTCTTACAGAGGCGCAATGGTAATGCATTGTAAATCCTTATATAAATAAAGAAAATAGGGAATATGTTCATGAAACCTATCTTTATTTCTACACTGCACCAAAAACAAAGATTTCATTCACAGTATATAGAGAGAAGAAGAAGCAACATAATATTTTACTTACCTTGCTCATAGAAGAACCAAATGTGCATTTCCTCCTTCCATCATTCACCAGGTCCGATCTTCCCAAGTTGTCGGCCATATACAAAGTAGGGGTGAATGTTAGTTATAGTGCAAAGTCCGATTTCGCATACGACAGAGAGGATAAGTTTCATGTTACAGAACCAAAGGGGGGGGGATGAATGAATATGACCTCGAAGGCCTCACAAAGAGGATTAATAGTTGTTGGTACACCCTATGTCGTGCCATGTGAAGTCAAGGAGGTGGCAGTGTCAAGTCTACAAGGACGAGATAGTCCTCTCCTTTAATGGAATAGCTAGGAATTAATTCCTAGAGGACCCGACCCGTCATCTGCCATTAAAGCAGTTTAAAACCAATTTGTTGCCGAGTCATGTCACTAATAGGGTAGGGTTATGAACCTTCTCGTTATGGTTTATGTTCTCTACACTATAGAAAGGGAATACGACGTTAGGGTATGCACATGCTAGTCTATAGGTTAAACGATAGGTATATCATTGGGAATAGTGTTAACGCTATGGTAACATGTAATAGTCTATATGTTAAGCGATAGGTATATCGTTTATGCTAAAGTCATACATATTATAGTATCCATATAATAGGCTGCATGTTAAACTATATACATATATTGTGGATAGTGTAGTGTTTTGGTATCCATATCCTAATTTGTATGATTGAACTATGTATGTATTGTTGGGGATAATGTTAAGGTTATAGTATCCATATAATAATATGTATGTTGAATGATATATATATTGATATGGATAGTATTATGGTTATATCCATATGATATTTTATACGATAAATGATAAATTAATTGTTATGGTTAGTGTTATGGATAGACTATACGATGGTCTATATTTTATAGTCTGTAGTATACATTGTTGATTGGAACTAGGAGAATTGTGCAGAAGTGGACGATAGATGATTAATGATAGTCTATTACGGGCTACATTATAGATAGCATGTTTATTCTAAGGACTATGACAATTCTGGTCGCAATTTTAAGTGTATTCTTTTAATCAAATACCAACGGTAATTTTGCTATGCATACCATAAAAGAATAAATATATAATTACTGTGTCCCCCTAATTAAATATATAATTGAAGAATTAAGGAACTTTAATGTTCCCTAATAAAAAAATTATTTGGGAAATTTGGGGTACATTATATCCATTCTATTAAAATTTTGGGGATCAGTGTCTGAAACTAAGAAATTTGAAGTCAGATTTATATTCTAAATATTTTTGTGTATATACATAACATGAATCAATATGAAGAAATCAAGTAACAAATAAAAAATTATTACTAATATTTGTAAATGGTGTATAGCATATGAAGAACCGATTGGTTGTACAACATTACACCTGTAAAATTACCACTGTTAGAATTTATGAACACAAACGATGAGAATATATTCGTTTTAGCGGAAAAAAAAGTAGACAATTGCTTCTATGTTAAGCTACCTGGATAGGAAAGATTGAAGGCTGAGTTTGATCTTGTCTAAATCCCTCATTGTCGTAGTGAAGTCTCTCATTTTCCTGATTATGTTGAACCTCAAATGTAATTGTAATATTGTTGAAGCGAGGGCATGTTAGATTAATACTATTGGGCCCTTCATTTTGGTCAACAGAAGTTGCACAAGTTGTTTTAGAGTAGGACATCCGAACAAAGGAAGGAACATAAAGCGAAGAAAAGGAAATGTGCAACATGAAACAATTAGAAAAAAAAAAACAGTTGGAAGGACAACGCAACATCGGTTTTGATGAAAGAGGCTGCAACTGAATCAAGAAGAGGAGAGAACTCTCGGGTTCTCAACTAGCAAGCCTAGATTAGGTTATATATGGGATCAATATGATTGTAAAAGGTTGGTCATGGTTAAGGTTAGGCAGGTTGGGAAAGGTTGAGCCCAATTCTGAGTCTAGTTCTAATCACTGTTGTTGTTCGCTAAGTTGAATCCTGAGATCTAGATTTGGAACCAAAATGATAATGTAATAAAGTCATGTATTACTGTAGGGTTGGAAAGAGCAAGGGGCCGAGACAACCTTGTCTAGCACTAGTGGAGAAGCACCCTAATTATCTTTGGCATGACCATTTGTATATGTGACTCAAGATGATCATGTGTATTATGAGAAGAGACCTATTATATGTTAATGCAGTTGGAGACCCAATTAAAAGAAAATATCTTGTTTACTTAGCCTTCTGATTCTATTGAATGTTATGTTGTTTTATATTTTATGTCTGGAATGATTAAATGACTATAGCTTTCATATTAATGTCTACACAACTCTATTTCTCCAATCTTAGTTAGAAAATGTTTAGGACTGCAAGATTTAAACTATCTTGCACATGAATAATATGAATCTTGATACTTGGGGGATCTGTTTGAGTGTCCTCCTTACCCTTCCCTCTAGTACTCGTGTCTGTTATCGTGAGACTTCTTCCTCCCATGAAGATGAAAATTCTAGCGCACTAGACTACATCGATAATCAATAGCTTTTGTTGGTAACTTGAATAGGACCCTGGTGTGATCACTTTGCGCCAACAAATACAAAGTTTCTTTAATCTTGCATCATCGATATTGTGAAAGTTTCTTCTTACACCAACATATTAGGCCAAATGCATTTTTGTGGACACTGATAGGGTATTGATTTTCCCTTCAACCTGAAGACTTTGATATCCATCTTTTATGGCATTCAAATCAATTGTTAACTTAGACACTTGAAAGTCTTGCTAGTGAAATGCAGTTATTGCTAGAACTATTTTCTGCAAAATCCTAATCTTAGTCGAAGGGTTGTAGAGATCCTTGACATTCTAGTTATAGAACCCTTAAACCAGTCATGTTTCGTTTTTGTATGCCTAGTCGGGAATTATAAAAAATTTCCTTGATTAACTCTTACTCGATCAATAGATACGCAGATGAGTTTCCAGTGCGTTACTTTTTAAACGTACTCTTCCTTTCGAGCTATTGCATACTGGTGCGAGGTTGCAGTCGTGTTCCCTTTTTAATTTTATCCCTGTAGCAGTCTCTACACCTGAAGCAATTCTTTTTCCGTTTAAGAATGTGTGCAGGGTAGCTTGGGTCTTGCCTCGACATATGATCACATTCGGTTACTGAGTGTGAATCTTAGTCCACAATTGCGCCTATTCTTAAAGAAATTTTACTTTGAAGTTGGCTAAAAGCGAACTCCTGTCGTGAAGTTTATAGTTTGGTTCGACCGTCAAGACTGGAAGTCAATACTTTATCTTTCACAAGACTTCCACTCAGTCGCGATTGATTATATATCCAATGCAGAATTCAGAGGAGGATCACTACATGTCTTCAACGGTTGTAATCGTGGAACCTTGCCACATAATTCATGACTCGACTTTTACAGACACGTCTGATAATCTAATAGAGAGTTTAGATACCAGTAGTGAGGTGAGGACGCATTCTCTTTTGACATTTATATGATGACACGAGACATGAACTCTACAGTAAGAGTACTAGATTTAAAAAAAAAGAAAAGAGCAATACCATTGTTAGATGCAAATGCTCATTAACGCCTCTATAGCCGTTGAGCCTTATTAGTCCCTACCGAGGTAGGACTATAGCATTCATTCATCTTTGAATCATTATTAGTTCTTCTGTTGACTTCAAATTTTTTCTTCATTTTCAATGTAGGAGATAGGAAAGTCTTAATAATTGTTTTATTTTAATTAAAATAAACAAAAAAAATTTATTTTCCTACCAATACCCTATCATTGGAGGGCAACTTTCACCTCTTATTGCGGAGGTGATGAATACATTAACACCTCTGGAAAAATTCATTGAGATATGAATATGTATTGCTCGTTACAAATATATTTTGTTTGTTATTGCTCTATACATAGAGCTTAAGACATCTATGTAGACACCGCCTTGGTTGTCTATTCATAGCCTTGATTCATTTATGTATTCACCGCCTTTGTTGTCTATTCACCGCCTTCGTTCATTTATGTATTCAACGCCTTTTCTGTCTATTCTTAACCAGGCATATCTATTATGCTCTCTATTTATTCATCGCGCTGGAGTTCTGCAATAGTGTTTCATGCCGATGCTATACCGCCGAGGTAATTTCTTCTTGCATGTAAAATCCAAAATCCAACCCCACATGGCCAAAATCTATTCTCTTCTAGTTCTGATTCACCATCACTAGCCAAAAAGGTACTCTCTAGTGGCATGCATGCACACAATTCATAGTTGCTTTGAAGTCAATATTGTGGCTCTCTAGTGGCATGCGTGCGCACAGTTCATGGTTGCTCTGAAGTTAGTATCGCATGGCATGTGCACAGTTCATGGCTGCTTCGAAGTCGGTACCACAATATTCACCCTCTAGACTCTAATCTAACTTGGTGCTCTCTGGTATCTTCACATCTTTACAGGATCAACATTCCGCAACAAGAAAACATAGAAACCATCATTATACAGGTATAAATCTATTTAAATATTTTATCAAATTATATTCCATCATTAACATGTAGATAGAATTCTATTTCATGTAAAAAGAAATTTGGTTAATTTTGCTTCCCATATTTGTTATTTCAAATTCTATAATTTTGCTTTTGTAATTGTTTTTCAATATAATTAATAAATTAAATGGCTAACTCAACTCTGGTTGCAACCGAACTCCTCTTGGCTAAGCCACTTACCTGAGGTTGAACCTTGTACTTAGTCAATTCACGTGGCAACTATCCTGCCATAAGCCAATTTATTACTCTGGAAGTATGTCGAGCCAAAGCCAATTTTCTTACTATGTAAAATCACTGTTAAAGTGCTTATCTTCGAGTCATTCTTCTAGCACTGGTTGGTATTTAGATACTTTGCTATATATCTAAGTACAATTTATATCTACACCGATTGAATAGTATCCCAAAGTCACTATGAATTCCAATAATTCTAAATTGGCATTGACAGAAACAACACCTAGTTTTTTTTTTTTTTTTAAATTCTAAATTGGCATTGATAGAAACAACACCCAGTTTTTGTTTTTTATTCCGGTTGAAATGAAAGAAGTCATTAGAAAACCGATTCAAATGAAAGAAGTCGATAGAAAACCGAAATAACGAGTTATTGTAATCATGAAAAACTGAATGGAATACGTTTGACACATATCTTTATCATGAAATTAACTAAGCCAGAGTTTGAATCGAAATCTCTCCGAGACTACGACTACTATATTATAATAGAAATAGAGGATTTGGGTGATATGGGGAGTTGGACCAAAGCATTTTGCTATTGTCAAACAAAAATTCATACAATATGCATTCGTTGACACAATGTACATTGCCTTCATAAAATAATGAAGGCACTCACCCAGATACTTCTATAATGCAAACACTCACCCCGACACTTCTACCTTGAATGACCAAACCCCGAACAACTGTGCGGCCCTGCTGATCTGAACTCCGCCTTTACAAAATACATTTTCTTCTTCACTTTCAGGAGAGATATCTTGATTCAACCGCTGTACAAGAATCACTCCATTGGGAGATATATCTCTCAAAAAAGAATCAACTTCTGTATAAGAATCATTCCATTGGGAGATATATGCTAGAGTCTTAGAAACAAACTTGAGAATAATTAACCCCCCACAGAATAATTGCATAACACAATTTATTCAATTTTTATTGTAGGTGAGTGCATTGGTTGCACAAATAAAAAGGGCGTCGGGGTTGTTAGTAAACCTGATAGTAAACCTTATCTTTTCTTAGATAAACCTTGTAGTATGTTATCCTAAGGGCTCTGTAAATAATGGATAGTGATAATGAATCCATTAATGTTAATTATTGGTGATAGTATCAATAATTAGAATTGGGCATATATTATCGATTATAATTAAAGATCCTTATGTTTTGATTTGAGAAAAATGACATTCAAGATTATTCTTAATTGTTTAACATGATCATCGAAGTTGATTTATGATTTTTACATAATGATAGTAATTCAAAAAATGTACTTAATTAGGGAATTGTATTAATAATCAAATGAGTATAATGGGAAACTAGCGCTTTACATATGGTGTTATAACTCATGTTAGTTGTGACAATTATAGTGTTCCTTTCTAATATTTTTTATGCTCACTTTACTTAACAATTATTTTAGAAGGGCATTACAACGAAAGAGATGGGATAAACTTGCACCTAGAATGGATGTTGGACATGTGGAGAGCCACATTACAAGAGAAACTTTCCTATTGAGAAGGCAAGAATTATGGGATCAATAGGAATGATGACAATTGGATGTTTTGGAAAGGTTCACAGGGTTCATGCAGTGGTTAATAACCACCAGGCCAAGCACTAGTCTATCATTCTCGAGACTTCAGGTATGATATTTGATCAACAATTTACTGTTTTGATAGATCCAAGAGCTACTTAGAGTTTTATATCTAGTGTTGCACTTAAAAGAATAAAGATAAAGGAATTCAATGAAGACGAGTTTAGATACGTAGAATTGGAATCGAGAGCCAAATAGAAAACTGGAGGAAAGGTTCAATATTGTAACATTAACTTGGGTCATTTCGTCACGAGTGTAAATATATATGTTACAATCTTGGGATCTTGCAATATTGTGATCAAAATGGATTGGTTAGAATCGCATGACGTGATACTTAACTATAATACGAAACTCTTAAGTTTGATTGATGATTTGGGACATAGTAGAGTAATTGTGGGAAGAAACGAGGGAGTATCGTTGAGATTTATTTCTTCCCTACAATTATAGAAAATCATGTGAAAAGGATGTAAGATGTATGCCATTTTAGCACTTAACGAAAAGGGGGATAGGAAGGATTAGAAAACCTTCCTATAGTGTCGAATTTTGCAGATGTTTTTCTTGAAGAGCTACCAAGTTTACCGCCATAAAGAGAATTGGAATTTACCATAGACCTAAAACCTGGAATACCAATTGCAAGAACACCATATCAGATGTCGACACCAGAATTGCAGTAGTTGAAAATGCAATTGAAGAAGTTGTTGGATTTGGGAATTATATGTCCAAGTGTATCATCGTGGGGTGTGCCAGTTATTTTTGTAAGGAAGAAGGACAAATCATGGAGGCTTTTTATTAACTACCGTCAATTAAACAAAGTCACGATCAAGAACCGATATCTGTTGCCAATAATTGATGATTTATTTGACCAGATGAAAGGAGAAACAATGTTTTCAAAGATTGACTTGAGATCGAGATAGCATTAGTTGAAAATTAAGGAAAAATATATCCCTAATACCGCATTTAAGAAAATATTTAGATGCTATGAGTTTATTGTTTTACCGTTTGGATTGATGAATTCCCTAGGCGTATTCATGAATTTAATGAATGGGGTATTTGGTGAATACTTGGACAAGTTTGTACAAGAATTTATTGACGACATACTAATTTATTCTCGGATGAAATAAGAACAAAAAGAACACTTGAGGGTAGTTTTACACTCTATAAGAGAAAACAAGTTGTATAGGAAACTGTCGAAATGTTTGTTTTACTAGACGAAGATTCATTATTTGGGACATATTATATCTAGAGAAGGAATTGCAATGGATCTAGCAAAGGTTGAGGTTATTATGGAATGGCCAACACCGACAAATGTACAAGATGTATGTATTTTTATGTGTTTAGAAGGTTATTATCGACCTTTGATAGAAGGTTTTTCAAAGATAGAAAATCCAATTATGGAGTTGCAGAAGAAAAAAAGAAATTTGTATGGTCAGAGAAATGCGCGAAAGCATTTCAAAATCTTAAGGAGTTGTTAACCACATCGTCGATTCTGAAAGTCCATGATATGAAAAAGGAATTCTTGGTATGCATGGATGCATCCAAGGACGGTTTAGGTGGAATATTAATGCAAGATGGTCGAGTGATCACATACATTTCAAGGAAAGTAAGAAGGCACAAAGAGAGATACACAATGCATGATTTAGAGTTACCAGTGATTGTTTATTCCTTATGAGTATGGAGACATTATTTTATTGGAAGAAAATTTGAACTGAAAATGGATCACGGTGCTTTACAACAATTTTTTACTCAGAGTGACTTGAACGAGAAACAAAGGCGTTGGTTAGAAATACTTAGCGAATATGAATTTTTTATTACCTACATTAAGGGTACAATGAATAGAGTAGTAGATGAATTGAGTCGAAGACCACTCATATTCTCAGTAATACCACTTATGATGAATCTTCGAGAAAATATTCTAACATTACAGATTGATGACGATTGGTACAAGGAAGTTAAGGATAATATTAGACAAGATACCATGATGGTATCAAGGTATGAAGGTTATTCATTTGAAAACAATGGATTGTTCAGGTATAATAGAAAAATTTATGTACCTCCTAATGACGAATTAAGAAGTTTGATTCTAAATGACATTCATCGAGCAGTATACATGGCTCATCCTAGAGTCATGAAGATGAAGGTAGACCTTAAGCCTTTATTCTTCTAGAAAGGAATGAAGATGCATATAGTTAATTACATGAAAATATTTCTAGAATGTTAGCAAGTGAAGGCTGAAAATAGAAATCCAGCGGGATTTTTACAGCCACATGGAATTCCTGAATCGAAATGGGAAGTCATTTCGATGGATTTAATCGTTGGCTTTCCACTGATGGTAAGGAGACATGACACTAATTTTGTAGTGGTTGACACTTTAATGAAGTGTGCATACTTTCTTCCAGTTTGTATGACATATAAGGCGCTAGACATAGTTAGAGTTTTTGTTAGAGATATTGTCAGATTGCATGGCATACCAAGGAAGATCATATTCGATCGGGGATCGGTGTTTACTGGATGATTTTGGACTAGTTTCCAAGAGGCATTGGGAACACGAATTAATTTTAGAAAAACATATCACCCTGAAATAAATGGACAAACTGAAAAAACGAATCAAATATTAGAGAATATGCTTCAGATTTACGTGATGGATCAATAGAAGCATTGGGAAGACTTATTTCCATTGGTAGATTTTACATACAACAACATGTTGGAAATACTAAAACAACTGAGAGGGGGGGGGTGAATCAGTTGTGTATAAACTTAAACAATTTTATACTTATTAAAACATTATTAATCTTTCTTCATGTGGTCATCAACAATGTACAGCATATGAACAGTAAAAGAAAAAATCATCAGTTACACATGAAGTACACACAGAGACAGATTTTCACGAGGAAACCCA
>ML779432.1:660934-706674 GCA_009831015.1 Picea engelmannii | reverse complement strand
ATGCATTTTGGATTCAACAGTTATGATTGAATCGCGAAATCGCACATCGCGATTTCGGGTTTCTCGTTGTCAAGAGATTTTGACATTGCAAAGTGTCGATTCCCGATCCCCGATACTCCATGCAGAGATTCAACGGTCCAGATGACTTCTAGCTTGACGGCTCGGATTACATCTCAAAATCGCATATCGCGATTTCGGAGTTTCTGTTGTAGTGTGTTCTTGACATATCAAAGTCTCGATCGCCGATGCCTCTGCTGACGTCACACGTGGTTTGACACGTGTTAGATCCTGCCACGTGTCACTCTGATTCGTGAATTGCATGAGCCTGAAGTGCTAGATCTGCTTGACACCTTTCATTCTCTGGTTGTGCCACGTGTCCCTGGGTGACATGGTCTACCGACGTGAGTTGGATCAACGGTCTAGATCTCATGTTGATCTAACGGTGAAGATTCAGTCGGGATTTCGCATATCGCGAAATCAGGATTTTCGAGGCATTGTATTCTTTTCATATTGAAACCCCGATCCCCGAAACTCCGATGAAGTCTCTTGTCTACACATGGATGGTCCCGATATCTGCTTGATTTAACGGCTGTGATCAAATCGTGAAATCGCATATCACGATTTCGGGGTTTTCGTTGTCGAGTGAACTGGACATTTCAAAGTCCCGATTCCCGAATCTCTGATGACTTATCTCCCTCGCAACTTCTGCAAATCTGACGGTTTTCGGCCTTTCAGGAAATTTGAATGGAATCCAACGATCACTGTCTCTTCTATCTTCCTTCTTCTCTGTAAACTTCTGCTGCGCGCATTTTCTTCAATGCGCACGTTTTCTTCAATGTTGTTCCTCTTGAGCTTTTACATCCGAATCCCCACGGGGTTTTATCCTTCATATCTTTCCATCTCCGTTGTTGCCATCAATGACAACAACCATCAACACGCATTCGTTGCTTGTTCAATATTTGCCAACACAACATTTATTAGAGTATGATTAATATGGCACATTTTGAGTTTCTTTACAAATGACCTTGTCGGACACCTCTGAGTTGGGATCAACTAGTGGATAGAGTCCTGGTGGGACTAGAAGTAATCCAAGGAATGGAAGAATCGATGATAACTATAAGATAAAGAATTAAAGAAGCACAAGATCAACAAAAGAGTTATGTTGATGTGCATCACATTTACTGCAATTTTGAAGTTGGCGATAAAGTTTTCTTATGGGTGAAACCACATAAGAGTTTGATCAAGTTTGGAAAAGGTGCTAAACTCTCTCCTAGGTTTGTGGGACCTTTTGAAGTTGTAGAAAATATAATATTGGTGGCTTATCAACTAGCCTTACCTGATTCTTTGAGACGTATGCATGATGTATTTCATGTATGTGTTTTACGACATTATATTTAAGATCTTTCACATGTTATTGACTTGAGTTCTTTGCAGTTGTCAGACAAGGGTGATATCATGGTGGAGCCAATGCACATAATGGAGCATCACACTAGACATCTACGACATGAAATAGTTGATCAAGTCAAGGTCTAGTGGGATAGTTATAGTCCACACTCTGCTACATGGGGGGATGCAAAAAATATAAGTGAACAATTTCCTTATTTGTTTGATAGATTAGATATATACATTTCTGTTAGATTTTAATATCCCTAGGCTAAACCGCAATTGTAAATGTAAATGTAAATATGTTTTATAGTTGGTGAGCCAAGTTATCATAGGCCAGAAGGCTTATGTGATTATTATGTCAGAGAGCCTAGATGCTAAAGCCTAGTGAACATATTTTTGTATATGTAAACACCCATATAATTAATAAAACACATAGTTGCATGTAGACCAACCAAGAAAATGAGTATGGAGGACTAAACTCCACTAGGAAGGTAAATGGGGATAAGAGCCTAGGAAGGGGCTAAGCTAGAGGGATTAATTCCAAAGGAATATTATAATATTATTCTTAAAGACTAAGGTATGGATATAACTTATGTTATCCTAAGTTCTTATGGGAAGCGAATGAATTACAAGTGGATCCCATGAAACTTCATGGAGACAAGTGTCCAATTTGGGACATGCATACAAAGAGTGTGGGATTAGTGCATGAGGGGGAAATTCATTCATTCATTCATTCCATTTCTCTCCATCATTAAGACCTCCCCATCGGCATGCACACATTCAGCAGTAACCCATACCCTTCCTGTTATGAGCAATGCATCTTTACCATACTCAAAGGTTGTTGCTTCCATCACCTGTACCTTACCTGAAGGCCATTGCTACCATTACCTGCACCTTACCTGAAGGTCATTTCTGCCATCACCTGCACCTGACCTAAATAATGTTGTTTCCATCACCTGTAACTGTACTTGGTTGAATTAAGCAATGGACTGAAGAAGCAGTTTGTTCGACCTGTGGGATTGAAGAGGTGGGTTGTTAGGCCCTTGGGATTGAAGAGGCAGGTTGCCAAGCCCATGAGAAACTCTCTCCAGGTGATAGAACTGATTGGAATTTATTTCCTGAGGGAGCCCAACTGCAACTATAGTGCTCTGAGACTTTCTATTTGTCCTGTTGCTGAAGCCCTGGAAGGGAAGTGGGGTAGTTGAAGGACTGTTGAGAAGAGAAGGGGCACACTTCCTAGGGTGGGACAAACATGTGGGGAAAGAGTGAATGTAGGTTGTTAGTTTGAGTTGGAATCTGCCAGAGTTTCTCTTGTTGTCTGAGATACATCGAAATGGTTAGGAATCCCTTTACCCAGGTGGAGTTTAGTCCCAGCTCAGGGGTGACCCACTGCTGAGATTACGAGTAGTTTGGTCTATGGATGGGAGGAACGTGGAAGGTCTGCACGTAGTTGGTGGTTCTCTTATCAAATATAATTGTAATTTGTTTGTGAAGTTACATGCTACATCATTATTTATGCATTTGTTTTTATGGATTTTTCTTGTGTATGTTACATGTGTATTGCTAGTATTATTCTACATGAATATGTGTCTTTGCAGAGTATTTGTACAAGATTTAATTTTTGTATACAATTATGAAATATTTTCATGTGGCATAGCACAACAGGTGGCTCAAGATGCTATAATATGGTATCAAAGCATGAAATTTTTAAGTGGCATGACCCAACCTGGGTGGTTGGGTATGTTACAATATGGTATCAAAGCTCCAGTTTTTAACACTGATCCGTGATGGGCCGAGTAAGTTGAAATTGAAGAAAAATTTTCATAGAGAATCATTTTTGAAATGACCAAATTTCAAGTTACAATGCTTCCATGAGTGCCGGGAAGTCACTGAGGGAACACATTTATGGTTTTCCAGACCTCAGGAGGTGTAGCGGTTCATGAAATCGAACAGACGAAAAAAACCACAAATATCGTTGTTTTGGGACATAATATTAGATCTGGGCCATTGGATTTGTTCAGGATAAGACAAATCCCTCACAGTCGTCGGATCTGGAGAAGGTGCTCAGTCATTAAGCACTAAATTCTTTTGAACTTCGTTGCTTCGACAATTTTTTGTTGTTTGTTGGAAGGGAGGAAAAATCCCCGAAGTCCTAAAGTCCCAAAGTGAATCCACGTCATAGATCAATTCGAGGAGTGTCAACCAATGGATTAGCCGAGCATAAATATGGGTTGTCGGATCAATCCTAGACCAGGAGGAGGAGCTCTTTGGAGAGTATTAGATCCTACCAATTAGAGCTGCACACATATGAACATGATTCGTAGATGTCACGGTAGTCTGGAGATTCGAAACTATGAAAAATGTTGGTGATTGTTGCCCAGAGTAGGGAAAGTCCTAAAGTCTCAAACTTCATAGAATATACTGACCATTCATCATTGAGGACATGTGTTAACAGATTAGTGAGTTTCTACAAGTTGGAAGATCTAAAGAATCATTTATGAAAACGGTTCTAGTGTGAAAGGGACCAAAGCCCCGAACCCTCAAGCCAATCTCAGTCATCCATTGACGACTAGGCATGAACCGTGGATCTCTTCCCTTCGTCAATTCGATGTTCGATATTTCAAGATTTTTGTGGTAATCAGCAACAAGAACTCCTGAAGCCCAAAGTTCCATAGGATATATCATTCATCGGCTATAGGAGGAGCGAGAACCGTTAATATCAAATTTGATATTCGACAATTCATAAGGCAACGCGTGTTGCAGTGTCAGAATTCCCTAAGCCCGAAGTACCGAAGCTTTTAGTAACTGTAGATATTGACAGAGAGTGTGTACCATTTGTCCATGAGTCATCTGGGAATTCGGTAATTCGACTTTCAGGTGATTTATGGTATGGTGTTGTAAGATCTTCTGAAGCTCGAAGCTCCATAGCCAAAGAGCGTTAGAGTAGTTCACTAGTTCGTAGTTTGATTGATTCATGTTGTTTCATGGTCAAAACTCCCGAAGCCTGAAGATCTGAAGCACCAGAGTAACAAAGTGTTGAAGCGCCAGTCTGATATTTTTCCAGTTCAGAGTTCAGGGAACTTAGCGTGTTGTGTGGCCAAAACTTTTGAAGCCCAAAGCTCTGAAGCCCCAGAGTAACGAAGTGTTAAAGCGCCAGTCCATGAATTTTTCAGTTCTGCGTTCGAGGGAAGTGTGGTGATGTGTGGAGAAATACTTTGAAGCTTGAAGCTCTGGAGCACTAGAGTCTAGAAACTCTAGACAAGCATTGTTTGGGGATTTAACCACCTCAACGTTCGGGGAAAATGTTGTGTAGTGTTACCAAATCTTTTGAAGCCCGAAGTTCTGAAGCTCTGAAGCTCCGAATAAGAACCTTTCAAGTAATCTCTTAGTCATAGCTCATGGTCATATGAGATTTTGGCTGAAGTAAAGGGATTAGTTCCCCAAAATGGATTTTGTAAGATAGAAAGGGGCTTAGAGAAGGAGCTCGCAGGTTTCTGAATTGTACACACCTTCATTTGAGGGAAACTCATCGGGGCCTATGAACCTTAAGAGAGGATCCAACAAAGGTCCAGGACCTAATTCAACTCCCGAAGAATATCACCTTTGTTATCACCTGTTAATTTTCATTAATTTTTCCCAAAGGATCTTGTCCTTGTGTTATATTTCCATTGAGATTTTAAAACTTTTTTCACCAGCTCCGTCAAGCTCCCATCACCTAAATCCTTCACTCAATTGATCATCCAAAATAGTCATGTCCTCCACCTATACCTAGCCTTAATGCCTATCTAAATCCCTTAGTTCCATCACTTCATTCATTTTTACCCTTATTTTCGTATTCCCATTGAAAATAAAAAATATTCCTTTTATTAAGCACCCTTATCCTATCCAAAAAGTCATGTGTTAAGCCTCATATGCCCAAAGTCCTTAGAAAATAGAAAAAATGGTTTATTATTATTAATATAAATATTTATATTAATATTTGATCCAATATTTAATTTATGGCATCCCATCAAATCATGGGCATGAATCTCGATTTATAATATGGAAAATGCAAAGAGTGGATGGAGAGCACACATACATAGGAAAAGGTTTTAAGAGGTAAAATTTAAGTTTTACAAATTAAAGAGATTAATGTTTAGTTCCATGGAAAATAATTAAATGGGAAGATGCACGTGAAAGGAAGACTTGGATAATTATTGTAAAAGAAGAAGATCAAAAGTATTTTACCTAATATGGTAAAAAAGACGTGGTTTTCAAAACGATGGGAAAGAATCTAGTAAATGGTTTTCACAGTGAAACAGTAAATTGGAAAAAACATGACACAGTAAATGTTTTTCACAGTGAAATGTTAAATGGTTTTTCAAAACGATGGGCATGGATTAAATTATGAAAATTTAATATTAAAGGATAAAAAACATTTGGGAATTATTTTTATTCAAATATATTATTCCCAAATATTTAAGGAAAATATGGATAAATAAAATTAGATTTGGAAAAAGCACAAGTGACATTTCAAAGAGGATGTGGCAGTCAGTTTCCACAACAAATGAGACTTACATGACTAGTTCCGGATGAACCAGAATGAATTTTCAAAATCAAAAGGAGGTTATTGTCAAGAACGGACCCTAGAACATAGCCTTGTTCATTTTTCACACAAGTGTCACAGATTGGGAGATTCGAGCGAACCTTGGAGCCATATTTTTCTGTTATGATTTCTTGTTCGAGACATGCTTTTGTGACACATATTTCGGCCAGATGGAGATTAATTTCAAGCAACTGAGAGAGGTTTTTCTTCAGAACGAACTTATTTACAAAAACCATTCTCATATTTTAAACAATTGTTACAGTTTGATAATTACAGGTGGCATTTTGAAGCCTATTTTTTCTCCTGAAAAACAGGAGATCAATTAAAACGTGTCATGTTCTATTTGTAACTATTTCTATTTTGGGGAAGAAGTTGAAACGTTTCATTTCAATTATTTTAAATGGTTTCACAATGAATGAACTTGAATTGTATAAGTGTTAGACGTTCCAAATGAATTAATGTTGGAAGAAGTGCAAGGGCACAATTTTGGTTGTTCTGAACTATATTGTAATTTTCTGGAGCTGAATTGAATACATATGCATAAGCTTTTGAAATATCTATGAAAAGATTCTAATGGTGGTGATATGAGTTTTGTCTCATTTTGTTGTATGTATTTCGTTGGAGATTTAAAGGCCAAGAATTTTTCTAGTGACGCTCTCAGCTTAAGCAATTTAAACTGTGTGTATTTCTTCTTAACTAATTAAGAATTCATTTACGTAATTCTCTGATGTAGTTATTTGTTTTCTCTTTCCTCTTACACCCTACTCAAATACATTTTACAGCTCAAATGCATTGCCTCATTTAGCCTTTATCATATGGAGATTTCTACTGGCCAATTATTGTTTTCATTCACTTTCAGAATTTTGACTCCATAGCCCTAAGTGTCCCTCCCCTTCCTTGCCAACAATTTTATAAAAACCTCCAAAACAAAACTAATCTAGCCACCGATTGCCAAAGAAATACCTAGTGACATGAGAGATCCCTCTCTGATTTGAGAAGGCTAGTGCCCAAATCTAAAGTAGGTTGAAACAATTATCTCTATCGTTTGTCTATCAGCTAGACAAAATTTACAGAGTGCTAACATTCTGACGTCGTTGTCGGGGACGAAATTGAAATTTTTTCCTTGGGAGAGAATGACATGGTTGCATTCTAAGGTCTAAGAGAAGTAGACACTTAGACAAATATTGGTTGTATTCCTTCTCTGGAAACTCCACACATCAAAAATCAATTTGAAGGTGATTCCATTGGTAGAAGAATCTAGAAATTTAAATTTTAACTGGTGACTCCACTCTCAATGCAGAATCCAGCTTCCAAAACATTATTGGTGACTCCACTATCTGAAGATTAGTTCAATATTTGCAAGGCATGCTCCAATGAATCTCTCTCATATTCCTGGATTTCCAAATCGCATTCCTCACGTAAATTGGCAAAAATATTTGTTGAAATTCAAAGATGGGAAAGGAAATGATGTTGCCTTGCACTTGATTAGATTTCACATGGACATATGTAAGTTGGGGGCTGAATTTCATGAGGATTGTTTGATGGAATTTTTTATGGCTACTTTAGAGGGGAAAGAAAGATTATGGTATGAAGGTTTAAAACTAGGCAGCTTATACTCTCTTAAGTATTTCCAGATAATAGTCTTTAAGCATTATGGAGAATCTAATCCTTCATTCTTGGGGTTTGAAGATTGTTGTAAATTTTGAGAACATTTCATTAAGTACCTTGAAAATATTTTTGGTCCCGAAGAGTGTATGAATGATGAAATCATAGAAGCCCTTTATGAATATTCATCCCAACAACAAATAGTAGCCCCTCCTTTGGTTGAATATGAAGTTGATCAAGAAACTATTGTTAATAGTCATTTTCCTTCTTCTGAACTTGATAAATATATTCAGAAAGACAAAGTGTTTCAAAGTTGTCTTTGTTCCCCTGTGAATGATGGGGATGTTCAAATTATAAGTGGCCTATACATGGATGATGATTATGAAAATGCATCTATGGATACTTCAAACAGTGAGAAAACAAATTACATCGAGTTTCAGGAAAGCAACAAAACTATGTATGTCATTTTTCAATCAGAAATACAAAAAGATAACGAAGGGGCAATGGTTTTATGTGATTCATTTGAAAATCATGGTTTTGAAAATGCATCCATGGGAACTCTAGACTATGAAATAGTGCATGTTGTTAGCTTTTCACATTTGCAAGAAGATTATGAGCATGAACTTATTTATATTCATTCATTTGAAAGTCAAAACGAAAATCCTTAAGCAAATTTCCAGAAGTTTAATGAAACCAAATCAGAATTGTTTGATGAACAAGAGGATAGCCTTGATGCACATAATATGGTTGTCATATTTGAAGGTGTTCAAGAATGTATGGATGTTTTTGTTGATATACATGGAAGAGTAGACAAACCCATTGCTTCTATTTAATTTGAAAATGTTCTCAAAACATAAGAAATAGAGCAAGAACAACAAACACTTATGAAAGAGGCTTGTCTTTCTGTTTTTTCTCATGAAGAAGAAATGATTTTTCATGTTTTTCAAGATCCTGTGACCATCCTATTATAGTCTTCAGTGAAGGAGGAGTTTGTTTCATTCATAAGATCATGTTTTGGATTCAACTTTTATTTTTAGCTGCCATCTTTTACATTTTTTTGCCTGCTTAAGAAAGATGTGAGCAGAGAAAAATCAGTAAGCCAATTGCTTGATTGGTTGCATTGGCACTTTAGCATCACTTGATTGAGTATTCATTTAAACAGTTTTAGAGTATATAGGAGTGCGTAAATAAGCTTGTTGGTCAAGAATTTTTTAGTTTGGATTTCCAGTAGTTTGTACAATCAAATTTTAGTATTGTATTTAGTGTTCAGTATCGAGTTGAGAGAAGTGTGCAGAGTTTGGTTTTTAGTAGACACTGGTGATAGGTCAGAACAGGGTACACACACATGTTTTGGGAGCATCCCAATGGATCAGGTGGGTCTACGAGTTCTTTGCTACCTCATAGGGAGGATAACATCCCCAGTTGGAGCCTATGTTATCACCTACTAATTTGCATTAATTTTTCCCAAAGCATCTTGTCCTTATGTTATCTTTCCACTCATATTTTAAAAATTTCTCACCAGCTTCGTCAAGCTCCCATCACCTAAATCCTTCACTGAACTGATTATCCAAAATAGTCATGTCCTCCACCTATACCTAGCCTTAATTCTTATCTAAATCACTTAGTTCCATCACTTCATTCATTTTTACCCTTATTTTCATATTCCCATTGAAAAAAAAAAATATTCCTTTTATTAAGCACCCTTATCCTATCCACAAAGTCATGTGTTAAGCCTCATATGCCTAAAGTCCTCTGAAAATAGAAAAAATGGTTTATTATTATTAATATAAATATTTTTATATTAAAATATTTATATTAATATTTGATCCAATATTTAATTTATGGAATCACGTCAAATCATGGGAATGAATATCAATTTATAATATCGAAAATTCAAAGAGTGGATGGAGGGCGCACATACATAAACTGTGATTTTTGGTTGGGGAGACATGTCCTTATATGGTGAATATTGGGGGTAAAAGTAGTGTGGATTAAACCACTCCAACGAAGCCTGATATAATAAATGCAACCATTTATCATATAGTTTATGTGCGACATATTTTCCAAGAATGCATTTCAATAATAATTCTGAAATTTCCAATAAATGAGATTCTTCCTCACGGTGAAAAGGTTTTACAGAGGTAAAATTCAAGTTTTACAAATTAAAGAGATTAATGTTTAGTTCCATGGAAAAGAATTAAATGGGAAGATGCACGTGAAAGGAAGACTTGGATAATTCTTTGTCCAAAGGTTTTACATAAGTAAAAGAAGAAGATCAAAAGTATTTTACCAAATATGGTAAACAAGACATGGTTTACAAAACCATGGGAAAGAAACCAGTAAATGGTTTTCACTGTGAAATGGTAAATTGGAAAAAACATGACACATTAAATGTTTTTCACAGTGAAATGGTAACAATAAATGTTTTTTACAGTGAAATGGTAAATCGGGCAAAACAAGATTGTTGGAAATATAACTAAGAGGGGGGGGGGTGTGAATCAATTATGTATATAAGCTTGAAACTTTTTGTAAATGTGTTGAACCTACACAGAATAGATCTATCTAGAAATTACTACAGACATTTGCAGAGAGAAATTGAGAAAGAAGAAGCAAGATAGAAAGAATGGAAGAATTCTCATTAACCATATTCCACACTCAAAGAGTGAATAATTTACAATAGATATAGGATACATGAGTAACTAATGAGCCATAGTGGTGGTATAGATTGATCTAGACACACACCAGCAGTTACAAGAGTAAACTTCCACCTAGTCTAGTCTCTCAAGTAGTTACGGGAGTGAACTGCCACCTAGCTGAGTTAACTAGTCAACTAGTCTTTAGTTAACTCACTGAACAAAGAGTACTGAGTGTCAACTATTCAAACTGAAGTGTCAACTGAAAGAGAATATTCTCCAGGTGGAATATTCTCCCCTAAAATATAAGAGACTGGATAATGACTAATTATGACTAATAAACAAGGAATAACCTTAGGAAAAATAAATCCTAGGTGTGTGTGAAGTAACTCCAACACTTTTCTCATTATTTTTTTATTCTTTCTAGATTAGCATTTAATGTGTTGTTGATAACTTAACATCCATAGATATACAATATTTGATCAATCACACCGAATACACAGAGACACTGTTTTTCATGAGGAAACCCATAAAGGGTGAAAACCTCTTCTTCTTAGGATGTCAATCAAGCTCCAACTTCCATGTACATCACAGTCTTTGAGCTCCAACTCAAATATGAGGCTACAATCTCTGATATCAAGCTACAACTTGCATAGAGCACCAACTAGATGGAAGCACCAATTCCCAGGTTTCTCTAGCACCCACTAGATGGAAGCACCAACTCCCAGAATATATTCTAGAACCAACTAGAATTTAGAGGACTGCAATCCTCCCCAGCACCATCCTACCACCCTGATTGAATCTTAAAAAAAATACTTACTTTCTCTGTATACGATCTGATTTGTTACAACTCCATGTCTCCTCTACCTTCTTCAGCTTCTATGCTTTGTTCTGTTTCTTTGCTTTCCTCTTTCTCCTCCTGCGCAACCACACCATCCTCTGTTCAACTTCTCTTCTGCCTTTCTCCTCTATATTGCCTCTGCATGCTATTTGTTGCGCCTTTGTTCACTACTTCTGGTCATGCACACTCTCTCCTTCTACCCACATACATCCCCTTCAAAAATAACACTCACTCTTTTATGTTCTACATATTCTTCTCATGTTGAGTCCTCCGCTAGATGATGATCACAACTCTTCATCTTGTCAGGAAGTTATTCTGAATCTGTTCATCATTAGTAGTCATTATCCTAAGATTCTTTGGCTTCTTTGGGAGTCACAACTCTTCGTCTTCTTAGGAGGTTATTCTTAATTTGTTCATCATCAATAGTCATTATCCTGATATTCTTTGGCTTCTCTGACAGTCGCAACTCTTCGTCTTCTCAAGCGGTTATTCTGGATCTATTCATCATCAGTGGTTGTTATCTCGAGATTCTTTGGATTCTCTGGAAGTCGCAGCTCTTTGTATTCTCAGGCGGTTACGGTCAGTCGTTTTTGGTTTCTTTGGCTTCTAATCCCCTCCCTTCACGTGATCACTGATGATTACCATACACCTATCCAAAAAGGTGCTTCGCAATCTCAGGCTTTGGGTATTCAGCTGTGAGTCACTCTGACTCTCCCGACTCTTGAACGCCCGAACTAGAGCCTAGCGCATGCTAGATCCTTCCTCTATTTTCTCCTGATGTGACCACCGGCTATGACTTGGGGCCAATATTCAGAGGGCTTTGGGACTTCACGTTTCACGTCTCCCGAGGGAGGTCTACTTCTTTTCTCAAAATTTTTATATGAGAACTCCCTCCAAGACCAAATCTATGATCTACACTCTCCCTTTGATCGATGGTTATGATCAAATCACTACCTCGCATGTCAGGTGTTTGGATGTGAGCCAAACATGACTCTTACAAATATTGATATCTGAAATACTCCTTGTCATATCAATGGACCACGGTCCTCTGTGATCCAACGGCTGTGATCAACTCGCGAACTCAAACCTTGCAACCTGCCGCAACTCTGCCTCTGACATTCCTGATTTGCGATTCAACAAAATTTTGATATCTTACCACGTGTTCTTCCCAACATCAATGAATAGGATGTCCTCACAATTTTTGACTTAGCGAGTTTCTATTTTTCTGACTTGCAAGTATTTTGAAGTCTGAATCCTTGAAATCTCGGATCTACTTCCACCTGTGAACCTTGCCGGTGGACGATTCCGATGAATTCAGAACTTGTCTCGTGCACTTTCCTTTGGATCCAATGGTTGTTGGTCCACACACTCAAATCTAATGGATGAGATATAATCTCCTTCTCTCTGCGCTCCTCCTGTCTGGACTCTGATCTGACGACCATTGTTGCTCCTCCTCTTGAGCTTACAATTTCTTTATTTCTATTATGTTTTCCATCATTGTTGCCAATATTACATCATCATTTTTGTTCTTACCATCAATGACAAGCACACTCTTCCTGTAAACATGCCAACAAAGACACGGCTTCCAAAACCACGGGAAGCAAGCAATAAATGGTTTCTCAAAACCATGGGCATGGATTAAATTATGGAAATTTAATTTTAAAGGATAAAAAATATATGGGAATTATTTTTATTCAAATATATTATTCCCAAATATTTAACGAAAATATGGATAAATAAAATTAGATTTGGAAAAAGAACAAGGGATATTTCAAAGAGGATGTGGCAGTCAATTTTCACAGAAGTTGAGACTTATAAGATGATTTTCGAATGAACCAGAATGAGTTTTAAAAATTCAAAGGAGGTTATTGTCAAGCATAGACCCTATAAAATTAACCTTGTTCATTTTTCACACAGGTGTCACGGATTGGGATATTTGAGGGAATATTCGAGCCATATTTTTCTGTTATGATTTCATGTTCGAGACATGTTTTTGTGACACATATTCTAGCCAACTGGAGATGAATTTCAAGAAACTGAGAGAGGTTTTTCTTCAGAATGATCTTATCTACAAAAAATGTTCTTAGATTTTACACAACTATTACAGTTTGATAATTACAGGTGGCATTTTGAAGCCTATTTTTTCTCTTGAAAAATAGGAGATCAATTAAAATGTATCATGTTCTATTTGTAATGGTTTCTATTTTGGGGAAGAAGTTGAAACGTTTCATTTCAGTTATTGTAATCGGTTGCACACTTAAGTAACTCAAATTGTATAAGTGTTATAGTTTCCAAATTAATTAATGTTGGCAGAGGTGCAAGGGCACAATTCTGGTTGTTCTGAACTATATTGCAATTTTCTGGAGCTCAATTGAATACATATGCAGAAGCTTTTGAAATCTCTATGAAAAGATTCTAATGGTGGTGATATGAGTTTTGTCTCCTTTCATTGTATGTATTTCATGTATTCTTTAATTCCATTTACATTTTCTTCTGTTTAAATTGGAGAGTTAAAGACCGATAATTCGTCTTGTGATGCTCTCGGCTTAAGCAATTTAAATTGTGTATTTCTTCTTAAATAATTCAGAATTCATTTCCGTAATGCTCTAATGCAGTTATTTGTTTTCTATTTCCTCTTACACACTTCTTAAATACATTTTACAGCTCAGATTCATTGCCTCATTTAGCCTTTATCCTCTGGATATTTTTCATTCACTTTCAATTTTGATTCCATAGCCCTAAGTGTCCCTCCCCTTTGCAACAACTTTATAAAAAACCCCAAAACAAACCAAATCTAGCCACTGATTGCCAAAGAAATACCTAGTGACACGAGAGAGCCCTCTTTGAGTTGAGTAGGCTAGTGCCTAGATCTAAAGTAGGTTGAAACAATTGCCTCTGTCATTTGTCTATCATCTGGACAAAATTTATAGAGTACTAACAACCTGTACAAGGTTTTCCCTCATAGAAAGGATGAATTTTTAAATAACAATAACTTTCTTCTCAAAACTCCGAATTGAGCATGGAGGTAAGCATTGGAAAGGTATTGAATAGTAGAATAAATATGTTAACACAAAAAATTGATCAGTATAGTCATTTTATCTAGAAATTATAAGAAATAATTATGATGCAATACTGAATTAGAATTGTTCATAATTTCATGCAACTGATAAATCAATTATCCTAACAAGTTCTATTGGCTGCACATTTTGTAGAGTTAACAACTTTTAGATTAGAAAAAGATCAACACAAATATTAGAGGGATCTGTATGCCAATATGTTAACCCCTAAATAGTGGCACATTACCCCTTAATTTGGCCATATTACATTAGTAATGTTATTTTATTTATGTCGTCTTGGGTCCATTAGTTGTAATTATACCTCCTAGTCTCCTATATATACCCAAGAGACATTTTCATTTGGAATCATCTTGTATTCAGACATTTATGTGGTGTACAAGGAGGTTTCCCCCTTGAAGAGGCTTATTGTATAAACTTCTCTCTTTTTCAACATGTTGAGTACTTATTCAGAGGTTTTTCTATGCTATATTGATATTTGGTTCTTAACACATGGTATTAGAGCTCAAGGTCTTTGTGTTTCACTACTACATCTGAGACCCCTTAGAATTTTCTCTATAATTATTTTTCTACGACATTTCAGAAGGAACCCCTTGGAGTATATTTAGTAGATGGATCAAGGTACGTTGGGTAAAATGTTTATCTCTAGAGAACTTATTATTTTGGAGATACAACCTGTGTAATATAGGGTTCTGGAATCATCCCGAATTGAGTCATCACATAATTTTCACTATAAAATGTTTTCTGTAATGTTTCAAAACTTAAATACGCAGGATATTCACATAAATTACTAAAGTATCCATGATAAAAAATTAAGATTTTGGGTCATCTTACATTTGTAGATACACCCTATGGAAAATAGGGTATCTGACTAGTCTCAAGCATGTGTTCTCGGTAAAACAATAATAAATTATTCCTAGATTATCCAAATTGATTGAGACAAATTGCATTGGATAGTGGACAATTTGTAGTATTTCTGGTACAATTTTCAGAATTTTATATAAATTATTTTGTGAGGGGAGCACTATACAAGTGAGATCTCCTAGAAAGGACAAAAATTAGCAAGTTATGGGGAAGTTACCATAAATTCCACTTGACACATCCAATTTTGATCAGACCTATGGCATTGTGGAGAAGAAATATCAAAGAACTACAAAAACAAAAAAATCATACCCAGAAGGGCTAAAATTTTGGAGATACAACAAAAGAAAGATTGTCTAGCAGAACCACCTCAAAATCAAGTTTTAAAAGTGATATTTGGCCAATATGCCACCAAAAAAGGGAACTTATCATGGATGATTTTAGGGGCTAAATTTCGCTCATGGGCTAATTTTCCATGGTTTTTCCAAAAACGAGATTCGCTTTTTAAAAAATGATTCGCTAAAATTCTATAGGATAAAATTATTTTACCTTAAAAATCGCCAAAATTTTCTAAAAACTATATAAAATCCTTAGAAATTTGAATATTTTTATAAAAATATCGCCAATCATTTAAAGTTGGAATATGAAGGAAAAGTAAGATTCACCAATATTTCTACATTTTAAAATAAATTTTCATCCTTAAAATCATCCCTGGAACTTATACACCAAATAAGCCTCTAGACAGTCCTACTTGGACTCTTGATGAAGGTGAAGAAATGTGTAGGGACATAAATTATTTACAAAAGACGACAGTGACAAAAGATGAACTACAAGGGATGATGGATGGCTTAAAAAGTGAGATCATGGAAGGATTGAAAAAATTCCTAATCGAGAGGACAACTAAAAGTGAAAATGTATCCCATGAAATTCATGATGAGAACACAAGGAAAATGAATCAAGAATGGAGAAAGTCCAAATTTGGGTTGAATACCAACCACATTCCTAAGATCGATATGAGGAAGTTTGATGGCAAGGACCCAATCACATGGATACTTCAGATGGAGAAATTATTTGATCTACATGATGTGCCACATACACAAAAGGTACAAATTGCTTCTTCATATTTAGAACCCAATCAATTTGTGTGGTATCGATGGATTTGTTCTCGCAAATCACTCATAACTTGAACAATTTTCATGGAAGAAATGATAGCACACTATGAGGATACAAGGAGCAGTACCTTCTTTAGCCAATTGATAAATCTCAAGAAAAAGGGTTAAGTTATAGATCACATTGAGAACTTCCAAAGATTGAATATAAAGGTAAAAGATATTTGAGATGAGCACTTGATTGATGTATTCATAGGAACTTTAAGGGATACCATTCAACATGAGGTTCACCTTTGGGAACCCAAATCATTGGAGAATGCATTTAGGGTGGCAAGAAATGTTGAAATTAAAAATATAGCTATGGCTACTAGAAGGACCACTCCTAAGATTTATCGAGAGAATAATGCTCCTTCTTCTAAAACACCTCAACATACAAGGTTTACACCTCAACAATTAGAGGAAAGAAAATAAAATTGTTTATGCTTTAATTGTAACAATGAGTACAGTAAGGGACATAAGTGTGGTGAGAAGAAATTATTCTACATATATTGTGAAGAGGAAGAAGAACACAAAAAAGAACAAGAACCATCTGAAGATGAAAATGTAGAAGCGATTTCTTCTGAAGAGTTGACTCCCATAATATCATGTAATGCATTGGCTGGAATTAGCACTCCTCAAACCTTAAAGATCAAAGGATATATAAAAAAGAAAAAGGTAATAGTCCTAATTTATTCTAGTAGTAATCATAATTTCATTCACTATAAATTAATCAAAGCTCTCAATTACTTTGTATATCTAGTGCCAGAGTTTCAAGTAATTATTGCAGATGAAGGAACTATCAATTTCTCAGGAAAATGCAATAAGATCAATATTAATATGGGGGAATATGTAATGAATAGTCCAATGATTGCTATACCCATGGGTGGTGCTTATGTCATACTAAGAATCCAATGGTTACAATCATTAGGAACAATGGATTTTAATTTTCAAGAAATTTTCATGAAATTTTCATTGGAAGGAAAATAATTTGAGTTAAGAGGTATCACACAGAAACCCAGTAAGGTGATAAGCTCTAATGGCATGAAAAAATTATTGAAAAAGGGGAATGAAGGTGTAATTTCACATCTATGCTCACTATATGTTCAAACATCTAAGCCATCTATTCTCTTATATCTCCAAGGGAGAAATGATAAGCATTCCAAAGTATTTGAAGATATTCCCAAAGGTCTTCCACCCACTCAAAATCATGATCATGATATTCACCTAATTCTTAGGATTTTTTCTCCTAACAACAGGCCGTACAGATACCCTTATGCCCAGAAGAGTGAAATTGAGCATATGGTTGATGAAATGTTAGAGCCTGGCATTATCAGACCTAGCCAGAGTTATTACTCTGCACCGGTGGTAATGGTATTGAAGATAGATGGCTCATGGTGTATGTGTCCATATTATAGAGAGATCAATAAGATCACTATTAAAGATAAGTTTCTCATTCCCTTCATTGATGAATTGTTATATGAACTACATGGAGCAATCTATTTCACAAAGTTGTATCTTCGTTTAGGGTATCATTAGATTATAATGATGGAAGAAGATATCCCAAAAGAAACATTCTGAACTCATGAAGGCCATTATGAATTTTTGGTCATGCCTTTTGGCCTTACAAATTCACCTTCCACATTCCAAGGGTTGATGAATTCCATTTTCAAGCCTGTCCTTCGAAAATTTGTTTTGGTATTTTTTGATGATATTATAATATATAGCATGTCTTGGGAGGATCATGTGCAACATGTTGACAAGGTGCTACAACTACTAAAGGAGAAACAACTATATGCCAAACCATTCAAATGTTTCTTTGGGGTGAAGGAGGTAGAGTATTTGGGACATATTGTATCTCATGAAGGTGTCAAGGTAGACCCTAAAAATATTAAGTCCATGATGGATTGGCCGATTCCCAAAACATTGAAGAATCTTAGAGGATTTTTGGGTTTGATAGGTTACTACTGCAAGTTTTTTTCACACTATGGAAGAATAGAAACACCTTTAACGACACTAACTAAGAAGGATGCATTTTCATGGACTCCAGAGGCAACTAAAGATTTTGAAAAACATAAAGAGGTGATGTGCAAATCTCATGTCTTGACCACTCTAGACTTCACAAAAACATTTATTGTGGAATGTGATGCCTCGTGAAATGGAATCGGTGTTGTCCTAATGCAAGAAGGAAGACCCCTAGATTTTGAAAGTCGGCCACTCAAGGGAAATGAATTACAAAAACCCATTTATGAGAAGGAAATGATGGAAATACTACATGCATTGAAGAAATGACACCCTTACCTAATAGGTAGGCACTTCAAGATAAAAAAAAATCATGATAGTCTTAAATAATTCTTGGAACAAAGACTGTCTTTAGAAGATAAAAAAAATGGGTGACGAAGATATTTGGTTATGATTTTGAAATCGTCTATAAAAAATGGAAGAAAAATGTTGTGGCAGATGCACTCTCAAGAAAGGATGAAGATGTTGAGGCCTTTCTCTATGCTATCTCAATCATCCAACTTGATTGGATAATAGAAGAAAGGGATGAATGGAAGAATGAAGAAAATGGGTAGACTCTCATTCAAAGGTTGCAGCAGGATTCCAATGCATCAGATACAATTACATGGAAAAATGATTCACTATGGTACAAAGATTCCTTACATTTATGTAAGAACTCCCAACTCAAAAAAAAGGTACTATTGGAATTGCACACCTCTTCGGTAGGAGGGAACTCAAGATTTTTGAAAACCTACCATAGGGTCAAGAAGGAATGTTTTTGGGATGGCCTTAAAACTGATGTTCAAAGGTTTGTGGCAGAATGTTTGTTTTTCCAACAAAATAAGGTGGAAACAATTAAGACCCTGAGTATTTTACAATCATTATCCATCCCATGTCAACTCTAGGAGGAGGTTTCCATGGATTTCATCATAGGGTTATCGAAGTATGAAAGAAAGAGTTTCATCATGGTGATATTTTATAGAATGACCAAATACGCACACTTTTGTGCACTCTCTCATCCCTTCAAGGCTACTACAGTTACCACCGCATTTATGGAGATAGTTCAAAATCTACATGGAAGCCCAAATATTATTGTAAGTGATAGAGATCCCATCCTCACTGGACATTTTTGGACAGAATTATTTTCTTGTTTGGGTACTCAATTGTCTCATAGCTCATCCTATCATCATCAATCTGATGGGCAAACCGAGATAGTGAACAAATGTTTAGAAGGCTACCTTCATTGATTTGTCTCTAATAAACAAACACAATGGTTAAAATGGTTACCCTTGGTGGAATGTTGGTATAACACTTCCTTTAATACTACAACAAAAATGACACCATTTATGGCACTCTATGGATACCACCCTCTTTCCATCACTTCTTCTCTAAAAGAAAAATCTAAGGTTTAATTAGTGGAATATCACATCAAGCATCAACAACAAGCTCTCAAAATATTAAAGGATAACCTGACCATGGCACATAATCACATGAAACAACAAGTAGATCAACATCGTAGTGAAAGAAGTTTTGAAGTAGCGTATTGGGTGTTTTTAAGACTACAACCATACAAATAGATGTCTCTTAAAAAAGCCAATAAGGGTAATAAATTATCACCAAATTACTATGGCCGTTATAAGGTGTTGCAAAAGATTGGTACTATGGAATACAAATTGGAGTTTCCCGCATCTTCACGACTACACCCAGGTTTCCATGTTTCAAGCTTAAAGAAGGTTATAGGTGACAAGATCCTAGTTCAAACTATATTTCCAAAACTGGACGAGGAAGGAAAAATCATATTGGACCCTAAATCCATCACTAACACCAGAATTATTCAGCTGAGGAATAGATCCATTTCAGAGTATCTCATTAAATGGAGGAAACTATCCGCTGAAGATTCCACTTGGGAAGACGATTCTTTTATACAGAAGCATCCAAAGTTACTCAAGTGTTGTGGAAAACACTTTTCTCAAGGGGAGGGGCATGGTAAGCCCTAAATAGTGTCACATTACCCCTTAATTGGGGCATATTACATTAGTAATGTTATTTTATTTATGTCATCTTGGGTCCATTAGTTGTAATTATACCTCCTAGTTTCCTATATATACCAAGGAGACATTTTCATTTGGAATCATCTTATATTTGGACATTTATGTGGTGTATAAGGAGGTTTCCCCCTTGAAGAAGCTTATTATTTGAACTTCTCTCTTTTTCAAGGCGTTGAGTACTTATTCTGAGGTTTTTCTATGCTATATTAATATTTGGTTCTTAACACAATATGGGTAATGAAGGTACAAACTCATGTGGGCATGGAGAAGGAAAGGAACCAAGAAAAAACTTGGTGGAGGCCATTAAAAGTTGTATAAATATGTCCAAATCTATAAATCTTATAATGAGAGGCTTATGAAATCCAAGGAGCAATAGGAGGATTTCAACATAAATTTAATGTAGATCTTGGAAAGAATACAAAATAAGGTGGATAAGGAGAATGAATCAAGAAAATCAAGAAGTCACAGGTCTCATGATGAGAGAGGAAGAGAAAGAAGTGTTGGCAGACATCACCATCACTCCCTAGGGCATTCTACTAGGAGAGCATACAATATCTCAAGTCCATTCCCTGTCAGGAAACATAAGAGGAGGTATGGGGTGGATTAGCTACACGGAGAAATGAACAAAATCAATTCTCTTCTTTTTGATGGTGGGGACAAGAAGGATGAATATGTTGAAACATGGATACTAGGAATGAGAAAGTATTTTCAATGGCATAATTACTCTTCACACGTAAAAGGAAAAATTTCCATCTATCAACTCAATGGAAAGGCATCCATGTAGTGGGACCAATTTGTGCAGGTGCAACCATGAAGGCTTGGGAATCCACTACAAGATATCCACTCCTACAAATCAAAATGCTCAGTGGAATCAAGGTGTAAAGAATATCATTTAATTAGAGGAAGTAGTGAAAGGTTATTCATTATAACAAGGGCCAATGTTAAGATAAAGAAGTACAGGGTGGAAAGACCTATTCTATGGAAATTGATATATCAAGATGCTAGTATTATGATAAAGAAAGATAGAGTGTATATATGGATAGAATGACACCATCTACACAGATCAGTCCTATAGTTTTGGAGATAACCTTTCCATGATTTTTATCAGAGTAGATAAATGGAAGCATGGTTGTATGAAAAAACTTCAGAGGTGAAGCAATAAAGGTGTGAACATACTAAAGAAGTGCCAACATATGCATAAACAATGCATTATGTATAGATTGGATCCAGAGGAATGCAATTAGATTCTAAGGAAGGGTTTTCCCATACAGGGAAGAAAGATTCTAGGATGGATTCATGTCCTTGAACATATTGGGATAATGGAAACACGTTTTCTAAAGGAAAGACAATAAGGAACCATGAAGAAGAAAATGAGTATATGCTTGGTATAGAATGCAAAAGAAATAAAATCTAAGGAGAATATATATCAAGTGGAAAAGAGCCATAAGTGACATTCTAGGGGTGGAAAGCATCACCAAAATCTATGATGGCAAGTAAGAGCAACGCTATCTCAGTCCAGTTAAATCTATGTATCTAAAAAAAAAGACATTGTGTAGCATAGGAACATGATGAAAATGATTATGCATGTCAGGTTGAAATCAGATGGGTTAGGACAGGAGAATGTAATGGTTCATTAAGAAAATACAAGTGTTGATATGTTCAGTAAAGGAAAGTCTAAATCATTTTGTTTCAATAATGAAATTGGTGTTAAATATCAAAGGTTAATTAGAGAGTATGACTAGAAATGTAATTTGGCCAAGTATTTGTTGGGTTAGATGAATCCATAAAATGATACACATTGAGCATTAATATCAACATAATATATGGTTACAAGTGTACAAAGTAGATAAGAAAAAAAGTACTCAATAAAGAGAACAATTAGTCACATTGTTTTATTTTTTAAGAACACAAGAGGATTCAAGAATCCGAGAAGAATGGAAGACTTCTGGGAGCAACAAAGAAAAGTGATACAGGGAAAAAGGGGTTGTTTCAATTATTGTAGAAACAATTATGTTATGGCCTGTTGGATAGTCATACATAGTACAATAAATTTAGATGAATATGCATTTAGGAGCATGCTAATGATGCATTATTAGTGCATACAAATATGAATTGATTAATGTCAATTTGTTAATATACATGTATAAAATAACAAGATTAGGATTAGTCTATTCTTGAATATATATTAATATGAAAGATGCTAATGGTAGTTGTTGTACTAGGAAAGAGATAATTATTGCATGTTTGCAAGTGTTTCTACTGATGTTGTTGCATACTGAAGGAAGCAACGCAAAGCTGAAGTGTTGATTATAAGACTGATAAAAGAGGCATGGGAGATTCTATTGTATTCAACTAATCAGGTAGCAATAAATTCATTTAGAGGCAGCTATGCAAGTATGAGTTTTATGTACTCTTATTTCATAATTGATGAAGGGAATTTAGGTAAGAATTTCCTCATCCATTTTTATTTTATAAAAGTACATTATTGTATTAATTCAATGTATTGATGTGAATACGATACCACTATCTGTGGTAAAGGCTGGAGGAATGTATTAATTATCAAA
Source organism: Picea engelmannii (assembly GCA_009831015.1). NCBI lineage: Eukaryota > Viridiplantae > Streptophyta > Pinopsida > Pinales > Pinaceae > Picea > Picea engelmannii. Next base: position 683,931 of record ML779432.1, on the reverse strand, counting down.
TATTCTTAGCTTTTGAATGCATATAATGACATAGTATCATGTCATGTTAATTTTGTTATGAGGTAATAACCAAAGCAATAAAGGGTATGGAACTCTTATAAGAATGGATGCCAGAAAAGATAGTCATGTATGAGACCATGACATGGTTGGTTATGGAAGGGTATGGTTATGGAAAGGCTATGTACCACCCGAATATCCAATGAACTTCCTACTTCTAAATAATATTTGGATTGCAACATGTTTTCTAACACTAATGAACACCACAAAATTATATTCTTGGTGTATTGTTCGGGTCAAAAAGGAAGACATCCAAATAGTTGAGAAGGATATAAGAAGTGTATGGAAAAAGTGTCAAGGCATTGAAGAGACTTTCCAATTTATCAATGGTGAGATACATGACTTAGATATAGAACATTATGAAAATCAATGGAAAGATGAAATGAATATATATGCATTGAGAGTTACACGCATGCATAGTAAGTGGTAAAGTTTGACTTATGCATGATAGAATTGTTATAATTAAATGAATTTATTGAATATGTTTTGTGAATGCATGCATATATGTTATTGAATGGAAATAATTATACTAACAGCCAAAATGTAACAACTATTACTAACTCATGGTGTTGAGAACGTTTCAAGAGCTGTTAGACATTGCAACAAGAAAGTTGCAAGTCAAGTAGTCAAATGAGCATTGACTACAAGAATTTTTTTGTTCATAAAATAAAGTATTGAATTTACTGATAGTAATTCTGAACATGCATATGCATATAATGATAAATTCATTCTATTTAATGAATTTTTTTATGGTTGTGATTGAATTTTTAGGTGTAGACAATTCTAAGATAATTTTGTAAGGTTTTGGTACATATTGCAATGAAAGTATAATGTACAATAAATACTGATAATATGTTGGTTGAATGAAATATGAAAGCATTGCAGGAAAAGTGCTATTCAATATGGTGCTTGCTGAAATCCATAAGGAAGACTGCATCATACTATTGCAGCAACCATGAAAAATTATGAGATAGGATCTCATATTTTGGGGAAAACTTGAATTCCTTATGAAATAAGTTTGAGTTTCTAAATGAATTTTTATAATGTTCTCTCATAATAATTGTATGTGTGTGATGCATATGAGATAATATTGATTAAATTTGGAATTCTTGGGAAGAATGAATAATGTTGGAGACACTAGAGCCCTATAAATGTAGAGCCTTGGTGGGGTTCTAATAATGGGTTGGTGCTCTCCTTGTGTGTGAAATCCATGGCAAGATGGATCGTTGAAGGACTGTGTAGCAGTGAAGGGATACTTGAGCCTACAAGGGTGAGTGAAACAAGGAAGAGGCAACTCATGAGTGCTTATGACATGGTAGCTCTCATAATGAGGGTGTGTCAAATGGAACATTGAGCTGAATTCTTTCCTGAAGAAGCTCTATGGAATAGAGAAAATGACTTCCACCTATTGTATGAATACATGAATTGGTTCTTGAAAGTAAAGCACTAGGTTGGAAACAAGCTTCCAATAGAAAAGGCTTGGAGCTTTTTGAAGAATTTTTATTTGTACATGTTTTATAATGGATTGAGGACAGTGCATAAATAACGGGTGGGGAATGTAATATCCCTAGGATGAACCCCAATTATAAATGAAAATATAAATATGTTTTATAGGATGGTGAGCTAGGTTATTATATGATAGAAGGATTATGTGATTATTAGTCTGGAGAGCCTAGATCTTAAAGGCCAATGAGCATATTTTTATATATGTAAACACTCATATCATTAACAAAACACATCATTACATGTAGACCAATCAAAAAAGAGAGTATGGGGGACTAAACTCCACTTGGAAGGGAAAGAGCACTAAGAGCCTAGGAAGGGGCTAAGCTAGAGGGATTAATTCCAAAGGAATATTATAATATTATCCCTAAAGACTAAGGTATGGACATAACTTATTTTATCCTAAGTTCTAATGGGAAGGGAATGAATTACAAGTGGATCCCATGAAGCTTCATGAAGACAAGTGTCCAATTTGGGACATGCAAACAAAGAGTGTGGGCTTAGTGCATGAGGGTGGGATTCATTCATTCATTATATTTATATCCATCATTCATACCTTTCCATATGCACACACTTCTTCAGAGGTAACTCATACCCTTCATATCATGAGCAACACACATGTACCATGCCTGAAGGTTGTTGTTACTATCACCTGCACCTTACATGAAGGGCATTGCTTCCATCACCTGCACCTTACCTGAAGGTCGTTGCTTCCATCACCTGCACCTAACCTAAACATTGTTGCTTCCATCACCTATACTTGTACCTGGTTGACTTAAGCATTGGACTAAATAAGTGGGTTATCGGGCCTATGGAATTGAAGAGGTAGGTTTTTAGGCCCATGGGATTGAATAGGTAGGTTTTCAGGCCCGTGAGGGTCTCTCTCCAGGTGAGAGAATTGTTGGGAATTGATTTCTTGAGGGATCCCAGCTACATATCTAGTTCTCTGAGACTTCATTTATGACTTGTTGCTAAAGCCCTCGAAGGGAAGTGGAATAGCCAAAAGGACTGTTGAGTAGAGAAGGGGAACACTTCCTGAGGTGGGACATGCATGTGAAGAATGAGAGACTGTAGGATGTTAGTTTGGGTTGGTACTTGCCGAAGTTGTTCCTATTTTCTGAGATACATCATCCTGGTTATGAATCCCTTTACCTGGGTGGAGTTTAGTCCTAGCTCAAGGGTGACCCACTGTCGAGATTATGAGCAGTGGGTTCTATGGCTGGGAGGAATGTGGAAGGTATGCACATAGTTGGTGGTTCTCTTATAAACGATAAGTGTAATTTGTATGTGAAATTACATGTTGCATCATTATTTATGAATTTTATTTTATGTGTTTTTCTTGTGTATGATGCATGTGTATTGCTAGTATTATTTTGCACGAATCTATGTTTGCAGAGTATTTGTATAAGATTCAAGTTTTGTATATAGTTTCAAAATATTTTCACATGGCATAGCCCAATAGGTGGTTGTGGATGCTGCAATATGGTATCAGAGCATGAAATATTTAAGTGGCATCACCCAACCTGGGTGGCTGGGTCTGTTACAATATGGTATCGGAGAATGAAAGTTTTAAGTGGCATGACCTAGCCTGGTTGGATGTGTATGTTACATAGATACATTTATTGCTTTCATTATTAGACTGTACAAACTTCAGGACAAAGTTTAAAACAATGGGAGTTGTATGTAACATCCAGTTCCACTGATCACATTTTATACTCACTTATTCTTTGGGGACACTTGTGATCAAGTGATCCGGTTATGATACATTATAATTATGCTTTGATTATTAGTTATATTATGATGTCATTATGATTTATATGTTAAATTCTAGATGTATATATTGACATGTATTATTGTGAGTTCTCATGAGTGTGCAAGATACATGACAACTTTAGGATGTTTATGGCATCACTGGATTTCCTTGGACTCTAGATTGAGTTAGGGAGTGGACTTGTATTTTTTTTTTAGTATTTGATTCACATACATGTGTTATATGATAATTTCAGTATTGATATTATGTATATGGATTATTGACATTTTCCTTGTTAGTGGATGCAGACATGGTGATGCTTGCTAATCTGACTCAAATATGGAGTAAAGGGGTCATACACAGTAACCAGATGGATGAGGGAGAGGTGTGGTGATGTAGGAGCATTGCTCCACCTCAGCAACATGCCAACATTCTATCACATCAAAACGCATTCAAGAAGGGGAGAGGTGCCAACCATCTCATTTTTCCTTAAATTTAAAAATTCAATGTAATTAAAAGCAATTAAATGTTGTAAGGTTGAGTAGAGACGAGTTGATGTCTTTGTATAGGATGTAGTAAAGGTATCCTTTAATGGTTGACGGTAAGTTGATCTAGATCTGATTCAGAATAGATTTCCATTTATTGTAATAAGCCTCATCAGATAGGCATTTTTATGGTGATTAGACACCACTAGTGTAGTTTGGAGAGAAGGGTTGATGAGCCCCTCTTGTATAAATAATTGTAAAATATGCCCAGTAGAGGTTGCTGAAAGTGATAGAAAATCATTGTAAGCCAAGGAGAGGAGTGAGACGATACTTTGTTGTAGTCCAAGCTTTTGTACACATTGTAAACAAACATTCATATTAATACAAAGAGAAAATTTTCTTGCCTATGAGTTTTCTGTGTGTTTATGTGTTTTTTGAATGATTATATGTGTGTGTTTATGAATGTATGTTGTATATGCATGAGATAGGTTTCATCTGTAGGTGGAAGATAAAATTCTCTATCTTTGTGATTTTTTTGAATTATTCTAGGTTCTTTTAGGATAAATGCAAGGAGTGCATGACAAAGTATTATGAACTATGTGAGCCAGTGCAAGGAGTGCACATCTAAATTTCATGTTGAATTCAGAGGAGAACGTGCCAGGTGGGCACACCAGGATTGTATCAGACTCAGGAGGAGCCTCAAGGTTGTTGAATACCTTGGAGGATAAAATATGCAGAGAAGGCATAGAAGACAAAGTTGTTGAATACTCTATAGAGCTCTGCCAGGAGGGCATTGAGTAGACGCAAGTGTGCACAAGAGAAATCTACTTCAATTTTAGAGAGGAGAGTGTCAGGGAGGACACCCCAGAGTTACTGAATACTCTGGAAATTTGTTGAAGGGGAAAATACCTCGGAGTTGTTGAATACATTGTAAGGGAGATTTGCCAGTGTGCATTGAGTGGATGCAAGGAGTGCATCAGTGAAACTGAAATAATTCAGGATTGAGGGGAAGACTTGTGAAAGGATTGCACCAGGCCAACAATTAGACAAAGTGTTGAAGTTTGAAGCCATTTGAAGGCTCATTCAAGCACAAGAAGTGTACCAGAGGTCAAGTGGTTTGAATTTATAAGCTCATGAGGAAGAGCACTGGGTTTCCAGGAGTGCACCAAAAATTCCTTTGAAGGAAAGATGAGGGCCCAGACCCTAAGGAGACTTAGAAGTTTGAAATCGCAGGAGGAATAATGAAATTTTTCACCGTGAAGGTGTAAGTGTGCACCATGACCAAGGTAAAAATACATTGGAAAATATCAGGAGGGATAGAGTTGCCAGAAGCAAAGTCGAGACCCAAAGTAGTCAGGCTCATAGGAGAAGATTCAAAAGCCAAAACCTTTGAATACTTAAAAATTTCTCCAATTTGAGAGAAAGAAAAAGATGAAGAGGAGGAGAGACAATAGTCATTGGATTATCTTCAAGAAGATATCAGGACTGTTAGATCTATTTCCAGATAGAAGGAGCACATGGAGGAGGAGAGAAGATCACAGTTGTCGGATCTGAGTGTGAAGGATAGACATCGTCGTATTTAGGTAAAGTGCATGGAATTTAATCCTTTTTAAGTGAACGAGAGAGAGGACTCACCAAAGTCCCAAAGTCCCAAAGTGGATTGGGACTGTCCATCATCCAGGAGAACACGTGGTGACAGATCGTGGAATTTGGAAGTGTGCACTCCAGAGGGAAATTGAGGAAAGGGTGGAGAGAGAAATCCCAAAGAATGAAGTTCTGAAGTCCATCCAGGCCATCCATGAGAAGTGGATAGGTGTCAATAGATCATGTACTCTAAAGGATTCATGTTGTGGTTGTTCGAAATTCGTCGAAGTGCCGAAGTCCGAAGTTATTATGGGTCCTCGATATTAAATTAGAGCATGGACTATCGATTAGCAAGGGGAGACATGGAGGATGGAGGTTCACTCTGTTATAAATCCACTTCAGAGGATTTGTGAAGTGTAAATGCATATTCGCATGAAGACAAGATTTCCAAAGGATGATACTAAGTCGTAGATCTCAACGAGGAATGAGGACCATTGATCATGTTTTTGTGGTTTTAGAGGATTGTGCCTCCAGAATAATTGGAGATAAATGAAATTAAAATGTCTGAAGCCCGAAGATCCAAAGCTCCTTTTGAGGTTATCCCCAGGTCACATCCCGAGGTCATATGAAGAAAGAGGGGCCTATCAAAAGGAGCTGGCACCTGTTATTCGAATTTTGAAAGGGACCTATGAAAACTTGTTTGGGGGTTCAGCAGAGGCCCTAAGAGTTGATCCCACTCTAGTTCTTGAATATCCTTGACCGAGAGGTCGTGCAACCCCAAGGAGAGAATGGAGGTCTCATCATGTGGTATCATCCCTTTCACAACCTACTAGCACTCCCACCGTGACCTTAAAGAAGGTTAACGATTTCCTTGTTCTGAGAGGTCCACAATGTTGTTTGGGTAGACTAAGACAATCACTCATGAAGAAATCTAAGGGGCACGCAATAAGGAAGAATCCTTATTCCTTAGACACCCCTTAGTCTTTCACATGGTCAACCAAGTGGAGTGTGGAATCCAAGTGTCTAACAAACTTCCAAAATAGTCAAAGGTGAGTGGCACTCTTGGACCACAGAGGTGTGTCTTGAAGAGCACATTGCATAAACAAAATGTGAGTCAACAAAAATATAGATGGCCTAGAAAATATAATAAAAATGTTTAGACCCTTTTAGAATAGATTATTTAACTAATTATTAAAATATAACTAAGAAATCTAACAAGAGTCTAAGTCTAAGACGTTTGACTAAATTAAAAACATAAAAAGGGAATGATGGGAATTAGACTAGGAAATTAAGTGAAAGAAGAAATAATAATAAAGTTGGGTAAATGCACATGTGTGAATTAAAATAATAAAATGGATTTTTAAATAAGAAGAAATTAAAACATGAGAGAATAGGTGGTCCACATAGCGCTAAGAGTAGAATATTGAGTCAATCAACCACTAATCCTAACTAAAAGAAGACTCCTAATCCAACTCAAACTAAAATCTAGTTAGGGGACATGTTGGCACAGGGGCAGACCCAAGGTTCAACGCTTCAACAATGCACCAAAAAAACCCTAACTACCAGCCCTTTCGACAACACCTGCGAAGCAAATATAGTCTCACCTGAGGTAGAGGCATAGGGGTTGCACGACTCAAGTGTCTACAACCTAGCTAGGACACACATCTGTGATCACAATACTTTAACAGAGCACTTATAAATTAACATTCATTAATATTTAACCCTTATTTACATCACAGGTTAAACCCTTATTACATATAGGCACAGTAACAACCAATATCAAGCACCTCTAACCATTCATCACATAGCATCAGATAAGATCTAATCATTCATTCATGTATAAAGCACTAAGCATCAATGTATTTACCTATTATGCACCAATATTATTACACTAAGAAATTAAATACATAAAAAACATTAAGATCATAGTACAAAGCTCATCGACACAAGATATATGTGGTTCAGCCCAATGTGGAGATACGTCCACCAATCTTCTTCTCTTCTTATTAGTCTCTTTCAATCTTCTTACATTCACCAAGCCAGAATGCCAACTCCACATAAGATAGGAGATATGCATGCACCTCCCCAGATCCTCCTTCCTCGAGTTGTATAAAATCACAAATCCTTACACATTCCTTCTGCACCAAGCACTTACAAAACAATTTCAATTAGCTCTGCAATCCTTAACACATCTTCTTGCACATAGCTAATATTAGCACTAAGCCATAGACCCTTTCTTACATCACCTAGCTACTTGTTTATAGATTACAAAAGATGCCTAATCATGGGTAAACCCATGGGACAACATCCCATACCCATTACATAAACCCTAAAACCCAAAAATCCTGTAAAAAGGCAATATCCTACGATCTCCGCTTTGCCTAGGCGCTCCATCTTCGACCAGCCTGTCAAAGTCCCAAAAATGGTCAAATGTGACCAATGTTTCCACAAAACTTGGTCGAGGTGCAACAGGCCCCCAACACTCACCTATGACTCATCCTAAGTCAGTCTGATTTGGGGAATACTACTTTGAAGGCCTCAATCTTAGCTCGATCTTCCTCGAATTGCTGCTTCACTAGAGCCTCCTACTCGGTGAACTCCTGAATGACTTGCTCGGTGATAGGCCCTTCCAGGTGTTGTTCCATTGTTGCGACCACCCATTCCATCTATGATCCTTGTCCCTCTATATATACAAAGACGCTGCAAGCTTCATCCTGCACCAGCTGCAGTCGTTGTGTCACCTCCATCACTCTTCTTTGGATGGCAGTGATCTGCTGCTAAACTACACACTTCTCCTCTGCCCTTTTCATCTTATCCACTGCTATAAGTAGATTCAACTGCCCTTGCATTGTAGATTCTTGTTTCTTCACCTCCTAGAGTTGTGCCTCCAATGTCCTCAGTTTTGGGTCTTCTGCAAGGCTCTCATAGGTCTACGCACTTCAATTACTTAGTTTCTTTCATTTTGAAGCCATCTCCTTGATTCTTTCGACTACACTCCTGGCAGTTTCTTCCCTCTGATCCCGCACTTCCTGCAGAGTACTCATCAATACTTGCAGTTCTAACTCAGATACTCTTCCTTGAAGCTACTGAATGGATTCAATGAGCTTCACCACTTGGATCTCTATTGTCTCTTCTTCCATATGGGCCAAGCCTGACACAGAGCTAAGTGCTCTAAACATTGTCTCATTGACCGCAGTCTACTCCATGAGAAGTTGGTCTTTTTATCTTTGAATCTACTCTCTGTCTTCCTCAAACTTCTCTCTCATGTCATATTTTTCATGCTGTGCAACCCGAAGTTTCTCTAGGGCTTCCTCCTTTGCTTGCTTCAAGGCCTTTGTGGCATGTTCTTTTTCTTTCTATACTCGACAAAGGAGAGCCTCTGTAGCATATGCTATCCTTTGCAGTTGGGTGGGCTCATCCCCAAATTCTACAGCTTCTAATCATGATGGCACAGTAGACACTGCGCGACTTGAATAGAGATCTTGTTGTACCTCCTTTAGCTCCGCCTCGATTCTGTCATACATTGTCTCTTGCTTTGCTTCATTTCGCTGCAAGATATCCTCTGAAGAATCTTCTATGACTACGATGATGAGGTCAATATCATCCACTGTGAGCACATTCTGTGACTGAGCCTTATTGGCTCGTGACTTCTTCCATGTTGAGGGTTTCTTTGGAGAAACCTTCCTTTTCTTTGATGTCTCGGACTCTATAAGGGGTTCCTTTGGAAGTTTTAATTCACCCTTTTCTTTCTTGTCTTCTTCCCCTTCATCCTCTTGGTTTACTTTGCCATCTCCTCCTCCTCCAAGTGAGTCAAATGTAGTTTCCTTCGATGTGTTGTTTATCTCATGCACTTATTCCATTTTCTTCTTCTTCTTAGCGTTTCTCGGTCCATCCCATTCCATCTAGGTGACTAAAGGGATTTTGATGATGTCGAGGTCAGAGAGCTCTGTCTACTTGAATGATACATGGAATTCAACCAACCATTCCTTCATTATCTCCTTCATGTCTTCATCAATCAATTTGTAGTAAGAGTGCAACTCCTCCTTTCTTTCGTCCCTACACACAGTGATGTAAATGAAGTGTGGTTCTGCGAGGAATTTCGCTAGTGATCTATAATTATGCAAGGTGTTCGAGGTCATTTAGGGGAATAACTCAATGGCGCGTGTGATATGTAGGTAGTAAATGTAAAACACTGTATTTTATTTCTATTGCTTCGCCATGTCACTTGTATACTACAAGGTGGTGAACCTCGTGACCAATGGTTCTGATGGCTTGACTTCCAAGAATGTCGCTCCCTCCGACATCTCCCAAGAAACAAATGCTATGAGAATTAGTAACCAACTGAAGTGGAATTCATAGCCTTGGTCATGCACTTCATGAAAGTCCTTCTCCAACTCATTGATGAGGTAGCTCGCCCAGTTCATTTTCATTCCCTCAATGCACTTCCCTGTGAGGTCGACGACGAACCTTGTAACTTGTGTTGGTCTGTTCTTCCTGACGAGCTTGCCAACAATCAGTTGACAAGCTAGGTGCATTGTGCCATATTGGATGGAGGCTACCTTTTAGCCTCACTTCCCCTTCTCCACATCATTGTAGGTTTCCTTTATACGTTGTGCTAGGGAGCGATATGCAGCCTTACCTGGATAGAATTGTTCAGGCTCTGGTCCTTGCACGCCCAGTCTAGTGATCATGTGGATCATCACTGCATCCATAGTCACGCACCTATCTAACCTGAAATAACCTCCATGGTAGCATGATAGGAGGATTTTAACGCACAGATTAACCTCCTGATGTCTATTGAAGTGGGGGATCTTTATGACATTTAATATGGTGGACCTCGCGATCTCCTTAATCCATGGTAGGGGGACTATCTTTGGCTTCTTCCCAGTTTTCTTGGTTAGGTATCGATGCGGTGCGAGAAGCACATAATTATTCCTTTCTCCAAGGTTGAAATCGTTGATCTTAATATCAGGGATCAGTCCTGGCTGCGGTCCGACTGCACGTATCCCCTTCGTGAGGTATGCAGTGATGAGCATGTACTCGAAGTCATGCGGGGTGCTTTCACAACTAACCGCACCAGCCAGAGGTGGGATGTAGTCAGAAAATACCGATGGGATCATCTTCACGTTCATCGGGTTGTCGCGGTGCTTACTTATTTTCTTGGTCGTTGTTCAGCTAGATCGACTTGCAGTTGAGGGGGAGGCTTGCAATCCGGTCGTCAATGAGGATTGTACTCCTACGGACATGACCTTCTCAGCCATAAGGTCGATCAATATTTCTTCTACTGATTTCTCTACTATGTTAAGGTCGCCTGACATGCACGCTCGTAAACAAATAACTCGGGTAGGTAACTGAACACTCAAGGTAATAAAAATGGGTGGCGAGGTCTCAAAAGAACAATGCGATAACAATCAATTCTCTTGTTAGCTCAGATAATCACAATTTTCAAAAGTGTCCCCGATGAGGCATTTGACAGATGAAATAAACAATGTCGTAACAGGTTCCTCCAATAGATTGAAAAATCCTCAATCAATATGATTCCATCCGTTATGGTGCGGTCCCAATGGTTAAGTGGCGATCTTTCTGATAATAATTGTGTTTCTAGTTATTCTAGAGTGTCATTCTAATGGTCAAGATGCCTCCAACGACCATATTTCTTCTCCATGGCGAAGTGCCAGTCTGCGTTGTTCTGCTATTCTAGCATGGTCCAGGTTCTGTAAGCCTTCTTTCTGTGAAGTCCTCTCTGGAACTTCCTGCAATTTTTCTAACTTTGCTTTCTTCTTACTAAGATTTCTAGCCTTCTTTCCTGTGATCTGAGTCTCTTGGTTCCTCTTTCCATTCTTATTCTTATTTTCTCCTAGTAAAGGGACTTTGCACTGTTGAGGGTCTTTCAAAGGGTTCGAGTGTAGTACCTCTTCTCTTACTTCTTTTGGGGTAGGTTCTCTTCTCTCCTACATGGATAGGTTCTATAAGAATTCTTGTGTTATTTCAACCTTGACAACCTTTTGTTGCATCGACTTGTCCTCCTGTTCTTGTATTAGTCTCACTATTTTTCTGGTTATGAAGTCCCTGAATTATTTCTTTTTCTTTTATGTGGCTTCCTCTTCTTCTTTCCTTTGGAGTTGATCTTTCTCAATCCATGGCTTTCCTAACAGAAGTGAAAAATGAGTGTTATTCTCAACAAAACTTAATGACCTCAAATTCTTCTTCAGTTGATGCTCCATGGGCTATCATAAGTACATGAGTAAGTATTCCACATAGGGTTATCATATTTCCTTTAAACAAGCCTATCCCTCCCAATGAAGGAATCATAGCCAACTTTCCCAAAATTTCCTAAGTGCTTTCTGGCATGATATTCATCTTTGTTTCTTCATCTAGAACACAATCTATGTCAAAGTCTCCTATTCTTGTTTATATGCACTACTTCTCTTTTATGATCTCTGGTAAGCTAATGTCTTTATGGTCATTCAGTGTTTCTTTCAGCTGCAATAACATAGACTCTGATTCTTTCTGGTTCTCTCGCATATCATTGGTTTCTTGAAATTCTTCATGGTTTTCTTGTCTTAGGTTCATATTTTCAACTTTAGCAATCATTCTAGGGAAATCCAAAACCGCATGATGAGTAATTTTACAACAAAGACAAATAGGACCTCTACCAGGGAATTCTTTAGCAAGATGTTTCAATCTTCTGTAACTATAACCAAGTGTCAATCCTCTCTTTCTCTTAAACAATCCCCAACCTTTCTTGTATTGTGCATTGGGATCACAGTGATGGACTTGCAACCTGGAAAACTTCTTTCTAGGGTCCTACATCCATTTTTTAGTCCAAAACGTCTTTCTATGCATATGAATAACATATCTTTCACTAACTCTATCAAATTTATTCAGATCAACTCTTTCCTCTAGTTGTGCCCTAGTTTTTAGACTATGACCAAATCTATCAAACATACCTAGACCCATTCTTTCGAAGAAAAAATTTCTACTTATATTACCTTTCTCAGAGAAAAAATCTTTAATATCTTACCTCTTTTCTTTAGATCAGACTTCCTTCTCTTAGCACAGAGCTTCTCAAGTCAAGTAGATTATTGTGAACTATAGCAACAGATCTACACACAAATCTTTCTCTTTTCTTTAGTTCCCTGCAATCATAGTTTCAAGTACCAGTAACAAAACCATTTGTTAGCACAGGGGTAGACCCAGGGTTCAACAACGCACCAACGAAATCCTAACTACCAGCCCTTTCAGCAACACCTGCGAAGCAAATGCAGTCTCACTCGAGGTAGAGGCAGAGGGGTTGCAAGACTCAAGTGTCTACAACCTAGCTAGGACACACATCTGTGATTGAAATACTTTAACAGATAAATTATCAATTATCATTCAATAGTATTTAACCCTTATTCACATCGTAGGTTAAACCCTTATTACATATCGATGCAGTAACAACCAAGATGAAGCACCTCTAACCATTTAGCACATAACACCAGAGAAGATCTAATCATTCATTCCTGTATAAAGCACTAAGCATCAATGGATTTACCTATTATGCACCAAGATTATTACACTAAGAAATTAAATACATAAACAACATTAACACCATAGTACAAATCGCATCGACACAGGATAGACGTGGTTCACCCCAGTGTCGGGCTAAGTCCACCAATCTTCTTCTCTTCTTATTAGTCTCTTCCATTCTTCTTACATGCACCAAGCCAGAATACCAACTCTACATAGGACATGAGATATGTGTGCACCTTGCCAGATCCTCCTTCCCTAAGTTGTATCAAAGCACAAATCCTTACACATTCTGTCTGTACCAAGCACTTACAAAATGCTTGCACTTAGCTCTGCAAGCCTTAACACATCTTCTTACACATAGCTAATATTAGCACTAAGCCATTAACCCTTTCTTACATCGCCTAGCTACTTATTTATACATTACAAAAGAGGTCTAAGCATGGTTAAACTGATGGGTCGACATCCCATACCCATTACATAAACCCTAAAACCCAAAAATCCCACAAAAAGGGTGAGATCATGCGATCTCCGCTTCGCCTGGGCGCTCCGTCTTCGACCAGCTTGTCGAAGTCCCAAAAATGGTCAAACGCGACCAATGTTTCCACAAAAATTGGTCGAGGGCCAACAAGACACAAGCAAATGAAGGATTGGTGAACTAAGGGAGAACTAAGAGAAAAAATAAGAACAAATTGGGGAATGTGACATAAATTGTCTAATTTAATAAAATAAAAAGAGAATTTACATGTGCAACTTTGGGACAGTGTGACAAGTGGTGTGGGTGAATAATCATTAATTGAATTATTAAAAATTGTTTATTCTGCATGAAAGGACATGTGTCATTGATAACTTTTCTATAAAATAAATGGAGAGGAAGGGAGAGGGGATCTGATTTTTAAGTATTGTTATGCTGTCAAAAAATTGTTGGACTATTTTTCTTGTGGAGAGTTGGGATTACAAACTTGGGTAAGAGGTGGAAGCCTCTCCTTGTGAGGGCAATTTTGTGCTATTGTGTTCTTGATTATCTGTGTGTGGCCCCTTTGCGGCTCGAGGGGATAAGGGGGAATACGAGTACCCCTATCATTGGATGGGAGGTACGTGTGAAGTATTTGGATTGGCTAAGTGAGAGAAAGGATGACGATCGCAAGACCCATATTGAGGATCAACCTCAAATTTCGGTTTCCTTCTTGGTTACAATACTTTCATCTTTATGTTTAATTTTGAGTTATGAAATACTGAGTAATATACTGTTCGTATATTTGGATCCGATGATATATTATTCATACAATATTATTTGTGATAGTATATATATATATATATATATATATATATTAGGCTTCTTTTTTCTAAGAAATGTCGCACAATATAGGGACTATGCCACATGGGTTTAAACTTGCCTACCCCCAACGGTTCTCTGTCTTGATCATATAAGATGACCAAGTCACCCTCCATGTACAACCAAGGATAGACAGACTTATCGTATTGGACCTCGACACATCCTTTATTCACCTCGATAGTCATAGAGGCATCTCGACGCTGCTCGTCAAGACTCTCTAGGTTCACAAGGCATCACTTGAGATAGGAAGAGTCAGGTAGAAGAACGATTGCTGACTTAAGAGAATGTATTTCACATTCAATAGGTAATATCGACTCGACACCATGTACTAACTGGAAGTGGTAAAAACCAGTGGCATTCTTGACCAAGGTTTGGTATACCCAAAGTGAGAGATATAGCATAATGTGCCAGTCAAATTTACTATGGCTGATAGTTTTCTATAAAATGGTCTTGAGAGACTTGTTGACGACTTCTACTTGTCCATTTTCCTGGGGGTAATAAGGGGAATAATAAAAATGTTTAACCCCATCTTATATGCTATCTCTTCCATCATTTTTTTCTGAAAGTTACTTCCATGATCAGTGACAATCTCACTCAGGATATTGAATCAGGCGATAATTTGATTGAATATGAAGAAGGCAATAGTATTCTCGTAGGATATAACTATAGGCTTGTTCTCAACCCACTTAGTAAAGTAGTCGAAAGCCATGATAATTTGTTGATTCCCCCCAACCGAAGTTGGGTTGAAATCCATGAATTCCACCCCCCACTTGGTGAAGGGACCGACGATAATGATTGGGTGAAGAGGGGATGGATGCAAGCACATTTTTTGAGTGAACACCTGGTAGGGGTGACACTTCTTAATCACTTCAACACAATATGTAAATATAGATGGCCAGAAATAACTGGCTCACAAAATTGTTTGAGTTGTCTCAAGACTTGATAGATGACCACCACAAGCCTCACTGTGGCAGTCATTTAGGAAAAACTAAGCTTCCTCATGAGTTAAACGATGACATGATATTTTCTATTCCTAGATGATACAAAGTGTCACCGGCAATAGTGTAATTCTTAGCTTGGTATCATACACATCGTCGGTCATCTCGCGAGATATGCTGAGGGAACTTCAAGGTTTGAAGATAGAGAATGATGTCTCCATACCAGGGGTCGGACGACGAGAAAAGGAAAATGTGTTCATCCAAAAATGAATCAACATGGATAACATCCTCATCTAATCAATGAAATTCATATATTAACTCTATGAAGACCAGTGATTTCTTGGATTTCGCAGAAGCAAAATCGAGATCAAACTCTTGTAAAATGACAATCCATTTTTTATATTTTCCCCTATGATACGCCTCGTAAGGACATATTGAAATGGATTGACATTGGAAACCACAATAGTATTCCAAAGAAATATATAATGATGTAAATATTGGACTCTATGAACGACAACCAAAGCTATATTTTCAACATGAGAATATTTAAGCTCAGGATCGACTAAGTTTTGAATAAGCTAGTAGATGACGTGCTCGCGGTGCTCATCATCCTCCTAAACCAAAACCATACCAATCGTCGCCTCAGACGCGGAGATATAAAGCAAGTAATATCTACTGTAGTCATGGGACTTCAATAGAGGCACCGATACAAAGGATTTCTTCAAAGCATCAAAGGACTCATGGGATCGCTCCTTCTAGATAAAAGGGGTGTCCTTCTTCAAAATACACATGAAAACCTTAGTGATATTGGCATAGTTTACTATAAACCGACATAAAAAGTTAGCTTTCCCATGTAAACCTTGAAGTTGTCGAATAGTGAGTGGGGGAGGCAATCGAAGTATTGCCTCAACCTTTAATGGATCCACCATGATCCTAGTCTCAGACACTATAAATAACAAAAGATGACCAAACCTAACGCAAAATATGCACTTATGAGGGTTCAACCAGATTCTATAGTAACAACATCTTTCAAAAACAAGCCAAAGGTGCATAAGTGATTCACTCTCTTATGAGAGTGAGCATCAATATCTTCGAGGTAAGATTTGAATATATTCTTAAGATGGTGGAATTCAAAGGTCATAGCACGTTGGAAGGTTGCTCCAATGTTTTTAAGGCCAAAAGGCATTTTTCGATATGCAAAAGTACCCCAAAGACAAATAAATGGCATCTTGTGTTGATCCTTAGGTTTAATTTGAATTTGGTTATACTCTGAAAGTCCGTCCATGAAATAAAGCACTTCGCTTCCCACACACTCATCAAGAATATGATTTATGAAAGGTGTCGAGAAGTTTTCCTTAGGACATGCTTTGTTCAGTTCATGAAATTCCATACATACATGGATAGTTCCTTTCTTCTTATTCGCATGAATGGGATTGGATACCCATTCACTCAAGGGAACTGGGTAGATGAAGCCAACATTAAGTAGCCTCTCCACCTCTGCCATAATAGCAGGGGCCTTCCAGGGATTGAAAACTCTTAGACGTTGTCGAATAGGTTTAGCATCCATAAAAGTTCTAATCTCATGCTCGACAATACGAGGGTCGATTCCTGGAATCTCTTCATATGAACAAGAAAAAACATCTCAGGATTCCTTGAAGAGTTCGGTGTAGATCAAGATTTCGTCTGGCGAACAACCCACACAGATATGTATGTTTTCAATCTTGCCAAGGGTATGAGAGATATCGATCATGACGATAGGATAAATATCCACCATATTTCCTTTGGCATAAATGTTGTGCGTATCAAGTGGAACTATGACATGACTGACTATTTAAATCAAGGTAGATCGAAAGTCATCTTGTTCGATTCTTTCAAGATCTGGGAGAAAATAAGAGCGATGATTCATATCATCCCAAGGTTTGTCGGTAGCATTCATGGCTTTGATCAGAGCTTCATCTGAGAGAAAAGTATTATCAAGGAATTCATGTGAACAAGACAACAAAGTGGCCCACATGGGCCTAAGAATGAGATCCTCCTTGTCCGTCAGTGAGGTAACAGGATCGGGATTGGCAGAAGAGTCAAGAAAATATTGATATGCAATCTCCACTATTGATAGTGGCATGAGAATTCCATCATGTGACTAAACTTCACAAGACGAAGTTAGGGAAGGTAGGGTCCAAGGATCACTAAAATAGGAAGTGAGGAAAGGAATGGACCTCTCTATCGAAACGGGCCTACTAGACATGGCGTAAACATGGTGAATTGGTGCCATGAAATTGAAAGTAACCATAACAGAATAACACATTCTAACATCGATATTCTCAGTTGCCGACAGAGAATTGTCGATCACAGGGATCGATGGTCCAAAAAATGCATTGGGACTAGCATATGTAAAGGATAGCTGGTCGATCGTCACGATGTTCCCATCATGAGGAAAACAAAGAGAACTCAAGAAGGACGATGCAAAGGTAGTTATAGCATATGTCCAATTGTTTCCTAGTAACAAGTTATAATCAAGAGGTGCATCAACCACCTTAACCTCCACCTCTACCATCTTCCCACCCAACTGGACCAGAAAGGTAGGAAGAATACTATGAGGGCGGAAGGAATGACCGTGAAAAGTAGTCAACATGTTCGATGATTTAGAAAGAGTTGGAGAGATGAGGGCTTTCCAACAGATCAGGGACATCACACATGTAGCAACACCTTCATCAAAAACCACACGTTTGATGGTATACTTTGAGTACCCCACTTGGATTTGGAATGCGACATGGTAAGCAAAGCGAGGCTTCACATACATGACATCAAACTTGATAAATTTCGAGCCACTGGGCTCTAGAGATCCTAAGACAAATGGCAAGGCATTCCTCTATGATGGACATGTCTGGAGTATGTCTAGAGAGAACATCACACAAGGGGTTTGAGCCAGGTCCTCAACAATAGAGTAATTCTAGGCAGCTCTAGCATTTGGATTGTGGGTAGAGTGCTTGAGTACTCCTTTCAGAATACGAGTCTGTGGCTCCTCTTTTTCGATCTGTAAAGTCATCTCTAAAGGAGGAGGAGGAGGATATTCTAGACCAGGTATACCTTGAGAGGAACTATAATCTCGAGATTGACTAGCTACATGAACTTTCACATCGACCATATTGGTACACACATGGTCGTCATCTTGCAACGACAGGTTTTGACTCCCACCAACTGCATTTATGATGTTTAAGGAGCTCGAGGCCATGTGTTGGTTATGTGGGAAATGATTCATCAGCACGGTAGGTGGTAGAGATAATAGCCTCACAACTTTCGTAAGTTTGGGGCATAAATGAGTAAGGTGATCATCCATACAAATCTTACAAGGAAATTTCACCTTACGTCTTTCTTTCTTGCCTCTCCAACATTATTATTCGTCTTTTCATTATTACCATTGTCCTTGGGTTTATTATTATTTTTTCCACCCTTACAATTATTATTATGTCCTTTCCTTTTATTCCCGCCTGGTTGTTGGTTACCATTTGGGTCGGTCGACGATTGCATAGAATGTACAGCCACCAACTAAGTGGGATTGGAAGACAGAAATGAAGCTAGACGTCCTGCAAAATGGTTTAGGGACAACTCTTTCAAATAGCTTGTCACCGAGTCTGAGGATTTTACATTTGCAGAGCCTACAATGCCATTTGCATGAGGTCCAAGATTTTTTCTAGGGCCATAAGTTGACCATGGTGCGTCTAGAGAATGTGGTATAATATCCTAGACTGAACGTGTATAAGATCTAACTACTGGGATTTGAAGATCATTTCTTCCGCAGTGGTAACCATGGATGTAGAAACATCCTTCGAGTTAGGAGGATGAAAATACTTAAGGAACCATTCTAAAACAAAGATCGAGGGTATGGAGGTCTTAATCAACCTCTTTCGTCCATGCCACTTCTGGATATGATCCAAGATATGAGTGGTTTTGTCCTGGTGTAAATTCGATAGAAGTTCTAGGCCAACATCGTAATGAATCAACAATTGGAAGTGGTTAAGGAAGGCCAACACCATATGACTAAAGGTCCCATATGCCCCCCTAGGTAGCTCAATATACCATTTCGCAGTGACCCCAATGAGGCTTCGTTGAAATAATATTAAATGAATAGAATCGTCATTAAGGGAATTCAAGGAGAACAAACGATGAAAGGTAGTAACGTGATCACGAAGATCCTCTCCATTCTTACCTTCAAATTTGGAAATGTCTAAAGGAAGATTGGTGGGCATGGGGTGCCATGCACGATCATGAAACACAAGGTCATTCATCAACTTAGACAAGTACAACAGATTAAGTGTGGCCAGAAAAGGGAGACGAGGTTGCGACATCTGGCCCCAAGCTCCCTAGAAATATTTTTCTTGAGGAAATACAACCCTTCCAGGGTTCTGGTAAGCACCATGGCCCTGTCCGGGATTTTAATACCCTCCTCCAAGATGATTCATAAGAGGTTGGTTGGGCATCATTCCAGTAGGAATGTTCTGATGGGGGTTATAAAAATTTCCCCCATCTGGATTAGCTCCAGGCTGGGGGTTTCCCAAGGCATGAAACTGACCTCCTCTGGGTGTGAATCTGAAGGATAGAGATGGATTCGTCATGCCAAACGTGTTGGTCAGAATCAACATTGAGGAGGTAAGGGTATAGAATGAAAATTGAGAAAAATCTTGTCCACCAAGTTGGTTGCTCCACCCAGAAGAAGGAGGGTTAGACACAAGGTTATAAGAAGGAATTCCTCCCATATTAGGAGTCATTTGAGGGAGTTGAGAAGCACAAAACTAAAATGGAGTATAAGGAGGTGTAGTGCCCCTAAGGCCAATCCTATCATTAAGGCCATCGGCTGGGATGGAGTTTGAAAACTGTGACGTAAAATTAGGCATACCATACGAAAAAGGACTAGAGGCCATAGGGATGGATTGAACATTATATCTTAGTGAGTGACGAAGAGACCCAAATGGGTTCGAGGCAAGAGATTGAGAATTCACTATAGGATAGGCAATAGTAATGATAGGTGCCTCCGACACTACATCCATTGTGGTTGCAGGGGTCGAAGTGGTGCCATTAATTATAGTAGGTATGGGAGTTGAAAGGCTCCCAGTGTTCTGAAGACTCGCTTCAATACTCATTCTTGTAGAATCACAAGTCTAAATAGTGGATGTGTGTGTGGCACGTCTAATAACCCTACGCCTTTTAGAAGGAAAAGACTCAAAATCCGATGGTAACTGTAACAAGCGACGGGACCGACGAGGAGGCTGGTCAGACTCGATGATGACTTAAGACTCAAGATATAAAAAATAAATCCTAGGGCGAACTAGTAATCGAAGAGCACACCAAAAATAAAATGGCCAATATGCACACAAACGGTGTAAAGTGGCTAAAAGGGGCCTCCCTCCCTAAAGAATGTAAGTCTCACCCAAGAGGGTCCTAAGACTCCATACTAAATATCAGAGGTAATAGAATCAATTATAAGGGTGCTCATGGGCTTAACAACCAGTCGGTCAGATCCCCCTGGAGAGGTAATCCTCCATAAAGGTTGTGTGTTGTCAAACCCATATCTGACCTAGGGTACCTGTAGAATAACCCCTACAAGTAACCTATGTGGCACCTAAGTTAATAAAATAAGCAACCAATGTATAACCGATGCATAGACAAGTAGTTGTAAGTTAGGTCCATCGTATGGGCAGGGTAGAAAAGCCTGAAACTTTGAAAGCACTACCTCTCACAGAAGTAAGGGCACTAACAAGATCGGGGGGGTATCTCTTCAACCAACCTCGCGTGACCTCGTGATTAACTTCGATTTTAATGGATCTTCCTGATATTACCAATTATATAATCGATTTATCCACTCCCTTTGTGAGACACATATGTTGATTTAATAGCTTTGGAAAAGTTCACTTAAAAAATCCCATTCCAAGGCACTAAATCCTAATCTAGTTTGTGAACCCTAGAAAATAAAATTGTGACTAATCAATTGTAAATTATAACGTTAATTTTAGTGTCGTGCTTACTCAAAAAGATATGGTAGTGAAACTCATGATGTTATGAATCATCAAAATAAAGTAAATATGAATACAATGCAAAGTCCTAACTTCAATTTTCAATGAATGATATGCTTCTGATAACAAATGAAATTTTCAATTTCAACTCTGCAATTCTAAAGTAGAAATGTAATCTTTCATTTCATGCACTAAGTTAATGACAAAGACTCAAAAGATCAAAATGCCAAGCAATGCAAAATGCCTAATATTTTTGTATTTTCAATACAAGAAAAATGAAAATGCATGGACTGAACACCAAGTTGATATATAAACACTAATATGTATAGAAACAGACAAGTCAAGTAGGATACCAAGCAGAAAAACACCCAACCCAATGTACAAGGACAATCAAAATGAAAATATGATGAGAAAGACTCTGCCCATAAATTCAACCAAAGACAGGTTTCATGTCATTTCACGGACACTTAACAGTCACCACAGAGACCCAAGAAGACTCATAATCATCAAAACCTACCCAGCGACCACCAAACCCAACAAACTAAAAACAAGGGATGTTGTACGCGACTGTTCAGGGAAACAACACGTATGTACATAGTTTGTAGAAGGACAACACGCATACATACGCGACTATCAAGCAAAAGGATGCATATATGTTTCAAAAACAAAGTTAGGCAAGGGACAAGGCTGAAAAACTCAGACCGAGAGTGAACAAAAGCTGTTAAGAAATTATACGACAAGAAACACAATAGGAATGAGAGCAATCTAAGGAGAAAAACACTCCAAACCCCAAGAAAGAAGATTCAATCCCTAGTATGGTCGCCAATTTTGTTTTGAGGAAAATCTCTCTATGGCTAGGGGTAATCCACAATAGACGGAAATGACTGCATAAATCAACTCTATTCTCAAGTATGCAATATAAACAAATATACTAACAAGACAAGATAAAAGGCCTACCTCTTCCAAACATTCAATGAAGTCCATCGTTGAGAAATTGACCCAAAGCAATACACCTACAACTAGTCCTCAACAACCAAGAAAAGCAAGCATATGGTGATAATATATGATGTTAGGACATTCAATAGGATAATAAATTAATATACATAACAAATACGCCCATGGAATAATAATTCAAATATATGAAAGATATAAATTAGACGGGAAAAGAGTATTTCTATTAATATATGATCAACAGAAGTGAAAATGTTACAGACTTCTGTGTCGGTATGGTTCAGAACTGAGAAACTAAGTTCCTTCCAGCTGGGCCTCCACCACTTCAATCCTCCACCAAAGGCAAGCTCAAATAAGATATACAATAGAGTTCTCAATCAATAAGGGAATATCTTGGGGGCTAAACACTGTGTTTAAACTTAAAGGACAAAGATATGCAGACTCAATATGAAGTAAAAAAATTTCTCCAGAGTAACTTTGCCCTCAAAGTTGAATTATTTCTCCTCTTTTCCATAGCTCGGAATTGACCCATTTATAGCCTTCAAATGGAACTAAAGGGCCCAATCGAAACATTTCTAGTATATGAAAGGCCAAGGATCATAGATCTCCTATCATGACATGGAAACCCGACACCATTTTTCATTTTTGGACACAAATCCCGATGTATGCGGGTTGTAGTGGTGCAGCCTACGTATATGCATGTTGTATAGTAGGCAAGGTGTCTACATGTGAAAAAAATGGATGGAAAGTCTGCATAGGGTGAGATAAATCTTGCCATAACATATATATATATATATATATATATATATATATATATATATATATGTTCAAGAGAAAATTGAAGCATGGAATTTTCTCTTGAATTTTAATAGA
>ML779432.1:633627-660546 GCA_009831015.1 Picea engelmannii | reverse complement strand
TATATATATATATATATATATATAAAACAATTACCACTGTTAGAATTTATGAACACAAAAGATGAGAATATATTCGTTTTAGTGAAGACAAACAATAGACAATTGATTCTATGTTAAGTTAATTGGATAGGAAAGATCAAAGGATGAATTTGATGTTGTCTGAATCCTTCATTATCTTAGTCAAGTCCCTCATTTTCCTGATTATGATGAACCTCAAATGTAATTGTAATATTGTTGAAGCGAGGGCACGCTAGATTAATATCGAGTATCTTTAAAATTGCATTGTTGATATCATGAATGTTTCTGCTTGTACCAACAGATTAGGCCTAATGCCTTTTTGTCGACGTTGATAGGGTATTGAGTTTCCCTTCAGCCCGAGGACATTCATTTCCATTTCTGATAGCATTCAAATCAATTGTCAACTTAGACACTTGAAACTCTTCGTAGTGAAATCCAATTATTGCCATAACTATTTTCTGCAAACTCCTAATCTTAGTCGAAGGGTTGTAGAGATCCTTAACATTCTAGATATAGAACCCTAGAACCAGTGGAGTTTCGTTTTTGTATGCCTAGTTGGGCATTATGAAAATTTTCCTTGATTAAATCTTACTCGATCAATATATACGTAGATGAGTTTCCAGTACATTACTTCTTAAACGTTATAGAACTCTTCCTTTCGAACTGTCGCATACTAGTGTGAGGTTGCATTCTTTTTCCCTTTTTAATTTTATCCCTATAGTAGTCTCTAGACCCGGAGATTTTTTTTTCGTTTAAGATTGTGTAAAGGGTAGCTTGGGTCTTCCCTCGACATATGATAACATTCGGTTACCGAGTGTGAATATTAGTCAACAAGTGCGCCTATTCTTAAGGAAATCTTACTTTTAAGTTGGCTAAAAGTGAACTCCTTTCACAAAATTTATAGTTAGGTTCGACAGTAAATGTTGGCAGTCATACTTTATCTTTCACAAGATTTTCACTCAGTCACAAACGATTATAGATCCATTGTAGGATTTGGAAGAGGATCACTGCATGTCTTCAACGATTGTAATCATGGAATATTGCCATGTAATTCATGATTTGACTTTTAACGCCGAAAGACGTACACTTATTGATAATGGGCACATTTAATAGGTTTTTAGTTTTTAATACGTTTTCTATGGACGAGATTAAATATGCTTAGAATATTCTTAGTCGTCACAATAAATGAATGGCTCTGGTTTCATCCATTAACAAGACATCAGTTTATATGTTTACTTTTTTACATTTACCTAATCTTGTTTAAAAATTACTGTGTTCACTAACTTATTGCCACATTTACCTAATTAAAAAATATTAAGATAATAAAATGTTTCATGTTTCTGCTGGCTGACGTTTGGTGGTTGTGTTTCTGCGCTGACATTGCTAGTTTACAAAAGATGACACGAGAAATGAAGCATAGCGTAAGAGTATTGTATTTAAAAAAAAAGAGGGAACACCATTGTTAGATGAAAATTTTCAGTAACGCCTCTATAGTCGTTGAGCCTTATTAAACATTGAAGTAATTATGCCTTAGTTTCATCTTGACACTTGTGCAAACTTCTAGATCTCCAGTTAGTTTGATAGGGGTTGGTTTAGGTATAACCTTAAATCGATGCACAATTGTTATTCGCAGACTTCCTTTTTTCATCTACGAAATTTTTAATTATCGTGACTTAACTAATTATTAATAATTGGGGGTTGACTTGAGCTTGCATAGGTCGAAGGGGTAACTTGAATTGTTTAAAGACCAGCAATTTAAGGTAAAATTTTGATAGCGTAATTCTGAATTATATATATATATATATCAACTTAAAATAATTTATAATAATGAAAGTTTTAAAAAAAAATACAATAATATTTCGGTCTCTTATTAAATGATTAGAATCTAACTCAGTCACATACATATTACATATACAATAATACAATAGTTATATAAATTTTATTTGAATTAGATAACTGAACCTTCTTATATAGCCTTAAGTCTTGAAAACAAACTTGAGAATAATTAACCCCTTGAGAATAATTGCATAGCACAATTTATTGAATTTTTATTGTAGGTGAGTGTGTTGGCTGCACAAACAAAAAGGAGATCGGGGTTATTACTATACCATATATTTTCTTAGATATAAACCTTGGAGTATGTTATCCTAAGGGTTCTCTAAATAATGGATAGTGATAAGGAATCCATTAATGTTAATTATTGGTGATAGTATCAATAATTAGAACTAGGTATACATTATCTATTATAATTAAAGATCCTTATGTTTTGATAAGATAAAAATGGCATTCAAACATTTATGATTATCCTTAGTTGTTTAACAAGATTGTTGAAGTTAATTTATGATTTTTACATAATGATATTAATTTCGAAAATGTATTTAATTAGTTAATTGTATTAATCATCAAATGAGTATAATGGGAAACTAGCGCTTTACATATGGTGTTATAACTCATGTTAGTTGTGACAACTATAGTGTTCCTTCCTAAAATTTTTTATGCTCACTTTACTTGAAAGTTATTTTAGAAGGGTGTTACGCCTAAAGAGATGGGATGAAATTGCACCTAGACAAATTTACATGCTTAATTATTCATTACACAATTGGAAATATTGTCAGAATATTAATTAGTTCTTGATGTATGGATTTTTATCAATTGCATAAATGGAATTTATAGTGATGTTGAAATTGAATGGATTGAACACCTATATTGTTTTTTTTTAGATTAATTGACATGTTGCTTTATATAATTGATTCAACATATAATCTCATAGCCTGTTTATAAAAAAAAAAAAAATCATTGTGTTCATTTACCTTTGTGTTGTGTACAGAAGGGAGATTTACATATAGTATCAGAGCAGGTTCAACTATGCAACATTGGATCCATTACGCCTTCCAATTTTTTATATTGTTGGTTAAAAATGTTTCACTAATATAATTTGAATTTAATACATGAAAGGTATAATGGTTAGAGGACGCAGGATGAGTGGACAACGGGGTGAGGGAGGAAGAGGCATGCTTCCTCTGAGTGCATCCATTCTAGAGGGATATAACCTATAGGGAGATGATCATACTACCGAGAAGGAGCAGGTTGTTGTGGGATATGTGGTAGGTATGATAAGATCCTTCCATAAGATGTCATAGGAATTGATCAACTGCCTTGATCAGGATGAGGGAAGAGCGTTTGTGCCCAGTGAGGGTTCACAGTGCCATCAAGCAGTTAGTAGCAGTATTCACAGAGAACTTGAGAAGGTAAAATTTCTCGAGTTCTGGGGTTCCACAAATGGCTTAGCCAATAAGGCATGGCTGGAGAAAATGGAGATGTGCTTCGAATTGTGAGATTACACCTCCAACATGAAGGTCTGCATGGCGGTATTTCAACTGAAAGGAAGTGCACTTTTCTGGTGGAAGACACTCTTACCTCAACTAAACATGGATGTTGAAGACGTGTCATGGGAATTGTTTGAGGAACCATTCTGGGAGAGATACTTGTTCAATGAATCCATTGAGTGCCAACTTAATGAGTTCAACGCCTTACAAAATGGTGGTCATACGGTACCAGAGTATGAGGCCAGGTTCATGGAGCTACTCAGATATTCTCCACATTTTGAACATTGAGAAATTAAAGTTTAACAAGTTTGTGTTTGGTCTCGACTTCAACCTTCGTGTGAAAGTGAGGATCTTGATGCCTCATACATTGCACTATGTAGTTCATAAGGCTCTCATCGTTGAGGAAGATTTTAACAATGGGGGTCAGGGAAAGACCCCATCTAGGTAGATAGGACATGCACCACCTAGAGAACCGCAACATGAGACACCAGTTAGATAGACTTTTGGGCACCGTGATATGCCCAAAGGACCAATATTCTCGACACCATGACATTAGACTCCTCATCATAGGACTCCATATAGAGCACCATAGAAGCAACAACATCATCGTCCGCAGTAGTAACAACATTGTGTGCAGCAGCAATAATATAATAGATCTTTTCCACAGAACCGAACAAGACTGTAGACTTCTAGGCTAGAAGCTTCTTCTTCAGGAACTAGGAGAAATTGTCCAAAGAATGGATGTTGGACATCGCGAGAGCCACATTACTAGAGATACTATCCTATTGAGAAGGAAAGAACTATTGGATCAATAGGATCAATGACAGTTGGATGTTTTGGCAAGGCCTATAGGATTCATGTAGTGGTTAATAACAGCCAGACCAAGCATCACTCTACCATGCTTGAGACTTTAGGTATGATAGTTGATCAACAATTTAGTGTTTTGATAGATCCAGGAGCTACTAATATTTTTATATCTAGTGTTGCGCTTAAAAGAATAAAGGTAAAGGTATTCAATCAAGATGTAAGTTTAGATACGTAGAACTCACATCGGGAACCAACGATAAAATTGGAGGAAAGGTTCGAGATTGTAACATTAAATTGGGTGATTTTGTCACGAGTGTAAACTTGTATGTTAAAATATTGAGATCTTAAGATATTGTCATCAGAAAGGATTGGTTATAATCGCATGATGTGATACTTAATTGTAATACCAAACTATTAAGTTTGATTGATGATTGGGACATAGTAGAGTAATTGTGGGAAGAAACCAAGGAGTATCGTTGAGATTTATTTCTTCTCTACAATTACAAAAAAGCATGTGAAAAGGATTTATGTTGTATGCGAGTTTATCTCTTAACGAAAAAGGGGGATATGAAGGATTAGAAAAACTTCCTATAGTTTTGTATTTTGCAGATGTTTTTCCTAAAGAGCTACCGAGTTTACCGCTAGAAAGAGAATTTGAATTTACCATAAACCTAAAACCTAGAATACCAATTGCAAGAATGCCATATCGAGTGTCGACACCAGAATTGCAGGAGTTGAAAATGTGATTGAAGGAGTTGTTTGATTTGGGAATTATACTTCCAAGCATATCACTGTGCAATGCGCCAGTTATTTTTGTAAGAAATAAGGATGGATTGTGGAGGCTTTGCATTGACTACCGTCAAACAAAGGCATGATCAAGAACCACTATTTGTTGCCAAGAATTGATGATTTATTTGACCAGATGAAAGGATAAATGGTGTTTTAAAAGATTGACTTGAGATCGGGATATCATCAGTTGCGAATTAAGGAAGAATATATCCCTAAGACCACATTTAAGACAAGATTCAGATGCTATGAATTTATTGTTTTACCATTTGGATTGACGAATTCCCCAGGTGTATCATGAGTTTAATGAATGGGTTATTCCGTGAATACTTAGAAAAGTTTGTACAAGTATTTATCGACAACATATTGATTTATTCTCAGAGGAAAGAAGAGCGCAATGAACACTTGAAGTTAGCTTTATAGTGTTTAAGAGAAAACTAGTTGTACAGGAAATTGTCGAAATGTTCATTTTACTAGATGAAGATTCATTATTTGGGACATATTATATTTGGAGAAGGTATTGCAGTGGATCAAGCGAAGGTTGAGGCTATTATGGAATGGAAAACATCAATGATCATACAATAAGTACATATTTATATGGGTTTAGAAGGTTATTATCGATGTTTCGTTAAAGGTTTTTCGAACATAGAAAATCCAATTACGGAATTACAAAAGAAAAACAAGAAATTTGTATGGTCAAAGAAATGCACAAAAACATTTCAAAAGATTAAGGAGTTGTTAACCACATCACTGATTCTGAAAGTCGATGAAATGGACAAGGAATTCTTGGTATGCATGGACGCATCCAAGGAAGGTTTAGGTGAAGTATTAATGCAATATGGTCAAGTGATAGCTTACATTTCAAGGAAACTAACAAGGCACGAAGAGAATTACAAAATGCATGATTTGAAGTTACTAGCGCTTGTTTATTCCTTATGAGTATGGAGACATTATCATATTGGATGAAAAAATGAACTGAAAACGTATCACATTAGTTTACAACACATTTTTACTCAAAGTGACTTGAACGTGTGACAAAGGCATTGGTCATAAATAATTAGCGAATACGACTTTGAGATTACTTACATTAAAGGGACTATGAATTGCATTAGAGACCATGCATATGTCAGATTATGAGCTTGATTTCTTATGCAGATTAATTCTTTTATTTTCTTCAATACTTTGATTCCAACTTAATACACTTCAACAATTTCAAATCATAATCGAATAGCAATAATTATGTAGATAAGTAAACATGGATATCAACAACACATATACCTTGGGGAAACCCTGTATAGGGAGAAAACCCCCAGAAAACAATATTCCTTTATTGCATTAATAATGTAATATCTCTTACAAATATTCACCATGAGTGTACTTCTCTCAAAGAGCTTGCCAAGATGACTCTGACCTGACAAAGACTTACAAGACCTTGCTGAAATACACCTTTGATAAGCTGCCTCTTTTTCATTGATGTGCTCCTCTATTACTTCACCCTCAACCTGCATATGAAAACTATGTTTCAAAATTGTGTTGCAAAACTGTGTTGCAAAAACTGTGTTGAAGAGAGGGTTTGACCTCTTCTTATATAGGCTGAAGAGGGGAAGAGGAGAAGCTATAAATAGTAACCTGAATGCATTAGTCATAACTAAGCTTCATACTTTAGTTCGAACTTATAACTAGACTTGAGATTGGTTACAACTCAGCATTACACTTTAGTTCGAACTTAGAACTAGACTTGAGACCGGCATGCTTTAGTTCGAACTTAGAACTAGACTTAAGACTTTAGTTGCAACTCAACATTACACTTTAGTTATAATATAGAACTAGACTCAGGACTTTAGTTGCAACTCAACATTACACTTTAGTTCTAGACTCAAGACTTTAGTTGCAACTCAACATTACTAAAATAGAACTAGACTCAAGACTTTAGTTGCAAATCAACATTACACTTTAGTTATAACATAGAACTAGACTCGAGACTTTAGTTACAACTCTTGACAAGGCAATTCGAAATTCTCTTCATGGTGGATAATGTTTACACGTGCCAACGCACTAGATCAATACAATTACATCATTTTCAATATTAGGAATATCGTTTGTTTCTAGCTCATAGGAATTTTACATTCAACCTAACTTTTGCTAGATACCTTGACTTTTTCTCATGGCTCACAAGGTTTGACTAGGCTCACAGAGGTTGTATGTTCCCCCTGAATTTTTCACTAGTCTGTCTATGCTCACAGAGGTTGCATGTTCCCCTTGACTTTTTCACTAGACTGTCTATGCTCACATAGATTGTACATTCCCCCTGACTTTTTCATTAGACTCAAATAGCATTGTTTTTGTCCTGACTTTTGTTTTGACTCACATAGGTTGTCCATTCCCTCTGGATTTTGTCAATACCTCACAATACTGGTTGATTCTCCAAATCTCGTTGGCTATCCTCAGGGTGGCCCATATGGCCTCTCATTGGAGAATGACTGTCGATGTTTCCAAATTTAACACTCCCTCTCAGTTAGGGAGTCATTCTCATCCACACTAATCTTGCCTCTCAGTTGCACAAACTGTCTCGAGGTCAGAGGCTTGGTCAGGATATCAGCTAGTTGCTCGCTCGTGGCTATGTACTGTAACTTTACATTTTTTCTATGGACCAAGTCTCGGATGTAGTGGTACCTTATGTCAATATATTTTGACCTGTCGTAAAATATTGAGTTCTCTGTCAATTTTATGCAACTTTGATTATCACAGTGAACCACCGTTGTCTCGAGCTTGTCACCAAACAACCCAGAAACCAATTTTCTGATCCATATTGCTTCCTTGCTAGCATCACTTGCTGCAATGTACTCAACCTCTATTGTACTATGTGCAATGGATCCCTACTTTTGGCTTGACCAAGAGATCATAGAGGATCCTAAACTAAAGCACTATCCAGAAGTACTCTTCCGATCCATTGGGATTCCTACCCAGTTAGCATCTGCATACCGATGCATAAATAAACCACCATTGGATGTATATCTCAGACCATAAGTGATGGTCCCTCTGAGATATCTCAAGATGTGATTTGCTGCCACCCAGTGTCTCTGTCTCGGTTCAGTCATGAACTGACTCATTGCAATCACTGCATAGCATATATCTAGCCTAGTGTGGATCATGTACATTAATGATCCAATCAGTTGCCTATACATGGTGGGATCCACCAAATCTGAACCTGTATCAGAATCATGCATCTTCTTCAGGTTGGTAACCATCGGAGTAGACATTGATTTGCAATCCATCATACCAAACCTCTTTAGTACATCCACTGTGTATTTTCCTTGTGCCAGAAATATCTCGCCCTGTCTTTTCCACACTTCCAATCCTAGGAAGTAATGCATCAAGCCTAAGTCTTTCATCTCGAATTCTGAGGTTAGCTCCCTCTTACACCAGGATATTATCCCTTCATTTCCTATTAGAAAGAGATCATCAACATAAAGGATTAGTATAACAGGTTGGTTACCTCTTACCTTGAAGTATATATTTGCATCAGCATCACTTTTCTGAAAGCCCGGGATTTTAAGAAAGCCATCAATCCTGTCATACCAAACTCTGGGAGCCTTTTAAGACTATACAAGGCCTTCCTTAGCTTGCATACATGATTGCCTTTGTTATGCAATATAAAACCATTCGGTTGTTCCAAAAATACCTCCTGTTCAATCTTTCCATTCAAGAATGTTGTTTTTACATCCATCTGATGTAGTTTCCAACCAAGTACGGAAGCTAAAGAAATAATAGCTCGAATGGAGGTATACCTAGCTACAGGAGAAAAAGTCTCTTCGTATTCAATTCCTTCTTTTTGAGTGAAGCCTTTGGATACAAATATTTCTTTGAACTTTTCCACACTTCCATCAACTACATGTTTGATCTTATAGATCCATTTGGAAGAAACCATTGATTTGTCTTTTGGCCTTGGCACAATGTCCCAAACATTGTTCTTTATAATAGACATGTATTCCTCAATCATCGCATCCTTCCATAATTGTAATATACATGCTTCTTCAAATGAAGAAGGTTTGACATCACTAATGTTTCTCATCATTGAAACATAGCCTCGAGACCTATGAGGCCTCTTCCTTTCCATGAAAGTTCCTTTGGGAGAAGTTATCATTTTTTCTTCCTGCACTATTTCTTTAATCCACCCTGGCTTCCTTTTGATTAGAGGTTCTTCAATAGTTGTTTCTAACACTTCAACTGGTTCTAGGGGCTCATTACTTGGCCCTTCATGAGGTTCCTCCCTCTAATCATCTGACTTTTCATTTTCAGAAGAGGGTGAAGTTGGTTGAACTGCTTCTGAATCCTGTTGAAGCTCTCTGGATTTCTTAAATGTGTCTTCCTCATGGAAAGTCACATCTCTGCTTACCTCTATTTTCCTCTGAATTGGTACATAAATCTTGTATGCTTTGGAGTTCTCACTGTACCCCCAAAAAAAACCCTTTCTTGCCTAAGGGTTCCATCTTTGTCCTCTTTTCCTTAGGGACATGAATATACACAGAACATCCAAATATCATTAGATTCCCTACTTTAGGTTTGATCCCTGAGAAGACTTCTTCAGGAGTCTTGTCCTTCAAAATAGCATGTTGACACCTGTTCTGAATATACATGGCAGTGGAGGTAGTTTCTTCCCCTAAATAATTTGGCATATCCTCGTCAAACATCATTGCTTTCGCTGCCTCACAAATAGTCATGTTTTTCCTCTCAGCAACACCATTTTGTTGAGGGTTATATGGCACGATCAACTGTCTCTTGATTCCTGCTGAATTGCAGAAATCCTCAAACTGAAGAGATTCAAACTTTCATCCATTTCATTTTCTAAGGATTATGATGTGTTTCCCTATCTTCTTTTCAATAAAGGCTTTATACTCTTTGAATTTATCAAATGTGTCACTTTTAGCTTTAAGAAAATATATCCAACATTTTCTTGAGTAATCATCAATAAAAATGACATAATACAAACAACCACTGAGTGAGGGAGATGAGATGGGACTACATACATCAGAATGAACCAGATCTAATATGCCCTGAGCTCTGTTGTCACTACTAGGAAATGATTTCTTTATATTTTTACCTAGCATGTATCCCTTACAAATTTCATTTTTACTAAGAGAAATAGAGGGCATGCCACATACCATGTTCTGTAGATCTGGAAGAGATTTGTAATGAAGATGTCCAAGTCTTTTGTGCCACAACTTACTGGAGCTAGTCGCATCATGAGACAATGCCTGAATTGACTGTCCTGACATGATGTACAGTCCTCCACTGCGAGTTCCAATGGGTTCTGTTGTACTTAAGTGGATACCTTTAGCCCATAGTAGTGCCTTCATGTCCTTGAAGATCACCCAATATCCCTTGTCCTCAAGGGTTTCAACTGATAGTAGATTCTTCTTGAGCCCTAGAACATATAATACTTCATCAACATGAAGTCTAGCCTGAGATTCCAATCTGAAGGATATAGAGCCTACTCCCTCTATCTTGTAACATTTTTTATCCCCAAGCTTGACATACTCTACAAAATATTTTTTCTCGAAATCTGAGAGGATCTCCTTGTACCCTGTCATGTGCTTTGATGCACCACTGTCTACTAACCAAGTTTTCGGCCCCGTGGAAACTGAACTGGATAAAGAAGAAACCAAATAATATTCTTTCCTATTTTTTTTCTCATTAGAAGGAATTTTCTGATTTCTTTTGGATTCATCATCCTCGACAGTTGAGGCATGATGTTTCCCTTTCCTAGGATATTTATTTCTAAACCAAAAATCTTTAGCAAAATGACCCAACTTATTACAACTAAAGAATTTAATCTTAGATGTATCAATATTCTTTCCTTTGAATGTACCTTTGGCGTTTGGCTTCCACTGAGAGCCTTTCTGAAAATCGCCTTTCTTCTTTACCTTGAATCTTGATGCTAAAGCTGAGTGATCTTCTTTCATTGGCTCGCTCTTGCTAGCTGCATGAATCTCCTCCTGGAGGTAATCATGCCATAACCTCTCAAATGTGGGTTGAATATCGCTCCTACTTACACTGGATAAGAAGGTCTCCCATGAAGAAGGAAGACAGTAAAAAATGGCCTGTACTAAATCATCATCGTCCACTATCATCCCTGTGACCAAAAGTTGATCTCTGATCTTAGCTATCCTGGAATAGAAAGACTCCACCGATTCACTTTTCTCCATATTCAAATACTTAATCTTGTTCTTAAGTGTCTTCTTTTGACTTGGAGCATGTTTCTCGTATAGATTCACCAACGTATCCATAGAGTCCTTGGCAGTCATCAATGAAGTCATTGCATGCATTATTGTTATCGGACTAATCGGTAGGTATGGACACTAACATATCTCCCTAGATCCACCTGGATTTAGAACAAAATAGGACAGGACATGACTCTTTCCCTAAGTTTTGACCATTGAATTAACTAGTAGGGATGAACAAGTAACATACCTTTGTATCACTTCCTAGGGTATTTGTTGCTCCCGTTTCACTCCGGTGCTCTCGTGAGGTCAAGACCAAGACAACACAAACCAACCAAAGTGAAGATAGAAAAATATATTCAACTGACAACTTATGTGTATGATCAAGGAATTACACAATAAAGTAAGAATGACTTTATGGGAAAAGGACATGCCACTGTATCATATTAATCGAAAGTAGAAGATACAACCTGATTGCCTTGATGTCGCAAGCTTCCTTTCAGTGGCTCTTGGCTCCAACACACACACTTGCTCGATCCTTGCATGAAGAAGATCAAATCCCTCTTGATAGACTTGCTAGAGTCTCCAAGCTCCTGTTCAAGCTAAGTCCTTCACACAATTCTTTCACCAATTCTCCAATGAATCTTGATTAACCTTTTCCATGAGAATTCCATCAATATATAAGAGAGAATGAGATGGTTACTTGGATAAGAATGATTCCACAATATTAGGGAAACTAGTAAAAGGATAACCATTCGAATGCCAACACATTATTCTAGAAGATTCACTTCTAGAACCATCGAGACTTCATCTTTTTCCAAGATTTTAGAACAAGTTCACACCCTAGCTATGTAGCACAGTGCAAGAAGTTCACACCCTAGCTGAAGGAAGCCTGCGAGAATGGGTCATTCTCGCATCCTAGGATATTACCAACCTATGAACTCTCTTCAAAAGTAAGTTTTCTGGGAAGAGATGAATGTCACTTTTCTCAGGAGAAAGTTCTTATGAGGAACCTGAGTACACCATCATCAATACAACATCAAGATTGACCAAAATCATGGGTAATAG
Organism: Picea engelmannii; assembly: GCA_009831015.1. Lineage (NCBI taxonomy): Eukaryota > Viridiplantae > Streptophyta > Pinopsida > Pinales > Pinaceae > Picea > Picea engelmannii. The sequence goes on along the minus strand of ML779432.1, from coordinate 648,320 downwards.
AATGCCCCCCAAAGTATGAGGCTGGAATCAGTGATAGCCAAAAGACTTTGTAAATTGCATGTGTGTGTCAGAAACCAAGAGCGCACCTAATCGGAAACCTACGAACAACCAAGCATCTGTAGAATATCATATATATTAATTTTGAGGTAGGCATTCCCATACTCAGATCACTGACGGATGACATTGTAGACATAGGTCATGGACACCAATCATACACTATGGATCCATGCCGTCAAAATATAGCATAGCCACCAAGAATACACTGTGGATCTATGCGAGAAAATTCAAATTAAGACGACATAGCCACGAGACATACAAAGTGGATATATGTGTCACAAATTATACATATTCCATCACAACCTGGACAAAGAGAGGATATCCATGGTCTTCAATCTCGTCGCCCAAAAGTATGAATCTAACCATGTGATTACATGTGTTGAAGTCGAGCATGGTAGAAACCACTTGATTACCAGTCATTGATGAAACCGTTAACAAGTGCGAGGGAAATCACCATTAATGTCAATGACTCCCAAGGTACTCTAGTACAATCCTTCGAATGTGAATGAATGAGTTGAGGTCAAACATCTAATGGAATCTTTCGATCAGGGGTCAATGATGTAAACCCACTGTCGAAAGCGAGGAAACCTACCATTGAGGCATGCAAGTTCCAAGGTACCAAAGAATTTCTAAGTCTTGTTTCCAGATAATGAGCTGAAGTCGACGGAACAAAACTCATCACAGGAGGGATTTGATGTATCCCCCATAAATGACATGAAATGAGTAACAGATTTTAAAGGTGAAACAGTGTATGATGTAAGTTGGACTGGACACAGGGAAGGCCGACACAGAGAGAATGGACAATTGCAGATGGACGACTCAATAGAGGTTTCAGATGAACTTCTCTTGAACATATGAACGACACAACCAATGATTTGGCAGCATTGACTCAGAGACGACGCAAGGTATGTAGAAAATCGAATGAGAGACAAATGGATTTCCCAAACCGGCTTCATATAATGAATAGCGGGTGTCATGTTCAAGAGCGACACTTACTACCAATCAATATGAATATGAGAACATATCCCTTTCCCAAATTTTCCCCCACCATTTCTGGCGAGTACCTCTTTATTTTTACGCAAGCTTGAGGAGGATAACATATGCTTGTTGATATAAGCTTATCCTTCGGATAAGTCCTTTGGAGTATGTTTAACGAACCCTAAGAAGGAGTGGTTCGGTCCCATTACGGGTCTGTCAATGTTTGTTTAACGAGTCCAAAGATAGAAAACTCGAAGGTTTTTCATGATTATAGAGTCTGGAAAAACACTTAAAAGAGAACTCTCTCAGTTCCATTTTTGTAAAATAGTCTGATGAGACCGAAAAAGAGATAAACTATTGCCCACCAGATGCTTTCTTCAAATACTTTATCGAGCGTGAAAATAGCAAGGTCTCTCGGCTATCTTTTCATGTTTAGAGAGTCTGAAAAAAAGAGGACTCCAGGGGGGTTCCTTTTTCGTATAACCTTGTTGAGCCCGAAAAAGTGATAAAAGTATGCTCGGTCGCGTTATCATGTATTTTGGAGCGTGAGAACGGACAAAGACCCAGCTCGAGGTTTTATACAAAAACCATAAAAAACAAACAAAACATGCGATGAAGAAGAAAAAATATGTCTGTATCCCTGTACATGAACATCGAAGTCGTTACGCCTACAAAATTTGTACTCAAAAGGGCATTAGGGATTAGGTTTTAATAAATAAATAATTATAAAAATTCAATAACATGGTAAAAGTAAATATAAAGAAGTAAAAACTCTTTTTACCATATCATTTTAACTTTACCACTATTTGAGCCCCAAAACCCCTCTTTTACCCTTGAAATTCGGTGTCAGATTGCGGGAGTTACGAGCATCCATTCGACGAACCGTCAGTGGCAGTGGGGTAGGCTCTTTGTCCTCTACTTTTTCATGGTTTAATTTTTCATTTTCATTGGCAAAAACCACCATTTTGAGTTTGTTTTGAGGGTTAATATTGTGCTCAACCATTCTCGTAGGTGAGCTACACGGGACCTATGAGAATGGGTCATTCTCGCAGATGAGCCCAAAGGTGCCTGCGAGAACCTCGCACTATGCCTAAAGGGAACCTGCGAGAACTGCAAAGAATAAATTTTTTTAAAAATTTTCTCAATGAAAAGATACCAATTTGTGAATAGAGTTATTAATCTTCTTCTTGTGCTTCTTATGTAGGTATTTGTCCATCACCATGGTTCTGGAATGGCACGAAAGGGAGCATGAAGAAGATAATTCCATTGCCAGAAATCATCTTCCCACCATTGCCACTTTGCAAAACTGTGGTCTTCTGAAGTACTTTCATATCCCGGGCATGAGGGCCCAAGTCAGGTTATTGGAGTACCTTGTGCATATGTGGGATCCCGATCAACAATTATTCCATGTAGGGGTCCACACATTGTCCTTGGATATCGAGGACATTTACTTTTTGACAGGACTGTCACAGAGTGGGTACCACGTGAACCTAACTGGTAGCAGAGGTGGTGGGCTGCCTATGAGTGAGTATTGTCGCTTACACTGTGTTCCAGAGGCTGAGAGGAGCAAAGGAAAAGTAGCTATTTGGGGAGTGATGGATTTGACCCTCCGCACTATTTTGTTTACCATTTCTCGTATGGCTGGGAGCTCTGCTCCTCACATGTCTCTTTAGAGATACTTTCAGTATGCCATAGAGTGTACTGAGCCTCAGGTTTTTAGCTGGGCAGATGCAGTGCTTCATAGCATGAAAAGGAAGTTGACCAAATGCAGGCGAGGTAACCTGAAGAAATTCAAGTACGGGTCTTTGTTGGTGTCCTTCTTTCTCGAGAGGGTTCTGTTACTGAGGCTGCAGGTTGAGTGGGATTTACCTGCCCCAATAGATCCAAGAATGCTGAGATGGTGTCAGCTCATGGCCCGGCACGTAGCGGGACCAATTATCAAATATGATGATACCTTCTTCGACTGGTTGCGACCACAGATGTTGATGGTCGACGATTATGCTTATGTCGGGTTGGATTTTCGAGGAGATCCAGACTTGGTCCTACTCGAGGGTGCTCAATGGGGGGAAATTGGTAAGAAGTACACATTTTTTTTCTTTTTAAATGTTTTTTGTGAATTTTATCATATGAAAATGTTTTCATATGTTCATCCAAGGTCTAAATACAAAATTATTTTTCGATGGCACAGATGTGGGACCTTACCGACCTCCTGGTACTTCTCCTATTCAGTGGTGAGGAGAGGTGGCGCCAATGCCACAATGGGATGCCAAGGATTATGAAGCGATGGAACAAAACCTAGAGGGTTTGATAGCATATATTCCAGACATGCCTCTTGGAGAGGTTCCACGACGTTATCAACGTCATATAGTAGGAGTGTCAGAGTCCATTGGACGACTGCTTCGTAGGGTTTCCCGGGCAGTCGTGTGTTATCGTGAAAATCATCCATGACGTCACTTTGTAGAAGCTATGAGCTTCAGATTTTGAAATTTTGGTCTTCGGACAGAACTTTTTTGTAAAAACTCTTTTGATCGTTATATATACATACGAATTCTACCAGTTTATCTTGTGTTGTGTGAGCATTGATGTGATTGATTTATAAATGATCCAAATGTTTGTCTAATACATAGTTAGCCAATGCATCAGTTAATGTATTTAGACATCTAGGAATATGTTGATATTCAATATAATCAAAATAACGTTCCAAGAGGAAAATTCGCAAATACACCCGTAACAAAGGAGGACTTCGAATAGTGTAGACATTACTTAACTGTAGTACTACAAGCTGCAAATCGAGTCGCACAACCAAATGACGGATTTCAAGCGAGATAGCATCAATCAATAATTCGATAATGGAAATATACTCTGCAATATTGTTGGTCGCACGACCGAGACACACACCTCGTAAGGAGACAAGTTCGTTTGTAGGGGCGTAAATTGCCCATGTAGTGGAAGCAAGATTCTGAGTACTACAGCTAGTGCCATCAGCGAACCCAATGAAGGCTAGTGAAGACTCCGACATCTAGAAATCAAACACAACATCACGTAAGGGAAAAGACCAGATAACGACAAAAACAATCTATAGTAACACACAAGAAGTATGATATAATAAAAATACAAGTACTCGTGCACAGGTGATTTTATGCATAGTACTTCTTCAAGTACAACCCATTCCTAGATTCACTCAAAGGGATACCATCGTAATCTACTAACTCATAAGCCCCTTTTTCCAACACTCGTCTAACGATAAAAGGACCTCGCCACATGGCTTCGAATTTTCCAGCTCCTAGCATATCTCGATCTTGTTCATAGAGGAGAACGAGATCTCCCTCAAAGAAAACGTGAGGCTTGACATGTTTGTCGTATTGGGCCTTGACACGTTTTTTCTGAGTTTCTATGACTAGGGTAGCATCGCGTCGAGTTTCGTCTAATCGCATAAGATACAATAAACGTTCTTCCTCAGAAGAAGTGTTTGGTAGGAGTTCAACGACTAGTTTTAAAGAGGGTATCTCGCATTCAATCGGGAGAATGGCTTCCAAACCATAGACTAACCAGAAAGGTGTAAACCCAGTAGTGGACTTGAAGGATTTCCGGTAAGCCCACAATGTCGAAAACAACATTGTGTTCCAACTTGTTTTGTGAATCCTGATCATTCATCAGAGCATAGTTATGAGAACTTTGTTAATTTCTTTGACTTGGCTGTTGGCTTGTGGGTAATAGGGCATTGAGTTTTCATGGCGAAGACCCAACTTTTCAGTAAGTTTGGACATCATGATGTTTCTAAAGTGGCTACTGTGATCAGTGACGATAGCCTAGGGAACACCAAAATGAGCTATGATGTGATTAAAAATGAATAATGTTGTGTTCTTTCCAGTGTTGTCAAATGTTAGCATTGCCTCGACCCATTTCGTAAAGTAATCTACAACTACAATAATGTATCCATGCCCCCCGGCCGAGTGGGGGTGACATGTCATGAAATTGACGCCCCACTTCGCAAGGGACCAATGGAGACCACAGGGTGAAGAGGAGAGGGATGTGACCGTATCTTGTTATTATAGGTCTGGAAAGCATGGCATTTTTTAACAGCGATTATGCAGTAGTTAAATAAAGAAGGCCAAAAATACCCTGCTCATAATATCTTCTAGGCAGTAGCATACCCAAACATATGACCACCACAGGCTCCAGAATGGCAGTCATTCAAAGATTTCTCATCTTCGTCGAACGTTAGGCAGCGTCGAAAAACTGAGTCAATCCCCCGACGATAAAGAGTATCTCCGAGGATAATATATTAACGGGCTTGGTAGCATATTCGACGTCGGTCAGTACTGGACAAAGTTGGCTAGAAAGTCTGGGTTTGGAGATATATAATGATATCATTATACCAAAGATCATTAGTGTTGATGAGGAAAAGGGATTCATCGGGTAATGAATCAACTGCTACATTTTCCATTTCAAAATAGGGAAAGTCGCATATCAACTCAGCAAACACTAAGGACTTCTTGGACTTGGCACATTCGAATTCCAAGTCAAACTCCTGGAGTAACACAATCCATTTGGAGTATCTTCCCCCTAGCAATTGATGTGTGAGAATGTGTTGCATAGGGTTGCAGTTAGTAATCACTGTAGTCTTGTGCGAGAGGATATAGTGTCGGAAACGTTGGACGGCTTGGAAGATTGCTAAGGCCATTTTTTTGACATGTAAATATTTGATTTCGATAGGCCTGAGACTTTGACTCAAGTAGTAGATAACATGTTCATCGTTAGCATCATCCTCTTGGATGAGAACCATACCAATGGTGAAATCCAAGGCAGCAAGGTAGAGGAAATAATCGCGACTGTAATCGGGGGGAAAGAGAAGTGGAGCACATGTTAGGGATAATTTCAAAGCTTCAAAAGCATTGTTGGCGATGGTATCCCATACGAACTCATACCCCTTTTTTAGGAGCCGCGTAAATCCATGAGTTATCTCGGCATAATTTGGAATAAAACGACGAAGAAAACTTGCTTTCCCCTGCAAACTTTGCAACTAGCGAATTGTAGAAGGAGGAGGGAGATTAAGGATCACCTAAACCTTTAAAGGATCCACCCTGATCCCTTGACGTGAAAAAATAAATCCTAGAAGTCGGTCGGATTCCACGCATAAAACACACTTATGAGGATTCAAATGTATACGGTAAAACCGACAGTGGACAAAAATGGCTCGGAGGTGGGTTGGATGATCAACTCGATGCATTGAGTGAGCGGGTAAATCATCCAGATATGGTTGAATGATGTGCTTGATATCATGGAAGGCATAAGACATAGCAGCTTGAAAATTTGCGCCAACATTCTTGAGACCGAAAGGGAGTTTCTGATAGGCAAAAGTGCCCCAAGGACAAATAAAAGAAGTCTTATGTTGATCCTTGGGAACAATGTTGATATGATTATACTCGGAGAAACCATCCATCAGAGAGAATATTTCACTTCCAGTGCAATCATCAACAATATGATCGACGAAGGGGGTAGGAAAGTTGTCTTTGGGACAAGCTTTATTGATATCCCTATAATCAACGCATACATGAATTGTGCCTTGTTTCTTGTCGATCAGGACAAGATTGGAAACCCAGTCAGTGAGGGCCACCGGGTAAATAAAGTCGGCTTTAAAAAGTTTCTCGACTTCAATCTTGATAGCAACTGCTTTACGTGGGTGAATTGGATGAAGGCATTGCCAGACGGGTTTAGCGTTAGGGTATGTCTTGATATCATGTATCACAATGTCGAGGTCGATACCCGACATTTCTTCGTAGCTCTAGGCGAAGATGTCATGAAACTCTTTGAAAAGGGATGTGTAGGTGACGATTTCATCAAGGGAATACAAAGCTACGATATGGACATTTTCGTCATTTCTAGGTTTGATGGATATGTCGAGGGGAATAGTGGGTGAGATATTACTTAAGTTCCCTTCGAAAAACACATCGTGTGTGGACCCGATAACGGTTGAGATGATGACAACGGTCGACGGGTTCGATATCCGTTGGTAGTTCTCAATGGTATGTTTCTCTAGAAGGATGATGGAATGATGATGTCCACCTTCCCAAGGGGTGTCCTCCATGAGACATGATCATCTCGTTAGTGGGAAAAATGACACAAAAAGGATCTGGAGATAACTCAACAAGAGAGGGGGTAGAAGGGGTGGTCGTTTGAATGGCCTGATAGGCGGATTCAACCAGACTTAACGACATTTCGTTACTGTAACGAAGATGATCTCCAGGGTCAGGTACTATCCATGGGTCATGAGACACAGGAATTTCATGAATCGAGGTGGAGATCATGTTGATTGAAGCAATGGACGAGCGTGGAACATTGGGCGGTGCAATGGGGAAAGTACCCATTAACGAAGAGTCTTTGAGAAGGCCTACACCAACGTTCTCATAACCCAGTGGGGTTTTAGCGATGAATGGTACATTGCCATTATGGGTATCGAAATTAAAGAAGGCTAATTGGTCAACAGTGACTACCTTCCCTTGATGTGGGAAACATACCACTCGAAAAAGGGTCGACACAACTGCGTGCATGGAATCAATCTAGCTACAACCAAGCAAAAGATTGTAATCAAGGGGAGCGTCGAAGACCTCCACTTCTACTTGGACCGTTTTTCCTTCTAGTGTGATGGACAATGAAGGAAGGACGCTGTAGGGCTTAAAACCAGAGCCATTGAAGGCTTTGAGAGTGTTTTGGGATTCGTTCAAAGAGGGAGAGCCAATGGATTTCCAGCAAGTAAGAGACATGACACACGTCGAGGCACCCTCATCGATAACGGTTCCTCAAATGTTTTTTTCAGAGACAATCACTTGGATCTGGAATGCGAGTTGAGGGGGTAACCTTGGAATGTGATCTTCCAAGTCAAAAATTATTAAATTCGTATCTGTCGGGTCGATTCCACCAATAAATTTCAACAGTGCCTTCCGCTGTGTGGGACAACTTTGAAGGACTTCGAGGGCTGACATCGCAGAAGGTTCTTGGGCCAGATATTCAATAGTGTTGTAGTTATGGGTAGCACAAGCATGAGGATTGAAAGTCGATTTATGAATCACGCCCTTTGGGGGGGGTCTAAGAACTATGTCGAGGCTCGTTCATTCGAGATGAAGAGGATCGTTGGTAGGTGGATTCACGGGAGAGGGTTGTACCAATGAAGGAGGTAGGTCATCAACCTTCTCTTTAGAGGGAGAATAATCTTTTTCTCAAGTGGTGAGTTCAATTTCGTTCTACTTTGAATCACCAGTACACATCAATACATAGGATGTAGTAGAAGAGGAGGGTTGGTCATGAATGACCAATTGAGCCTGTTGTTGAGACGGAAAGGGTTGGGATAAAACGGACGAAGTAGGTGGTTTTGGGGTTCCTTGAAGGAACTTAGTGACCTCAACACGTCGTGGACAATCCTTCATGTAGTGATCATCACCACAGATAAGACAAGGGTATCGAGCTTTGCGCTTATCCCAATCGTCAATAGGTGTAGTTTTGGTTCGCTCTGCTTGAGAAGTATTTTTGTCCTCCTTATTCTTACCCCTTCCCTTTTTGGATTTGTTTTTACTAGTTGGGGTAGATTGAACTGCATTTACCTCAGAAGTCTTGCCGGTGGGAGGGGCAGGAGACGGAGCATGTTGAACATTAGAAGAAGAAGGTTTGGGGTTGGTGCTTGAGGCAGAATGTGGTTGGGCCTGGAAAGTTCCAATCACACCGTCGGCTGCATGTGAAGCAGCTGGAGTAGTTGAAGTGGCGGAAGTGTAAGGACGAGGTAAGTCAGGTAGTAAGTCGTAAAGGGTACCCGTTTGTGAGTAAATGAGGTCAAGGTATTGAGCACGACTTATGGCCTTCTCTTTCGTGACTACTCCATTCATGGAAATGTCACGACCGATGTCATTCACAAATGATTTGGTGAACCACTCTGCCAGCAACTGATCGGGGAGCTCGAGTTTAATGAGACGTCGTCTCCGTCGCCACTCATGAATGTGATCGGATATATGAGTGGCTTTTTTTTGTTTGAAATAACTCAAAATCTCGGTCCCCGTTTCATAATGGATCGGTAACTGGTAGTGAGTGAAAAAATCCATAGCTAGGGTGTTGAAGTCAGTGAAGAAACCTCGTGGTAATTCTATATACCACTTAGACATAAATGAATAGAGTCATCCATCAACAAGTTGGATGAACACCAGAGGTGAAAAGTCATAACGTGATTGTTCGGGTCCTCTCTTGCTTTGTCATCGAATTTAGGGATGTCTGATGGTAGCTTGGCTAGTATAGTAGGCCATTGGGAAGAGTGACGAATTGGATCATTTAAAATCCTTGACAAATACGAAAGATCCAAAGTGGCCAAGAAGTGTAACTATCGATTCACCTATGGGTATTCGTGGCTTTAGGGAGGAAGCCCCATCGGCAAACCAGTAGGACCATAAGCAGTCTGCATATAATGTGAAGACCCGGGCAGATTTAGTGGTGGTTGGAGAGGATAGTAGCTCATGGGATTGTATCCTTGAACAAGGATGTGAGTTTGAGCATTCGAACCCCAAATAGGATTGGACGTACCCAGATACGATTGGCCTATACTAGGGGGTATAACGGATGTAGCTGGAAATTGTTTCCCCCCAGTCGATTGAGGAGGATGTTGTATCAACTGATTCCAATACTGGGCCAAGGATGAAGGTATGTTTTTTCCATAAGGTGGGGTCGGTCCTCCTATCGATGGTGGTGTTCCAATTGGGGGCAATGTTCCAATTGGGGGTTGTGTTCCAATTGGAATTTGCGTTCCAATAGGAATTTTCCCGCTGAGAGGGAGTTGAGTCATAACACCTTGGTAAAATTGTCCACCAACAGGAATCTGGTAATTGGGTGTGAAGGACAGAATAGTGCCACTAGGATTAAGACTGCCAGTGGAGGACGAGAAAGGTCCTCCAAAAGGAAATTGAGGGAGTGTCAGAATAAAACCGGGAAGAAAGTGCCCAGAAGAAGAGGGACCACTAGGAGAGCCATATGGAGTTTGCGGAGGAGTTGAAATGGAAGCATTCAATGCTCAGTATTCGGGTGGTAGTGTCAAGGTCATATTGGGCGTGAGCGGTGTGCCGATGGGGGCTTGGCTAACCACAGTAATACCGGTGTGAGCACATGTAGTATCTGTGTGATGGGCCATTTTGATAGGGATGGTCAAGATGTGTTCAGGTCGCGTATGTACCAGGAAAGTAATAGGTGATAGTAAATGGTACTGTCTCTGGGCTGGAGATTTCGAAAATCACAGGTGAGATGATTTCGGAAATCACAGGTGAGATGATGGTTTCAATGCCTAATCCTGCACCAAAAAGGTCCTGTCTAAAAATGCCCGTAGACCAAAAAGGATCTTGGCCTTCTATGCCTGGAAAGGGTCCAACCGGTGATCCAGAAGACACAACAACTAAGTCTATGGAAGAATTCAGTCGCATAAACTGTCGCTCATAATTAGGGTGAAGTCGAAAGTCCTCTCGAGTATTGGTAATTCAGAAATGTTTTAGAGAGTCAGTTCATTCTACTTGTGTCATGGTAACATCTTGGGCTTCACTCTGCCGAGGAGATCCCTCAGGTGAACTTGTAGGCAAGGGTTGAGAACCTTCCAAATGCTCTGGAGATAAAACCTGCATTCTATGTGAACGACGTGGAGGAGCTATTGTAAATGAGTGACAAATTTACGAAGAAAATTGTATGGTCAACTTTGGTAAAGAAACAACGTGCGCTAGTAAACAAAATCTAGGAAACAATACCAAGCAATCAAGACCTTCTAATTCTGAAGCCACTAGTTGGTGATGAAATCCAACGTCGCAACAATGAGACGAGAAGGTGTTGGGTTAGGGTGGAAACGTTATGCTGACGACCTGCTTAATGGACTTACACCCTGGTGCAAGCTCCCACACATAATCATGGGTATACCCTCCAAGGAGCCCGAGTCAGTTTGGCCAACGTCGATTCCAAGTACCATGAAGAATTTCCCCTTCACAATCACCTTGTGTAAGACCCTAGAATGATAAGTCACTAAGGTTACCACCGACAACAATAAATCCTGGGGGGACAATCAACAGTCCGATCCACACACAAGGGTAGGGTATCTAGCCCGAAATCAATTCAAAAGGCTTCCACTCATCATTGTGGGTATACCTCCAAGTGACCCCCATAATATGAGCAATCTCTACACCAATATCAACAAAGTAGGGTGAGTAACTCTGTCAATATCAATGCGACCTCGTGTTTGACCCTTGTGTGAGAAGGGCTTCCCAGGAAAAGATGTTGTAAATGGAATTTGACACTCCTTAACACAAGATGCTATTGTGTGTTTTGTGATTTGGAGAGTGTATCTCTCTGCCTATTCCAAAGCACTAGCCTATCTAAATGTTGGTGTAATAGAGCCCTAGAAAAGAGTTACTAGTTAAATTTTACAATTGCACAATGTTATTAGGGGTTGTTGTTACTCAAAGGAAGTGGAGATGAAACTAATGTTGTATGAGACTCTGACACAACGATGCATAGATAGGAATGAAATATATCAATTTTCGTTCAATGAATCCTATTTACGGGAGGGAAATATAAGTTTTTCGGATCAAACTTGAACTACAATACACAATTTCCTTTAAAATGAAATTGCAATGAATCACACAAAAATAAAAATTCTCTATTGTTTCAATTTGCGTTCAATGAATCCTATGTATGGGAGGGAAAGAGAAGTTTTCTGGATCAAACTTGAACTACAATACACAATTTCCTTTAAAATGCAATTGCAACGAATCACGCAAAAATAACAATTCTCTATTGTTTCTTTTTCAATAATTTCAATAATTGATTTTCAATACTTTCGAAAACGAAAATGTTTTTGAAAGAAAAATGTTGTTCACTTTTCAAAAAGGACCTACACCATGATGGTGAGAGTGAAGAAAACCAAAAACTAATCAACAATCAATAGATAAAAACCCAAACCAATATTTTAATGGAATCAAAAATAACAAGCAGACCAAACTAGTCTTTTCAATTGCATAAGAAAAGTGATCTTTCAAATAATGAGCAAATGATAAAGACAAAGAAGCTCAACTTTCAACCAATCACCGGTTCTTAACCAAACAAGCACACTCAGATTCCAAAATCAAAGAGTATATCTTTGCAGAGAAAAGTCAAGAAATGAAAGTCAAGAAAAATGGACAGGAAGAGCTTTTGATTTCCTAAGACTGTTCGTGCACAAAAACAAAGACAATAAAACATCAACCAATGGTCCAAGAAGCTCTTTGCATGCACCTATACTGATCTGGGCAGCTGAACATGCAAAGATCTCTAATCCGAAAATTTGAAAAGAGGGTTTGCAGGCTAACAGTATTACATAGTGCGAGAATGGGTCATTCTCGCAGGCCAGCTTTGAACAAAGTGTGAGAACCTTGCACTGGACCTAAAAGCAAAGTTTGAACTTCAAATATTCTCGCAGGCCACTGTGGAGTGTAGTGTGAGAATGTCTGAAACTAAACAAAATTTTGGGAAAAAGACACAAAATTTGAAGAGGCCTCTGGACCCAGAGGGTCTATCAGGGTATCCTGAAGACTCAGAGATTGATATGAATGGAGAAAGGTAAGGCAAGAGCAAATGGCCAAGGGAAACTACCAAAAACCACAAAGAAAACGGGTTACTCTCCCTAGTGTAGTCGCCAATTTTGTTATCGGACTAATTGGTAGATGCAGACACTGACAGATCTCCCTAGATCCACCTGGATCTAGAACAAAACAGGACAGGACATGACTCTTTCCCTAAGTTTTGACCATTGAATTAGCTAGTAGGGAGGAACAAGTAACATACCTTTGTATCACTTCTTAGGGTCTCTGTTGCTCCCGCTTCGCTCCGGTGCTCTCGTGAGGTCAAGACCAAGACAACACAAACCAACCAAAGTGAATATAGCAAAATATATTCAACTGTGAACTTATGTGTATGATCAAGGAATTACACAATAAAGTAAGAATGACTTTATGGGAAAAGGACATGCCACTATATCATATTAATCAAAAGTAGAAGATACAACCTGATCGCCTTGATGTCGCAAGCTTCCTTCCAGTGGCTCTTGGCTCCAACACACACACCTGATCGATCCTTTCATGAAGAAGATCAAATCCCTCTTGATAGACTTGCTAGAGTCTCCAAGCTCCTGTTCAAGCTAAGTCCTTCACACAATTCTTTCACCAATTCTCCAATGAATCTTTCTTAACCTTTTCCATGAGAATTCCATCAATATATAGGAGAGAATGAGATGGTTACTTGGATAATAATGATCCCACAATATCAGGGAAACCAGTAAAAGGATAACCATTAGAATGCGAACCCATTCTTCTAGAATATTCCCTTCTAGAACCATCGAGAGTTCATCTTTTTCCAATCTTTTAGAAAAAATTCACACCCTAGCTATGTAGCATAGTGCGAGAAGTTTGCACCCTAGCTGAAGTCAGCCTGCGAGAATGGGTCATTTTCGCACCCTAGGATATTAGAAACCTGCGAACTCTCTTCAAAAGTAAGTTTTCTGGGAAGAGATGAATGTCACTTTTCTCAGGAGAAAGTTCTTATGAGGAGCCTGCGTACACCATCATCAATACACCATCAAGATTGACCAAAATCATCGGTAACAATTATACTATTTTTGACTGAGTCAAAGATGATTCGCTTGGCCTTTTCTTGACTCTTACGGAAAGTTGTTCTTCCTGCATAATTCGTTGGTTCCTCCACCACTGTGGTCACATACTACTCAAGATCATGCTCTTGCAATATATTTGTTATACAGAGCTTCCACACATTAAAGTTGATAGCTCCTTCGAGCCTATCTTCGGCCTTGAATGAAATGGAGGATGTGATGGTCCTCACACTAGAAACTTAATCAAGATCGCTTGGATCTATGTGTACCTGTTGTTGCACTTCAACACGTTTAACACACCCTAAGCTCTGATACCATGTTAGATTACGAGCTTGATTTCTTATGCAGATTAATTCTTTTATTTTCTTCAATACTTTGATTCCAGCTTAATACACTTCAACAATTTCAAATCATAATCGAATAGAAATAATTATGCAGATAAGTAAACATGCATATCAACAACACATATACCCTAGGGAAACCCTGTACAGGGAGAAAACCCCCAGCAAACAATATTCCTTTATTGCATTAATAATGTAAGATCTCTTACAAATATCCACCATGAATGTACTTCTTTCAAAGAGCTTGCTAAGATGACTCTGAATTGACAAAGACTTACAACACCTTGTTGAAATACACCTTTGATATGCTGCCTCTTTATCAGTAATGTGCTCCTCTATTACTTCACCCTCAACCTGCATATGAAAACTATGTTTCAAAATTGTGTTGCAAAACTGTGTTGCAAAAACTGTGTTGAGGAGAGGGTTTGACTTCTTCATATATAGGCTGAAGAGGGGAAGAGGAGAAGCTCGAAATAGTAACCTGATTGCATGCATTAGTCATAACGTAGCTTCATACTTTAGTTTGAACTTAGAACTAGACTTGAGATTGGTTACAACTCAACATTACACTTTAGTTCGAACTTAGAACTAGACTTGAGACTGACATGCTTTAGTTTGAACTTAGAACTAGACTTAAGACTTTAGTTGCAACTCAACATTACACTTTA
>ML779432.1:614016-633560 GCA_009831015.1 Picea engelmannii | reverse complement strand
GACTTTAATTGCAACTCAACATTACTAAAATAGAACTAGACTCAAGACTTTAGTTGCAACTCAACATTACACTTTAGTTCTAAAATAGAACTAGACTCAAGACTTTAGTTACAACTCTTGACAAGGCAATTCAAAATTCTCTTCATGGTGAATAATGTTTACACGTGCCAACACACTAGATCAATATAATTACATCATTTGCAATATTAGGAATATCGTTTGTTTCTAGCTCATAGGAATTTTACATTCAACCTAACTTTTGCTAGATACCTTGACTTTTTCTCATGGCTCACAAGATTTGACTAGGTTCACAAATGTTGTATGTTCCCCCTGACTTTTGCACTAGTCTGTCTATGCTCACAGAGGTTGTACATTCCCCTGACTTTTGCACTAGACTGTCTATGTTCACAGAGGTTGTACGTTCCCCCTGACTTTTGCATTAGACTCACATAGCATCTCATTCGTCCTGACTTTTGGTTTGACTCATAGAGGTTTTTTGTTCCCCCTGTCTTTTGTCAATACCTCACAAGTCTGGTTGATTCTCCAAATCTCCCTGGCTAGCCTCACGGTGGCCCATATGGCCTCTCATTGGAGAATGAATGTCGATGCTACCAAATTTAACAACATATTCTCAGTAATACCACTTGTAACGAATCTTGAAGAAACGATTCTAACATTACAAAATGACGACGATTGGTACAAGGAAGTTAAGGATAAATATTGGACAAGATACCATGATGGTATAGAGGTATGAAGGGTAGGATTCTTGAGGTATAACAAAATAGTTTATGTACCTCCTAATCACGAATTAAGAAGTTTGATTCTAAACGAAGCTTATTACACAGTATACATGTCTCATCCTAGAGTCACAAAGATGAAGCCAGACCTTAAGCCTTTATTCTTCTGGAAAGGAATGAAGATAGATAAAGTTAATTACGTGGCAAGATGTCTAGAATGTGAACAAGTCAAGGCTGAAAATAGACATCCAGGGGTATCATTACAACCACATGTGAATATTGAATTGAAATGGGAAGTCATTTCGATGGATTTCATCATTGTATTTCCACTGACGACAAGGAGACATGAGTCCATTTTTGTAGTCGTTGACTCTTTGACGAAGAGTTCAGACATTCTTCCAGTTTGTACAATGTATCAGGCGCTAGACATAGCTAGATTTTTTTTAGAGAGATTTTGATATTGCATAGCATGCCAAGGAAGATCGTATTCGATTGAGGAGCGATGTTTATTCGATGATTTTGAACTAGTTTCCAAGAGGCATTGGGAAAACAGTTGAATTATAGCACAACATATCACCCTGAAATAGATGGACAAACTGAAAAAATGAATCAAATATTAGAGGATATACTTCGGATTTACATGATGGATCAAGAAAGAATTGGGGAGACTTCTTTCCACTAGTAGAGTTTGTATACAACAACAATTATCAAAGTACGATAAATATGGCACATTTTGACTTTCTTTATGAATGACCATGTCAGACACCTCTGAGTTGGGATCGACTAGAGAATAGAGTCCTGGTGGGACTAGAAGTAATCCAAGAAATGGAATAACTAATGAGAACTATAAGACAAATAATTAAAGAAGCGCAAGTTCAACATAAGAGTTATGTTGATGCACATCGAATTGACCACAATTATGAAGTTGGTGACAAAGTTTTCTTATGGATGAAACCGCATAAGAGTTCGATCAAGTTTGGAAAAGATGTTAAAATCTCTCCTAGGTTTGTGGGACCTTTTGAAGTTGTAGAAAGGAAAGGACCCATGGCTTACCGACTAGCCTTACCTAATTCTTTGAGATGTATGCATGATGTATTTCATGTTTTTGTTTTGCGACATTATATTTAATATATGTCACATGTTATTGGCTTGAGTTCTTTGCAGGTGTCGAAAAAGAGTGTTCTCATGGCAAAGCCAATCCGTATACTGGAGCATCACACTCGACATCTATGACATTGAATAGTCGATCAGGTCAAGGTCTAGTGGGATAGTTATAGTCCACACTTTTCTACATGGGAGGATGCAAAAAAGATAATTCAACAGTTTCCTTATTTGTTTGATAGACTGGATATATATATTTGTGTTAGATTTTAATATCCCTAGGCTATACCCCAATTTTAAATGCAAATGTAAATATGTTTTATAAGCTGGTGAGTGAGGTTATTATAGGCCAGAACGATTACGTGATTATTAGGGAAGAGAGCATAGATGTTAAAGGCCATTGAGCCATTTTTTGTATATTTAAACACTCATATCATTAATAAAAAAAATTGTTCCATGTAGACCAACCACGAAAAAGAGTATGGGGGACTAAACTCCACTAGTAAGGGAAAGGGGGATAAGAGCCTAGGAAGGGGCTAAGAAAGAGGGCTTAATTCCAAAGGAATATTATAATATTATTCCTAAAGAATAAGGTATGGACATAACTTATGTTATCCTAAGTTCTTATGGGAAGGGAATGAATTACAAGTGAATCCCACCAAGCTTCATGAAGACAAGTGTCCAATTTAGGACATGCATACAAAGAGTGTTGGATTAGTTTATGAGGAGCGTGCTTATTCATTCATTCCATTTATATCCATCATTTGGACCTCTCCATCTTCACACACACCTTTAGCAGTAACTCGTACCCTTCCTATTATGAGCAGCACCCATGTACCATACCTGAAGATTGTTGCCTCCATCACTTGTATCTTACCTGAAGGTCATTGTTTCCATCACCTGCACCTTACCTGAAGGTCATTTCTTCCATCACCTACACCTGACTTGACTTCTTTTACTTCCATCACCTGTACATGTACTTGGTTGAATTAAGCATTGGACTAAAGAAGCGGGTTTTTAGGCTTGTGCGATTGAAGATGTGGGTTGTCAAGCCTGTGGGATTGAAGAGGTGGGTTGTCAGGCTCGTGAACATATCTCTCCAGGTGAGAGAATTTATGGGAATTGATTTATAGAGGGATCCCAACTACAACTACAGTTCTCTGAGACTTACTTTTCGACCTGTTGCTGAAGCCCTGGAAGGGAATTGGGGCAATCAAAGTAATGTTGAGCAGAGAAGGGGCACACTTCTTGGGGTTGGATGGGAATGTGGGAAATGAGAGACTATAGGATGTTAGTTTGATTTGACACCTAAAGGATCTTTTCCTGCTGTCTGAGATACATTGGCATGGTTAGGAATCCCTTTACCCGGGTGGAGTTTAGTCCCAGCTTGGGGGTGACCCACTACTGAGATTACGAGCAGTGTGCTCTATGGATGGGAGGAACATGGAATATATCCATTCATTTGGTGGTTCTATTATCAAATATAAGTGTAATTTGTGTGTGAAATTACATGCTGCATAATTATTTATACATTTGTTTTTATGGGTTTTTCTTGTGTATGTTGCATGTGTATTGCTAGTATTATTCCTCATGAATCTGTGTGTTTGCAGAGTATTTGTATAAGATTTAATTTTTTTATACAGTTCTGAAAGAGTTTCACATGGCATAGCCCAAGAGGTGGTTGGGGATGCTACAATATGATATCAGAGAATGAATTTTTTAAGTGGCATGACCCAACCTAGGTGGTTGGGTATGTTACAATATGGTATCAGAGATCCAATTTTAAACATTGAGCCTATATGGGTCGAGTAAGGAAATTGAAGAGAAATTTTCACAAAGAATCATTTTTGAAATGGAGAAATTTCAAGTTACATTGCTTCCATGAGTGCCAGGAAGGCACTGAGAGAACACTTTGACGATGTTCCAAATCTTAGGAGGTGTAGCGGTTTGAGAAATCCAATGGAGGAAAGAAACCACAAAAACCTTTTATTTGGGCCATAGTATTAGATCTAGGCTGTTGGATTTGTTCAAGAGAATATAGATACCTCATAGCTGTCGGATCTCGAGAAGGTACGTGGCTGTTAAGCACCGAAGTCCTTTGGACTTCGTTGCTCTAACGAAAGCATGAACTTGGTGGAGACCATTAAAAGTTGCAGAAGGATTTCCAAAGCTATAAATTTGATAATGAGAGGCTTATGAAATCCAAGGAGAAGCAGGAGGATTTCAACATAAGTTAAGTCATAGCTTGGACATAATAGAAAACAAGGTGGATAAGGAGAATGACTGAAGAAAATTAGGAAGTCATAGGTCTTGTGATGAGAGAGGAAGAGAAAGAAGTGTTAGAAGACATCACCATCACTCTCCAGGGAATTATACTAAGAGAGAATACAGTATCTCAAGTCCATCCCCTATTAGGAAGAATAAGAGGAGGTCTGGGGTGGATGAGCTACAAGGACAAATTAACAAAATCAAGCCTCCTACTTTTGATGGTGAGCATAAGAAGGATTAAGATGTTGAAAAATGGTTGCTAGGTATGAGAAAGTATTTTCAATGGCATAATTACTCTTCACACGCAGAAGGAAGAATTACCATCTATCAACTCAAAGGAAAGGCATCCATGTGGTGGGACCAATTTGTGCAGGTGCAGCCATGAAGGCTTGGGAATCCACTACCAGAGATCCACTCCTACAAATCAAAATTCTTTGTGGAATCAAGGTGTAAAGAATATCATTTAATTAAAGGAAGTAGTGAAAGATTATTCAATCTAACAAAGACCAATGTTAAGATAAAGAGGTACATGGTTGGAAGACCTATTCTATGCAAATTGATATATCAAGATGCTAATATTCTGATAAATAAAGACAAAGTGTATATATGGAGAGAATGAGAACATATCCAAAGATAGGTCGTATAGTTTTAGAGATAACCTTTCCATGATTTTTATTATAGTAGAGAAGTGGAAGCATGGTTGTATGAAAAAACTTCAGAGGTGAAGCAACAAAGGTGTGAACATACTAAAGAAGTGTCAACATATGTATAAACAATGCATTATGTACATATTGGATTGAGAGGATTGTAATCAGATTCTAAGGAAGGGTTTTCCCATACAGGGAAGAAATATTCTAGGATGTATTCATCTCCTTGAACATATTAGGATAATGGAAACAAGGTTTCTAAAGGAAAAATAATAAGGAACCATGAAGAAGAAAATGATTATATGCTTGGTATAGAATGAAAAAGAAATAAAATCTAGGGAGAATCTATATCAAGTGGAACAAAGACATAAGTGACATTCTAGGGGTGGAAAGCATAATTGGAATATATGATGGAAAGTAAGAGAAATGCTATCTCATTCCAGTTAACTCTCTGCAGCTGGAAAAGAAGACATTGTGTAGCATAGCAACATGTTGAGATGATTATGTAAGTCTTGTTGAAATCAAATGGGTTAGGACAGAAGAAAGTAATGGTTCATTAAGAAAAACCAAGTTCTAATATGTTCAGTCAAGTAAAGGGTGAATCATTTTGTTTTAATAAAGAAATTGGCGTTAAATATCCAGGGTTAATTAGAGAGCATGACTGGAAATGTAATTTGGCCAAGTATGTGTTGGGTCAGAGGGATCCATAAAATGATACACGCTAAAAATTAATATCAACATAATATATGGTTTCAAGTGTACAAAGTAGATAAGAAAGGTTGGGATGGAAAAGTACTCTAGATAGAGAACAATCAGGCACATTGTTTTCTTTTGTAAGAACAAAAGAAGATTCAAGAATCCGAGAAGAATGGAAGTGTAACATCCCCAACCAGCCACACGTCAGGCAACGCCACTACTCAGACGCTTTACTTAGCTCTGATACCAATTTGTAACATCTCCGACCATCCATTCTGGGCCATGCTATGCCAGAGAACTCTTTATGTTCTCTCTGTAGAACATATCGTAACATACCCAACACCATACTGATCTATGCCACATACATTTTTCTAACTGCATGCATTTAAAATCATGTACCCACATAACTCTCTTACGAAATATTTATATATAAAACGTAACAAACAAATACATTACATAAATGCACAAATTCACACTGAAATAACAGTAAACATAGACATGTAGCATATACAGGAAATATCCATAAACTTTCAGACAATTATAAACACACATGAGATAAACCCATAAAATAAACACGTAAATAACAATGAAACATGTAATTTTATCACACAGTTAACACTTATCTTTGTAAGAATATCACCAACTACGTGCAGAACTTCCACAAACCTCCCAACCTTAGAGTACACTGTTGATCACTCTCAACAGTGAGTCACCCCTGAGATGGGACCCAACTCCACCCGGCTAAAGGGATTTTTAACCAAGATAAAGGCTCATAGACAACAGGAAAGACTTTGTCACAGGTGCCAACTCAAACTAACAGCCTACAATCTCTCATTCCCCACATTCTTGTCCCACCTATGAAGTGTGCCCCTTCTCTTCTCAACAATTCTTCGACTGCCCCACTTCCTTTCTCGGCTTTAGCAACAGGTCGGACATGAAGTCTCAGAGCACTGTAGCTAGAGTTTTGCACCTTCAGGAAATCAATTCCCAACAATTTTGTCACTCAGAGAATTGCTCACGGGCATGACAACCCGCCTCATCAATATCCCACGAGCCTAAAAACCCGCTTCTTCAATCCAGCTCTGAAGCTAACCAACTACACCGACACAAAAATGGATATGGAAATAGGTTCGTGTATAGTCATGAAGATACGAAGGATATCTCAATGGTGTGGGAATGCTCATGGATGGTTGACTGGATGACTGAATGATAGTAGGAATCATGGGAAGAGTGATGAAAAAAAATCATAGGAAATGAACTAAGTCCCCACAACATGTATGCATGTCCCCAACTTGACACTTGTCATGTTGGGAGCTACTTTGGCCCACTTGTCCCCAACTTTAGAACTTAGGATAAAATAATTATCCATACTTTATGATTTAAGAAATATTAATATAATATTCCTTTCTGAATTAAGCTCCCTAGCTTATCCCTTTTTCATTAACTTTTAAGCCCCTCCCTTTTCCTAACTAGTGGAGTTTACTCCCCCATATCTTTTATCGTGGTCGTTCTATGTGCAACGATGTATTTTATATTAATTATGAGACATGTACAAAAACAAGCACACTGGCCTTTAACATCTAGGCTCTCTGGCCTAATCAAAACATAAGCATCCTAGATTATAATAACTGGTTCACCAGCCTATAAAACATATCATATACACAAAGTCTCACTGGCCTCACAATCACGGGTACTTAAGATGATCCCCGTTGTATCCTGGAATGTGCACACTTCATCATTTCACTGCGCAGACTATGCCCTGAAAGGTGCATGCAAAATGATGTCAGAACAACTCACCAACTTAAGTACTTTTGCATTTACATTTACAATTGGGTTTGGCATTATGCCTTAGGGATATTACAGGAAGACTTTTGGGAGAAAAAAAGAAATGTGATACAGGGAGAAAGGGGTTTCTACAATTATTGAAGCAACAATTATGTTATGGTTGGTGGATGATGCAGGAGCATCGCCAACACATCAAGCAAGCTGGCGCAGAAACAGAGGACAGCTGGACAAGCCAACACCAAACTTTGAAAACACTTTGGGATTGTTGCGCAAATCTTAAATGAGCCATTAATATGAGGCACACTTGTAAATTGTAAATGGACCTTGAGTGGATAACTTTCGTCCTTAGTAGATAGACGACATTTAAAATAGTTAATGCAGGTAGATAGAAATTTAATTCATAGATTAGACAGTTTTAGAAAGGAGGAGGGAAAATGGATATAGACACCCTCATTTTTACATTGTAACAATAATTCAAGAAATAGTTATAAGTAGGAAGAGCATTGTGGGAGAGCAAAGAGCTGTAGAAGAACATCCATGTATAGATCTTGAATTAATAGAAGAAGTTGATTCAAATCCATGGTTTTGTGTCTTTTCTCTATGTGTTGATGTTAAGTGATGTGCTCATGAGTTTGTTTTCCTGTTATGCATTTTCTTTATTGTTGTGTATGTGATTTCATGGTTGAGTTTGAAATCTGAAGGGAAGAAGGAATGAGTTTCAATTGTTTCTCTATTTGAGCCGGAGATTCCTGCAAGGAGTGCAGTCAAATTGTCCGCAAGGAGTACGTTGACAGAGGGTTCAGATAGAGATAAATTTTGTTCTCATTCATCCCAAAGGTGTAGTTGGGCACAGGAGTCGTGAAAGGAGTTCGTAGGCTGGGTAAAAGTCTCAGGGTTGCGAACCTGAGTGAGTCTTTGAAGGATTGCTGCTGCAAGTGTGCGCAGAGTCGAAGACTCCAACACTCAGATGTGGTTGGGGATTTGTTGCACGGAGTGTGTGCAAAGTTTCTTTCTGAGGACTTGAAGGTCGTGGAAATCTCAGGAAGGATAGGTCCTTGAATCTGTCGAAGGATTTCACAGAGAAGTTGTGTTTGAGGTATTCAAGCGGGAACTGTAAGTTTGCGTGCAAGTGAACAAGTCTTCATGGAGGAAGTACTTGATTCATTTTGCAGAATTCATCCATGAGAACAGACGGTCGAAATTCCTCAAGGAGAATTCATGAGTCACCGTAAGCCATTAGATCTTGGAAAGGTGCAGGGAAGATATGGCGACATATTCCCAAAAGGTTCCAATCTCAGGAGGGGTGGAGCCGTTGATCAGGACCACGAGGGTTGTTGGATTCAAACGCATATCGTGTGTCGGGGTTTCATTGATTGAAACCCCAAACCATTGCAACGAGAATTGCGATATCACGATACATGATATTCTGATGGACTCAAAACCGTCCATCAATAGGGACGTGTGTCAGAAGATTCAAAGAAGCCAGGGTTTGGAGCATCGAAGATTTCAAAGACAGGATACTCTTGCAGCTTGAAATCGCGAAACGCGATATCCCGATGGGGAAGGATAGTGAGGCCATAGGATTTGGTGGAGGACAGGTGGCACGCTGTATCAGAGTTCAGGAAAAGTAAGGTCCCAAACCCATTGACATCAGGATTCACGATCCCGCGAACCCCGAAATCCCGATAGAAGTGACGGGAATTGGAAAAGTCAACTCGCCTGTGTGCATCAGAGTTTCGGTGTATCGGGTATCGGGAGTCGGTAAGACGAGTTACTCAGTATCGGGAGTACTGAAATCGAGATAGGGAAAGTTCCGACAGGGTAAAGAGAAGGTTCATCTTTGACTAAGGTATCGGGTCTCGGGGATTCGATAGTGTAGCGCTCGACTATTGGTCTTGCGAAGTCGCGAGTTCTGATTCCCCGATAAGCAAAGAAAGGGAATCGAGCGATAGTTTTGTGGGTGTGGATTTCCTGATAGGGAAATAGAAGGACCAGTTAGTGTTCTTCGGGTCGAGTGAGGAGAAGATCATGTGAGAGGGCATGCATGCGGGTGCATCTACGTCAAAGTGGTATCAGAGCCCGAATCTTGCTTGTATATTTTAGGCAGGAAGAGGCATGGGAGGAAAAGCACTCTGATACACACGTCAGAGTGGTATCAGAGCACAAAAGAATTCTTTGCTTTCTGTAGGAGAGAAAGGGAATTCGCCATGCCGCCTAGGAGAAGGGACGTGTAGTCACCCGATCCAGAGGATAGGGAGGTGAGAAGAAGAGGTAGGCAGGTAACAAATTCAGAAATGGAGAGACAAGTATGTGATCTCCGAGCAAGACTCGAAGACATGGAGACAGCGCAAAGACGCATAGCTAGTGCAGGGGATCTGAGTGATTTCGATAGTGAAATAGAGGCTGAACGAGAGGAGGAAGTTACATTCGGTGATGCCTCAAATGAATGTCTAATCAAAGCTATTGCCAGGATGGGTGCAAAGGAAAAAATGGACATTCCAGTTTACGAGGGAAACTTGGATGCAGAGGAGCTACTAGATTGGATTAGGGCTCTTGATACTTACTTTGACTATGAAGATGTCGAAGAGGACAAGAAAGTCAAGCATGTTGTTACACGCTTGAAAGGACATGCAGCATTGTGGTGGGATGAACTACAAGCAGATAGACGCTGCAAGGGCAAGCATAAAATTAAAAGTTGGGATCGAATGATTGCAAACATGAAGGCAAAGTTCATCCCAAGAGACTATCAAATTTCTCTGTTCAGGAGGATGCAGAACCTGAGACAGAAGCTGATGACAGTGAAGGAATACACTGAGGAATTCTATCAAATGAACATCAGGGCAGGTCATCGGGAGAGAGATGATGAGAAGGTTGCCAGGTATATGAATGGCCTGAGATACGATATCCAGGATGAGATGATCATGGTAACCATCCAAACTGTAGAGGATGCTTATCAGATGGCTCTGGAAGCTGAGGAGAAGCTGAGCCGAAAACAGAGTCAGAGGGGACAAGGTAGAAATGAACCAAGAGGCAAGTCAGTTGCCCAGGAAAAATACCAGAAGCCCAGGGACGACTGGAAAAAGCCTCCGACTAGAACTGAGAGAGGTGGAAGTTCACAGCAAGGCCAGCATGTTGAACAGAGAGGGAAGCATACAGAGCAGAGAGGAGGATATGTTGATAACAATATGTTTCCTCGTACCAGAGGTAGAGGAATAGGAAGAGGTGGAGTAATCACTTGCTTCACGTCAGGGATGATTTTAAGGATGGAAATTTATTTTAAAATGTAGAAACCTTGGTGAATCATACTAATCCTTCATATGCCAACTATAAATGTTTGGCGATATTTTTGTAAAAAAATTCAAATTTCCAAGTATTTTATATAGTTTTTATAAAATTTTGGCGATTTTTAAGGTAAAATCATTTTATCATATAGAATTTGGGCGAATCATTTTTAAAATAGCGAATCTCGTTTTTGGAAAAACCATGGAAAAT
This sequence comes from Picea engelmannii, assembly GCA_009831015.1. NCBI lineage: Eukaryota > Viridiplantae > Streptophyta > Pinopsida > Pinales > Pinaceae > Picea > Picea engelmannii. The sequence goes on along the minus strand of ML779432.1, from coordinate 622,834 downwards.
TAGCCCATGAGCGAAATTTAGCCCCCAAAATCATCCCTGCTTCACGTGTGGAAAAAATGGGCACAAGTCTTACAAGTGTCCAGAAAAAAAGAAAGATGGAGGAGAAGCTCACATCACAGAAGCACATAGGCGGGATGTTGAGGCAGAAGATGCAGAAGGCGAAAGGTCATTGATGATGCGTAAGGTTCTCTTAACACCCGAGAAGGAGGTGGAGGACTCAACTCAATGGACCAGACTTTTCAGAACAGCTTGCAAAACCAAGGACAAGGTATGCAAGGTTATCGTGGACAGCGGTAGCACAGATAATCTCATTTCAACTGAGATGGTAGAGAAGTTGGAGCTGGAGACGACTGATCATCCAAGCCCATACAGAGTTTCATGGCTACAGAAGGGACATTAGGTACATGTCACTAAACAGTGTTTGGTTGAATTCAAGATAGGTGGTTATCATGATAAGATCTTATGTGATGTTATTCCCATGGATGTATTTCATCTATTGTTGGGTAGACCATGGAAATATGACAGAAATGTGATTCATGATGGGCGAATGAACACATACACCCTAGAGAAGAATGGGAGGACACACATGTTGCTTCCGATAAAGAATAAGGAGATGAAGCTGGAAGTAAGCAACACAGTACTTCTCATGAGTGGGAAGGAACTTCTTACAGAGGTTAAGAAGAAAGAAGATCCACAATTCTTTGTGGTCAGGAAACCGAGGATTGTTCTGACTAGCACGAGAGTGGATGATTTACCAGATGAGGTTCAAGAACTGCTGGAAGAGTTCGCTGACATCATAGTGGACGAATTACCTCGTTTGTTGCCACCGATGAGGAGTGTGAGTCATCATATAGACCTCATACCAGGGGCTAGTTTGTCGAATAAAGTCGCATGCAGGTTGACGCCGCAAGAGAATGAAGAGGTCAAGAAGCAGGTCCAGGATTTATTGGACAAACGATTAGTCAGAGAAAGCTTGAGTCCATGTGTTGTTCTGACAGTACTCAGTCCAAAGAAGGATGGAGGTTGGAGAATGTGTACCGACTCAAGAGCCATCAACAAGATAACCATCAGGTACAGGTTTCCATTGCTAAGAATAGATGATCTGATGGATTGCTTGAGAGGAGAAAGGTACTTTTCAAAGATTGATTTGAAAAGCGGATATCACCAGATTCGCATGAGAGAAGGTGATGAATGGAAGACAACATTCAAGACAAACGAAGGGTTGTATGAATGTCTTGTCATGCCATTTGGCTTGACAAATGCACTGAGTACCTTTATGAGGTTAATGAATGAAGTCCTGAGGGAATTCATCAGGAAGTTTGTCATTGTGTATCTAGATGACATATTAATTTTCAGCAAAACAAGGCCAGAACATCTGAAGCATTTAGCTATAGTGATGAAGAAACTACAGCAGGAGAAGTTGTTGATTAACATGAGGAAATCCTCATTTATGAAGACAAAGTTCATTTATCTGGGGTTTTTTATTTCTAAGAATAAATTAAGGATGGATCCAGATAAAGTGGAGGTAATTAAAAAGTGGCCATCACCGAAGAATATATTTGAGGTGCAGAGTTTTCATGGACTGCCTAGTTTCTATCGGAAGTTCATCAAGAATTTTAGTGGGATCGGCGCAACGATGATGGATACAGTGAAAAAAAGACATAAAACTTTTCACTGGACAGCAGAGGCTGAGAAGAGCTTCAATCTGTTGAAGCGGAAGATCATGGAACAACCAGTTTTTGTGTTGCCAGATTTCCAAAAGACGTTTCAAGTGAAATGTGACGCAAGCGGATTTGCAATTGGGGTAGTCTTAATTCAAGAAAACAGGCCAATCGCGTACTTCAACGAGAAGCTGAATGAAGAAAAATTGAAATACTCCACATACGACAAGGAATTTTATGCTATCATACAGGCATTGAACAAGTGGAGGCATTACTTGATCCCAAAAGAATTTGTTTTATATAGTGATAACCATGCACTGCAGTTTGTGACTCAACAGGAGAAGTTGAATCAGAGACATGTAAAATGGGTAGAGTAAATGCAGAATTTCACATTTTTTATTAAACATATTTTGGGTACTGCTAACAAAGTGGTTGATGCTTTGAGCAGGAAGTGTTTGTTGTTGCAGGAGTTCCGAGTCAAAATGTTGGGTTTTGATGATCTCAGGGACATGTATGCTGATGATCAAGATTTCAAAGAAGCGTATGAAGCAGCTGAGAATCCATTTCTCAGGGACATAAGCCCTTGGACAGACTATATGATCCAAGAAGGATTATTGTTCAGAGGCAATAAATTGTGCATTCCAAATTTCTCCATGAGGGAGAACTTGCTGAAGGAGAAACACAACAGAGGCTTGGCAGGACATTTTGGTCACGACAAGACATTTGCAAAGTTGTGTGAATCATACTTTTGGCCAGGAATGCGAGAATATGTCAAGATATTTGTAGAAAAATGTAGAGTTTGCCAGCATTCTAAGGGAAGGAAGCAAAATGCAGGGTTTTATCAGTCGTTGCCCATACCAGAGAGGCCATGGGATGCAATAAGCATGGATTTTTTATTGGGGTTGCCAAGGACACAAAGAGGTGTTGATTCAATCTTTGTGGTAGTGGATAGGTTTTCTAAGATGGCACATTTTATCCCATGCCATAAAACCAGTGATGTGACTCACATCGCAAATCTGTTCTTCAAAGAGGTCATTTGACTTCATGGATTTCCGAAAAGCATAGTTTCAGACAGAGACACGAAATTCATAGGGAATTTTTGGAGGACCTTATGGAGGAAACTGGGAACTAACTTTTTGTTTAGTTCATCTTATCATCCTCAGATGGATGGGAAAACAAAGGTATTGAACAGAAGTCTGGGAGACTTGCTGAGAAGCTTGGTGACAGAGCACCACAGCCAGTAGGATAGTGTATTGTCGCAGGCAGAGTTCACATATAATGACTCAGTAAACAAGAGCACAAGTCAAAGTCCATTTCAAATTGTGTATGGCATGCATCCGAGAGGAGTTTCTGAGTTGAGGGATTCGGAAAATACTATGACTAGGAGTGCAAGTGTCGAAGAGTTCACAGAGGCGATGAAGGAACTTCACGGCCAGGTGAAGCAGCGACTGCAAACTTCAAGTTATGAATATAAGCGCAGAGCCGACCAACGAAAGAGACAACTTCAGTTCAAGGTTGGTGAATTAGTTCTGGCACATTTGAGGAAAGAAAGGTTCCCGAGGGAAACATACAATAAATTGAAAATGAAGAAAATCGGACCATGTAAGGTCTTGAGAAAAATTGGGGAAAATGCTTATGAGATCGAGTTACCAGATGCGATCGGAATATCTCCGATATTCAATGTCGCAGATTTATACCCATACAGGGCTGGAAAAGTAGAGACTAGAACTGAGCAGCCAATGATCTGGTGGATGGAACAGATGCTAGTTGTAGAGAAGCCGCAAATTGAATGCATACTGGACACGAGAGTGGGTAAGAAGACCAGGAGGAAAGAATACTATGAGTATCTAGTAAAGTGGAAGAACCATCTGGTTGAAGATGCCAGCTGGGAGACTGAAGTAGAAATACAAAAGCATGGACAGACCGTGCAGGAGCTCATGGATAGGAGCACATGAAATTTTTCAAGCGAGGGAGTATGATGCAAGAGCATCGCCAACACATCAAGCGAGCCAGCACGGAAGTGGAGGACAGTTGGACAAGCCAACACCAAACTTTGAAAACACTTTGGGATTGTTGCGCAAATCTTAAATGAGCCATTAAGATGAGGCGCACTTGTATATTGTAAATGGACCTTGAGCGGATAGCTCTCATCCTTAGTAGATAGACGACATTTAAAATAGTTAATGCAGGTAGATAGAAATTTAATTCATAGATTAGACAGTTTTAGAAAGGAGGAGGGAAAACAGATATAGACACCCACGTTTGTACATTGTAACAATAATTTAGGAAATAGTTAGAAGAAGGAAGAGCACAGCGGGAGAGAAGATAGTTGTAGAAGGACATCCATGTATAGATCTTGAATTAATAGAAGAAGTTGATTCAAATCCATGGTTTTGTGTCTTTTCTCTGTGTGTTGATGTTAAGTGATGTGTTCATGAGTTTGTTTTCTTGTTATGCATTTGTTTTATTGTTGTGTATGTGATTTCATGGTTGAGTTTGAAATATGAAGGGAAGAAGGAATGAGTTTCAATTGTTTCTCTATTTGAGCTGGAGATTCCTGCAAGGAGTGCAGTCGAATTGTCCGCAAGGAGTGCATTGACAGAGGGTTCAGATAGAGATAACTTTTGTTCTCATTCATCCCAAAGGTGCAGTTGGGCACAAGAGCCGTGCAAGGAGTGTGCAGGCTGGGTAAAAGTCTTAGGGTTGCAAACCTGAGTGAGTCTTTGAAAGATTGTTGTTGCAAGTTTGTGCAGAGTCGAAGACTCCAACACTCAGACGTGGTTGAGGGTTTGCCGCAAGGAGTGCATGCAAAGTTTCTTTCTGAGGACCTGAAGGTCGTGGAAAGCTCAGGAAGGATAGGTCTTCAAATCCGTTGAAGGATTTCACAGAGAAGTTGTGTTTGAAGTATTCAAGCGGGCACTGTAAGTTTGCGTGTAGGTGAACAAGTCTTTGTGGAGGAAGTACTTGATTCATTTCATAGAATTCATCCAGGAGAACAGACGGTCGGAATTCCTCAAGGAGAATTCTCAAGTCACCGTAAGTCATTAGATCTTGGAAAGGTGCAGGGAAGATATGGCAATGTATTCCCAAAAGGTTCCAAGCTCTGGAGGGGCAGAGCCGTTGATCAGGACCACGAGGGTCATTGGATTCACACGCATATCGTGTGTCGGGGTTTCGTTGATTGAAACTCCAAACCATTGCAATGGGAATTGTGATATCGCAATCCGCGATATTCCGATGGACTCAGAACCGTCCATCAATAGGGATGTGTGTCAGAAGATTCAAAGAAGTCGTTGTTTGTAGCATCGGAGATTTCAGAGACAGGATACTCTTGCAGTTTGAAATCGCGAAACGCGATATCCCGACGGGGAAGGATAGTGAGGCCACAAGAGTTGGTGGAGGACAAGTGGCACGTTGTATCATAGTTCAGGAAAAGTAAGGTCCTGAACCCATTGACATCAGGATTCACGATCCCACAAACCTCGAAATCCCGATAGAAGTGACGGGAAGTGGAAAAGTCAACTCGCCCGTGTGCGTCAGAGTTTCGGTGTATTGGGTATCGAGAGTCGGTAAGACGAGTTACTCGGTATCGCAAGTACCGAAATCACGATAGGGAAAGTTTCGACAGGGTAAAGAGAAGGGTCAACGTTGACTGAGGTATCGGGTCTCAGGGATTCGATAGTGCAGTGCTCGACTATTGGACTTGCGAAGTCGCAAGTTCCGATTCCCCGATAAGCAAAGAAAGGGGATCGAGCGATAGTTCTGTGGGTGCAGATTTTCCGATAGGGAAATAGAAGGACCAGTTAGTGTTCTTCAGGCCGAGTGAAGAGAAGATCCTGTGAGTGGGCGTGCCTGAGGGTGCGGCTGCGTCAGTGGAAAGACATACATCGTACAAGAAATTGACATGCAGATGCATTTAGGAGCATGCTAATTATACATTATTAGTGCATACAAATATGAATTGATGGACTGCAACCTTTTTTCTAACACTAATGAACACCAAAAAATTATATTCTTGGTGTAGTGTTTAGGCCAAAAAGGAAGGCATCCAAATAGTTGATAAGGAAATAGGAAGTGTATGGAAAAAGTGTCAAGGCATTGAAATTTTTTTCCAATTTAGCAATGATGAGATACATGAATTAGATATAAAGCATTCTAAAAATCAATGGAAAGATGCAATGAATAAATATGCATTGGGAGTTCCACTCATGCATAGTAAGTGGTAGAGTTGTGCTCTCCTTGTGTGTGAAAGCCTTGGAAATATGGGTCGTTGAAGGATTGTGTAGTAGTGAAGGGATACCTAAGCCTGGAAGGGTGAGTGCAATAAGGAAGAGGGAACTCAATACTGCTTATTGCATGGTAGTTTTCATAACGAGGGTGTGTCAAATGGAAAAGTGAGATGAAATTATTTCCCGAAGAAGCTCTATGGAATAGAACAAATGATTTCCAGCTACAGTATGAATACATGAACTTGTGCATGAAAGAAAAGCACCAGGTGGAAAACAAGCTTCCAATAGCAAAGGCTTGGAGATTTTTGAAGAATTTTTAATTGTACATGGTTTATAATGCACCGAGGATATTGAATAAATAAGGGGGGGGAATGTAATATACATAGGCTACACCCCAATTGTAAATGTAAATGTAAATATGTTTTATAGGCTGGTGAGACAAGTTATTATAGGCTATAAGGATTATGTGATTATTTGGCCGGAGAGCCTAGATGCTAAATGACAATAAGCCTATTTGTATATATGTAAACACTCATATAATTGATAAAACACATCGGTGCATGTATACCAACCACAAAAACGAGAATGGGGGACTCAAATCCACTAGGAAGGGAAAGGGGGCTAAGATCCTAGGAAGGGGATAATCTAGAGGGCTTAATTCCTAAGGAATATTATAATATTATTCTTAAAGAACAAGTTATGGACATAACTTATGTTATCCTAAGTTCTTATGGGAAGGGAACAGATTGCAAGTGGAGCCCACGAAGCTTCATGAAGAAAAGTATCCAATTTCGGACATGCATACAAAGCATGTGGGCTTAGTGCATGAGGAGGCACTCATTAATTCATTCCATTTATCTCCATCAACCAGACCTCTTCATCTGTACGCACTCCTCCAACAATAACTTGTACCCTTCCTATTATGAGCAGTTCACTTGTACCATACCCAAAGTTTGTTGCTTCCATCACTTGTAACTTACCTAAAGGTCATTGTTTCCATCATCTGCACCTTACCTGAAGGTCGTTGCTTCCATCACCTGCACCTGAACTGAAACTTTTTTATTCCATCACCTATACCTGAACCTGGTTGACTTAAGGGTTGGACTAAAGAAGCGAGTTGTCAGGCCCGTGGGATTGAAGAGGCAAGTTGTCAAGATCGTGGGATTGAAGAAGCAGTTTCTCAGGTCTGTGTTCATCTCTCTTCAGGTGATAGAATTGTTGGGAATTGATTTCCTGATGAATCCTATATGCAACTACAGTTCTATGAGACTTCTTGTTTGGCCTATTGTTGAAGCCCTGGAAGGGAAGTGGTGTAGCCAAAGGAATTTTGAGCAGAGAAGGGGAACACTTCCTAGGGTGGGATAAGCATGTGGGGAATGAGAGACTATAGGATGTTAGTTTGAGTTGGCACCTGAAAGAGTTGTTCTTTCTGTCTTAGATACATCATCCTGGTTAGGAATCCCTTTACCCAAGTGGAGTTTATTCCCAACTCGGGGGTGACCCACTTTTGAGATTACGAGCAGTGTAGTCTATGGCTGGGAGGAACATGGAAGGTCTACATGTAGTTGGTGGTTCTATTATCAAAGATAAGTGTAATTTGTGTGTCAAATTACATGTTGCATCATTATTTATGCATTTTTTATGGGTTTTTTCTTGTGTATGTTGCATGTGTATTGCTAGTATTATTCGTCCTGAATCTGTGTGTTTGCATAGTATTTATATAAGCTTTAATTTTTGTATACAGTTATGAAAGAGTGTCACGTGGCATACCCCAACAGGTGGCTAGGGATGCTACAATATGGTGTCAAAGCATGAAAGTTTTAAGTGGCATGACCCAGCCTGGGTGGCTGGGTATGTTACAATATGGTATCAGATCATGAATGTTTTAAGTGGCATGACCAATCCTGGGTGGCTGGGTATGTTACAATATGGTATCGGACCATGAAAATTTTAAGTAGCATGACCCAACCCGGGTGGTTGGGTATGTTACACATATACATTTCCTTCTTTCATTATTAGATTTTGCAAACTTCAGGATGAAGTTTAAAACAAGGGTGTTTGTATGTAAAATCCAGTTCTATTGATCACATTTTATACTGTTAAGAACCAAATACCAATATAGCATATAAAAACCTCAAAAAAAGTACTCAACGCCATGAAAAAGAGATAATTTCAGATAATAAGCCTCTTCAAGGGGGCAACCTCCTTTTACCCCACTTAAATGTTCAAGTACAAGATGATTCGAAATGAAAATGTCTCCTTGGTATATATAGGAGACTAGGAGGTATAATTACAACTAATGGCCTAAAGATGACATAAATAAAATAAAATTACTAATATAATATGCCCCAATTAAGGGGTAATGAGCCAATATTAGGGCTTAACATGCCCCTTCCCTTGAGACAAGTGTTGTCCGCAACGCTTGAGTAACTCTGGATGATTCTGTATAAAATACTCATCTTCCCAAGTGGAATCTTCAGCCGATAGTTTCCTCCATTTAATTAGATACTCTGAAATGGATCTATTCCTCAGCTGGCGAATTCTTGTGTCAATGATGGCTTCAGGTTGCAATATGATTTTTCCTTCCTTGTCATGTTCTGGCAATATAGTTTGAACCGGGATATTGTTGCCTATAACCTTCTTTAAGCATGAAACATGGAAAACTGGGTGTACTTTTGAAGATGCAGGCAACTCTAATTATTATGCCATAGTACCAATTTTTTGCAACACCTTATAAGGGCCATAATACTTTGGTGATAATTTATTATCCTTCTTGGCTTGCTTAAGGGACATCTGTTTGTATGGTTGTAGTCTTAAAAACACCCAATCCCCTACTTCAAAACTTATTTCACTACGATGTTGATCTCCTTGTTGTTTCATGCGATTTTGTGCCATGGTCAGGTTGTCCTTTAAGATTTGGAGAACTTG
>ML779432.1:586707-611115 GCA_009831015.1 Picea engelmannii | reverse complement strand
GAATATCGGTTACCTTTATATTCAATCTTTGGAAGTTCTCAATGTGCTCAGTAACTGAACCCTTTTGCTTGAGATTTATCAATTGGCTAAAGAAGGTATTGCTCCTTGTATCCTCATAGTGTGCTATCATTTATTCCATGAAAGTTGTCCAAGTGAAAAGTGATTTGCAAGAACAAAGCCATCGATACAATACAAATTGATTAGGTTCTAAATATAAAGAAGCAATCCGTACCTTTTGTGTATGTGGCACATTATGGAGATCAAAGAATTTCTCCATCTGAAGTATCCATGTGATTGGGTCCTTGCCATCAAACTTCATCATATCAATCTTAGGAACATGGTTGGTCTTCAAACCAAAGTTGGAGTTTCTCCATTCTTAATTCACCTTCCTTGTGTCCTCATCATGAATTTCATGGGATGAATTTTCACTTTTAGGTGTCTTCTCTGTTACAAAATTTTTCAATACTTCCATGATCTCCCCTTTTAAACCATCCATCTTAGTATCCAACTTAGCTTCCATTGAATCCATCTTCTTTTGTAGTTCATTTATGTCCTTACGCATTTCATCACGTTCATAAAGAGTCCAAGTAGGATTTTCTTGAGGCTTAGTTGGTGTAGAAGTTCCCTTTTTTGGTGGCATGTTGGCCAAGTATCACTTTTGAACCTTGATTTTGAGGTGGTTCTGCTATAAAATATTTCTTCTGTTGTATCTCCCAAGTTTCAACCCTTCTAGGTATGAAAATTTATTTTATGTAGCTCTATGATATTTCTTCTCTGCAATGCCATAGGTCTGATCAAAATTGGATGTACCAAGTGGAATTTATGGTAACTTTCCCACAACTTGCCGATTTTTGTCCTTTTCAGGAGATCTCAATTGTATAGCGTGCCCCGCACAAAATAATTGATATAAAATTCTGAAGCTCACACCAGAAATACTACAGACTGTCCACGATCCAATGAAACTAGTCCCACTCAGTTTGGATACTCTAGGAAGAAGTTATGATTGTTTTACCTAGAACACCTTCTTGAGACTAGTCAATAGGACTAGTCTGATACCCTACCTTACACAGGGTGTATATACAAATTTAAGATGACCCAGAAGCTGAACTTTTTACCACAGATACCTTACTACTTTCTATAAATAGCCTCCAAATTTCATGGTCTGAGACATTACGAAAAAAAAATTATAGTGAAAATGCCGCAATGACTCATTTAAGGATGATTCCAAAACCCTATCTTGTATAGGCTCTATCTATGAAATTATAAGGCCTCAGGAGATGAATTTTGAACCCAACGTACCTTGATCCGTCTACTAAATATCTTCCAAGACGTTTCTCTTGAAACATTGTAGAAAAAAAATTTATAGCAAAAATTCCAAGGTGTCTCAGATGTAGCAGTGAAACCCCAAGACCTTGAGCTCTGATACCATATTTTAAGAACCAAATACCAATATAACATAGAAAAACCTCAGAAAAGGTACTCAATGCCTTGAAAAAGAGATAATTTTAGATAATAAGCCTCTTCGAGGAAAAAACCTCCTTTTACCCCACTTAAATGTTCAAGTACAAGATGATTCAAAATGAAAACGTCTCCTTGGTATATATAGGAGACTAGGAGGTATAATTACAACTAATGGCCTAAAGACGACATAAATAAAATAACATTACTAATATAATATGCCCCAATTAAGGGGTAATGAGGCAATATTACAGCTTAACATATACTGACTTATTCTTTGAGGACACTTGCGAGCAAGTGATTCGGTTATGATACTTTATTATTATGCTTTGATTATGAGTTATATTTTGATGTCATTATGATTTATATGTTAAATTCTAGATGTATATATTGATGGGTATTATGACGAGTTCTCATGAGTGTGCAAGATACATGATAGGTTTAGGATGTTGATGGCATCAAATGACTTGCTTGAACTATGGATTGAGTCAGAGAGTGGACTTGTATTTTGGTTTGATTATTTGATTCACATGCATGTGTTATATGATGATTTCAGTATGGATATTATGTATATGGATTATTGACATTTTCCTTGTTAGTGGATGAAAGCATGGTGATGCTTTCTAATCCGACTAAAATATGGAGTAAAGGGCTCATACAAAGTAACCAGACGGAAGAGGGAGAGGTGTGGTCCCTGTCATAGCCTACTAGCACTCTCATCTTGACCTGAATTAAGGTTAACAATTACCTCGTTCTGAGAGGTCCACAATGTCATGAGGGTAGACTCAGACAGTCCCTCACGAGGAAATCTAAATGGAGTGAAATACAGTAGAATCTTTATTCCTTAGACATCCCTTAGTCTCTCACAAGGTCGACCGAGTGGAGTGTCGATTCCAAGCATCTCACAAAATTCCAAACTAGTCAAAGAAGAGTGGCACCCTTGAAGCATGGAGGTGCGTCTTGAAGAGCACATCGCATAAACAAAATGTGAGTCAACAAAAATCTAGATGGCCTAGAAAATATAATAAAAATGTTTAGACCTTGTTAGAAAAGAGTATTTAACTAATTGTTAAATTATAACTAAGAAATCTAACAAGAGTATAAGTCTAATATGTTTGACTAAATTAAAAACATAAAAAGGGAATGAAGGGAATTAGACTAGAAAATTAAGTGAAAGAATAAACAAGAATAAAGTTGGGTAAATGTACATTTGTGCATTAAAATAATAAAAGGGATTTTTAGATAAGAAGAAATTAAAACATGAGAGAATAGGTGGTCCACATAGAGTATCATCTTGAGTCAATCAACCACTGATCCTAACTAAAAGAAAAATCCCAATCCAACTCAAACTAAAATCTAGTAAGGGAACACAAAATAAATGAAGGATTGGGGAAGTAAGCTACAACTAAGATAAAAAATAGGAAAAAATTGGGGAATGTGACGAAAATTGTCTAATTTAATAAAATAAAAAGAGAATTTACATGTGCAACTTTGGGAGAGTGTGACAAGTGGTGTGGGTGAATAATCATTAATTAAATTATTAAAAAAAATATTGTTCATGAGAGGACATGTGTCATTGAAATTTTTTCTATAAAATAAATTGAGAAGAAGGGAGAGGGGATCTCATTTTTAAGTACTGTCAAACTTTCATTGGACTAGTTTTCTTGTGGAGAGTTTGGATTGCAAAATTGGGAGATAGGTGGAAGCCTCTCCTTGTAAGGGAAAGTTTGTGCTATTATGTTCTTGGTTATCTGTGTGTGGCCCCTTTACGGCTCAGGGGATAAGGCGGAAGAAGAGTAGCCCTAGAATTGGCTAGGAGGTACCGATGAAGTGTTTGGATTAGCTAAGTGAGAGCAAGGAAGACGAGTGCAAGCCCGGGATTGAAGATCAACCTCAAGATTTTGATCAACCTCAAATTTCAGTTTCCATCTTGATTACGGTACTTTCATATTTATGTTTAATTTTGAGTTATGAAATACTGAGTAATATAATGTTGGTATATTTGGATCAGATGATATATTTTCCATACAATATTATTTGTAATAGCATATATATGTGTGTTGGAATTTTCTCTTGAATATATATATGTTTTGTTTTGATGTCAGATTTATATTGTAAATATTTATGTGGATTTACATCACATGAATCAATATGAAGAAATCAAGTAATGAATCAAATATTATTACTAATATTTGTAAATGGTGTATATCATAATAGTTGTACAATATTACACATGTAAATAAAAAAATAATTACCACTGTTAGAATTTATGAACAGAAACGATGAGATTGTATTCGTTTTAGCGAAGACAAACAATAGACAATTGATTCTATGTTAATTTACTTGGATAGGCAATATCTAAGGATGAGTTTGATGTTGTCTAAATCCTTCATTGTCATAGTGAAGTCCCTAATTTTCCTAATTATGATGAACCTCAAATGTAATCGTAATACTGTTGAAGTGAGGGCATGCTAAATTAATACCAAGTATCATTAATCTTGCATCATTGATATCATAAGTGTTTCTTCTTACACCAATAGATTAGGCCTAATGCATTTTTGTCGATGTTGATAGGGTATTGAGTTTCTCTTCATCCCAAGGAATTTAATATCCATTTCTGATAGCATTCAAATCAATTGTCAACTTAGACACTTGAAACTCTTGGTAGTGGAATCCATTTATTGCTAAAACTATTTTCTGCAAACTCCTCATCTTAGTCGAAGGGTTGTAGAGATCCTTAACATACTAGATATAGAACCCTGGAACCAGTCAGGTTTCATTTTTGTATACCTAGTTGGGCATTATAAAAAATTTCCTTGATTAAATCTTACTTGATCAATAGATATGTAAATGATTTTCCAGCGCGTTACTTTTAAACGTTATATAACTGTTCCTTTCGAACTATCATATACCGGTGTGAGGTTGCAGTCTCGTTCCGTTTTTAATTTTATCCCTGTAGCAGTCTCTACACACAAATATTTTTTTTTTCGTTTAAGAATGTGTATAGGGTAGCTTGGGTCTTCCCTCGACATATGTTCACACGCGGTTACCCAGTGTGAATCTTAGTCCACAAGTGTGCCTATTCTTAAGGAAATCTTACTTTGACGCTGACTAAAAGTGAACTTCTATCAAAACATTTATAGTTAGGTTCAACAGTCAATACTTTATCTTTCACAAGACTTTCACTCAGTCGTGAACGATTAGAGATCCAGTGCAGGATTCAGAGGAGGATCACTGCATGTCTTCAACAGTTGTTATTGTGGAACCTTGCCACGCAATTCATGATTCGACTTTTACAGTCAGGTATGGTAATCTAATAGAGAGTGTAGATATTGGTACTAAGGAAAAGACAAGTTATGTTTTCACATTTATATGATGACACAAGACATGAACCATAGCATAAGAGAACTCTATTTAAAAAAAAACAGGATAAATACCATTGTTAGATATGAATTTTCATTAACCCCTCTATAGTCGTTGATCCTTATCAAACATTGAAGTAATTATGCCTTAGTTTCGGCTAGATACTTGTCCAAACTTGTATACTTGTAGTTAGTTCTATTGGACACACCTATCACACTTAGAGGGGGAGGTGAATAATTGTGGGGCTCTTTTTTCCAAAAGCTTCTCTCTTTAAAAAAACTCCTTGGTTAACATTCAACATTTATTCATTACCCATTGTTGTTATTTATAACCAGTTAGATGAGAACATATATCAACAATATATCATCAACAATGTATCACTACAAGGAACACAAAGAACAAAAGATGTATGTACAATTTTTCTTTTTATTATGGACAACAATCTGGGGGTTTATCAGCAACAATTGAACAGAGTACAACTCTACAAAAGCATCATCTCTATAATTCAAGACTCAGGTTACACCATCAACACCAATTGAGATGAGGCAACAATCCTCAACAGATATCAATCTGTCAACAGGTACGCGACCGATCAGTAGTGCAGCCAGCGTGTGCACGCGTCCTGGCTCACTACAACACGCGTATGCACATGGTCAGTGTATACAACAACCTACATATACCTTATGAGTTGTTAGGGTTTGTCCTTCAAGATCAACTCAGATTCTCTGCAATCAATATATCATTCTCTTCTGCCTCTGACTGTCCAATCTGACCACCAACCAGTCACAACACATCCAAGCTCTCCAATAGCTTGCTTATGCTCCACAACAAATCAATATGAATGTTATCTCAATCATGTATAAACAACTAGTATACCATAGCAATCATGTCACCACTGAATCACAAGAGTACAGATCACTCCATCATCCAAAACATCCAAAACCGAACCATATCATAGAATCCATACCAAGAATTCCCTAAGCATTCACAACACATCAAACAATAGTATCCATCAAGACAATAATGTAACCATACCAGTGTCTCAGTGATAGATCTGAGCCCATAAAATGCAGATCTAGAACCTACCTCATCATCCAAGAGCTTGGCACCAACTCAAACACAAATATCCATGATTTTATCCACTATACTCTCCCTCTCCTCATATAGCCCGCGTATATACTCACCCTATACATAGCCAACCTATGTATACCTTCAATGTATACACACCCTATACATAGACAACCCACGTATGCCTCAGAAAATAGGGTTTTTGAAGCTCTGAGACTTTTTCCGTCAAGATCTCCGATATTGTCGAAACTTTGATGTGTCCATGAGATCCTCCTCTCGCTCTCTTTCTCAGAATAGATCTTCAATCATGCTCAAGAGATCCACACCAATAAGATGCTCTCCATCAATACTCCAAAAGATATTCTCACAAGAAGCTCTCCATTGATTCACAAAAAAGATGATCTACAAGAGACCATTGCTATCTTATTTATACTTTCATCCTCTAGGTCACTTAACCCATTTTTAGGTTACTTAACCCATTTCTAGGTCACTTAACCTATTTCCTTATTTTAGGGTTAACCACTTTCCATAAATAGAAAGTTCTCCAATACTTTATCATTTAAATATTCCTTCTTGATTTTGTTACCTTACTTTATCATTTCTTGATTTTGTCACTTCTCTTTATTATTTAAATAATTATTTCTTCTTTTAGGGAACTTTGACTTCTTTGACCATTTGGGGCTTCAAGCCAACACAGGGGGTCCTTCAACTTCGTAGGGCCATAACTCTCAAACCGTGAGGAGTTATGTGACATTCCACATACCACCAGAAATGGTAGGACAAGCACGATACATTTAGGATAGTTTCACCAACAACTTCCTTGATCTTCATCTCAATATTCCACATACAAGCCTGGGTCCTCCAACCATTCTTCTAGGATAACTCAATCCACAAAGCATCTTCCCATGAGGGCTTTCACCATAAGGGGACCACTTTGGATTTCATCCATTTGTGCACCTTATCAATCATGATAAGACAATAATGATTCATCTTTGCATCAATTCACCACTGCATCATGTACATCATATCAATAATCTATCTTTATCAATTGGTTTTCACTTTGACATCTATCATTCTCATTAAGGACAATCATCAAGCAATCAATTACTTGACATCAATCAATCAAACCATTTGCATCAATGACACATGATCCAACAATCTCCCAAATAATCAAACCATTGGCCTCAATGACAACATGATCCAACAATCTCCCCCTTTGGCATTGATGGAAATACCAACATTGATGTCAACACCAATTACCAATTATTTATGTCAACATGTAGATAAGGCATTCTCTACATTAATAGTCAATGTGACTATCTCTCCCCATCAATAAACATCAATCACATCAATGTGATTAACTCTCCCCCTTTGACATCAATGGAAAAGGGCCATTCTTCTCTTGGGGCTTCTCCACCTGTCTGAGTGCCTTTGATCTTCCTCTAAATAATCTCTCTCCTTTTGAACAAGGGATATCACTCTGATGTAATGTTGAAAATACATTGAATATACTCCCCCTGTGACCATCGCTCCTCCTGGAATTATGCCTCTGTGCTCTTTCTTCAAATATAGGGCTCTTTTCTAGGCATGCATATCATAAATATCTCCTCCTAGAATCATGAGAAGAAGAATGAGTCCCCCTAAGGGTATGTCTCCGCCTATCTTGTCTAGAATATGAACAATATGCTACCATATGATGATCGTTGGACTGGTTCATGCATCAAACTTGTTCCATACCATGCATCATGAATGTCAACAATAAAAATAAAGAATCATGAACAATATATCAACCAAGTACATCATGTACCAAAATGTGCCCACAATGCACAACAGCCATGTACATCAACAATGTGCAAAAATATATCATCCATGGAATGTATCAACCATATGCCTCTATCAATATGTCAACATGTGCATCCACCAATATGCCAACCATGTGCATCCACCAATATGCCAAACAAATACCATCTATGAGTGTACCATCATGCATCATCACTTGCACCAAGCAAGTATATCAAAATGAATCCCCAATGATGTACAACATGACTATCAACTCAACTCACCAACTATATGTCTCAATGTGTAGACCAACCACATGCAAAATGCATGCACCATGATAACCAACATATGCTTCCAATAATACATCATAAGATATATCAATGAAACTCAAATATGTACCAACCATGTACTCCAATAGATCAACATCAATCCATACTCATGGGTTAGTGCCATGCACCCAAGATTTATTTTACATCGTCACCTTACATGATCTAACATAGAACCATGAAAATCTGCAACAAACAATGTCGAAACCTGCAATAAACAATGTCAGACCCTACATCATAGAGTTATACCATCACATCAAACTACAATCCTTGTGCATAGCCCTTTTCCTTAGGCTTCTCCACATATACGTGGCCTATTGCACAAACAACTAGCATAGGTATGTGACCTATACAAGTTCAGCCTACGTATGTATGTGACTGATACCACTATCACCTGTGTATGCTTCAGTAGATGACTTACTTGAGCTTCCCTTCAGTTTTTCATCATGTTCTAGCTATTATGTCTTCTTCACCCACTTCTGTAGAGGTTCCTTCTTCTCAGAACTTGAGCTCTGAGCATCCATCTTTTCAAATATGTCTCCCTCTCTTACTTCATTCATTCTTCTAACCATGCTATGTGAATTCCCCATCATGGACTTTCTTCTTGTTTTCCAGCACTCTTGGGATTTGTGGCCAAATCCACTACAACTGTAGCATCTCATGGTGTTACAGTGAACAACAATGTGTCCTACTTGATCACATCTCCAACAACTCATGGTGTTATAAAATCTTCCATTATATCTCCTTTCATAAGATCTACACTCAAAATATTTGTGACCGCATCCATTACATGAATAACAATGCCCATGAAAAATACTTTCATACTTTTGCTTTGGTGTCCCAAGAATAGCTTCTTGATGTCTTCCTTGCTTTGGTTCTTTTGAAATTTTCTTTGCCTTGTGTAGATGGTTTCTTTGCAACATTGTCTTCCTTCTTTGATGGACTTACCTCATGCTTCTTTGAGGTGCTTGCTTCAGCATGTGTATATTCTCCTTTGTATCTAAGACCTGATTTATCACATGATGATCTTTGACTTTCCAAGATTCGTGAGCTATTCAATAATTTGTTTGACTTTTCTACCTTATTTCTAAGGTCAACAATTTCAGCTTCTAACTTACAACACGACTCTTCTTTTTCATTAATTTGATTGTTCAAAAGTTCTTCTACCCTTTTGGTTTCTTCAATTTGGATCTTGAGATGGACAATAGTTTCAAAACTTTTGTTAATCTCATCCTCTACCTTCATATCTTCTTTTTCATTCTTTAGTCTTGTGATCTCTTCTTCTTTTTCTTCTAATTTATAACTCGCTTCTTGTTCTTAAAGCATTCCTTTTAACTTCAATATGTACCTTTGAATCCTCCTAAGAAACTTCTTAGTGTTATCCGAAAGATAGTTATAGTGTGTATAAAAATGATCACTTCTATATCTATATAAACCCTCTTCAATTTATTTTTGAAGTTCTAACAGATTTTCTTCTATTCTTTCCATGGGATAACTATCATCAAACTTTACACAAACTCTTTCTAGATCATCTTATTCACTTGAAAAAAATTCAACATCATCACACTTTGAATCATTGCAATCAAGAGCCTTTGGAGATTCTTTACCTTCAATATATTCCTTCTTGCCAACACCATCACATGATTCTTTTCCTTCATTTGAAATGTCTTCAAGATCCTCCTTTGTGCTATCATTACTTGATTCTTTATCTTCACTTGAAATTTTTTCAAGATCACATTTGGAAATAATACAATCAAGGGTTTTTGGAGATTCTTTACCTTTGATAATCTTGATGGAGTGATCTTCAATATCTTCTTTCTCCTTCTTTCTTTGATATGTTTCCTCTAGATTTAGCCATAGATCCTTGGCAGAAGTGCATTGTCCCATGCTCTCTTTGATAGGGCTTGAGAGTCCACTAAGAACGGTCTTGAGATCCAATGCATCATTCTTCTTTCCTTCTCTTTGAGTTGCAAACTTTGACTTGTTCTTCAATGAAACTGATCCACCAATGGTTGCCTTCCAAATAGTTTCTCCCATTGTCTTCAAAAGTAATCTCATCACTATTATCCAAGTTGAATAGTTTTCCTCATCAAGGATTGGTATTTCATCATCTATTTGTGTGTCTATGGATGTCCTTCAAGATTTTTAAGGCTTGTAGTGAAGGCCTGCTCTGATACCAATTGTTGGACACACCTACCACACTTAGAGGGGGGGGTGAATGAGTGTGGGGCTCTTTTTCCCAAAAGATTCCCTCTTTACAAAAACTCCTTAGTTAACATTCAACATTTATTCATTACCCATTTTTGTCGTTTATAACCAGTTAGATGAGAACATATATCAACAATATATCATCATCAAGGCATCACTACAAGGAATACAAAGAGAACAATATGTATGTATAATTTTTCTTTTTATTATGGAAAACAATCTGAGGGTTTATCAGCAACAACTGAATAGAGTATAACTCTACAAGAGCACAAGCTCTATAATGCAAGAATCATCTTACACCGTCATCACCAACTAATATGAGGCAACAATCCTCAACAAATATCAATCTGTTAACATGTGTGACCTGTCAGTAGTGCATCCAGTGTGTGTATGCACCCTGGCTCACTACAGCCTGTGTATGCACGTGGTCATTGTATACAACAAACTGCATATACCTTCTAAGATGTTGGGGTTTGTCCTTCAAGATCAACTTAGATTCTCTGCAATCAATATATCATTCTCTTATGTCTTTGACTGTCCAATCTGACAGCCAACCATTCACAACACATCCAAGCTCTCCAATATCTTACTCATGCTCCACAACAAATCAATATGAATGCTATTGCAATCATGTATAAACAACTAATATACCATAGCAATCATGTCACCATTGAATCACAAGAGTACATATCACTACATCAACCAAATCATCAAAAACTGAACTGTATCATAGAATCCATACCAACAATTCCCTAAGAATTTACAACACATCAAACAATAGTATCCATCAAGACCATAATGTAACCATAATAGTGTCTCAGTGATAGATATGAGCCCATAGAATGTAGATTTGGAACCTACCTCATCATCCAAGAGCTTGGCACCATCTCAAACACAAATCTCCATGATTTTATCCACTATACTCTCCCTGTCCTCATACATCCCACGTGCATACTCACCCTATACACAACCAACCCATGTATACCTTCAATGTATACACACCCTATACATAGACAACCCGTGTATGCTTTAGAAAATAGGGTTTCTAAAGCTCTGAGACTTTTTCGATCAAGATCTCTAATATTGTTGAAACATTGATGCGTCCATGAGATCCTCCTCTTGGTCTCTTTCTTAGAATAGATCTTTAATCATGCTCAAGAGATCCACATCAATAAGAAGCTCTCCATCAATACTCCAAAAGATATTCTCACAAGAAGCTCTCCATTGATCCACAAAAAGGATGATCTACAAGAGACCATTGATATCTTATTTATACTTTCATCCTCTAGGTCACTTAACCCATTTTTAGGTTACTTAACCCATTTCTAGGTCACTTAACCTATTTCCTTATTTTAGGGTTAACCACTTTCTATAAATAGAACGTTCTCCAATACTTTATCATTTAAATATTCCTTCTTGATTTTGTCACCTTACTTTATCATTTCTTGATTTTGTCACTTCTCTTTATTATTTAAATAATGATTTCTTATTTTAGGGAACTTTGACTTCTTTGACCATTTGGGGCTTCAATCCAACTCATGGGGGTCCTTCAACTTCGTAGTTCCATAACTCTCAAATCGTGAGAAGTTATGTGACATTCCACATACCACCGAAAATGGCATGACAAACACTATCCATATAGGATAGTTTCACCAACAACTTCCTTGATCTTCATCTCATTATTCCACATACAATCATGGGTCCTCCAACCATTCTTCTAGGATAACTCAATCTACAAAGCGTCTTCCTGTGAGGGATTTCACCATAATAGGACCACTTTGGAGTTCATCCATTTGTGCACCTTATCAATCTTGATAAGACAATAATGATTCATCTTTGCATCAATTCACCACTGCATCATATACATCATATCAATGATCTATATTTATCAATTGGTTTCCACTTTGACATTTATCATTCTCATCAAGGACAATCATCAATCAATCAATTACTTGACATCAATCAATCAAACCATTTGCATCAATGACACATGATCCAACAATATCCCAAATAATTGAACCATTGCTATCAATGACAACATGATCCAACAAGTTCGATAGGGGTTGGTTTAGGTATAACCTTAAATCAACGCACACTTGTTTATTCACATGCTTTCGTTTGGCATCTACAAAAGTTTTAGTTATTGTGACTTGACTAATGATTAATAATTGGCAGTTGACTTGATCTTGCATAGGTTGAAGGGGTAACTTGAATTGTTTAAAGAGCTATGATTTGGGTTTAAGGTAAAATTTTGATTCCGTAATTCTAATTTAAAAAAAAATTATAGACCTACCTGTCTATATCCTTTAGCTTGAAATAATTTATAATAATATATATTTTTTTTTTAAATACAAGACTACTTTGGTCTCTTATTAAATGATTAGAATCTAACTCAGTCACATACATATTACATATACAATAATACAATAGTTATATAAATTTTATTTGAATTAGATAGGTGAAACTTCTTATATAGACTTAAGTCTTAAAAACAAACTTGAGAATAATTAACCCCTAGAGAATAATTGCATAGTTGTAATATCCCAAGGCCAAGCCTTGGTTGTAATTATGAATGTAACATGATTTGTAGGCTGGTGATCCAAGTAATTATAAGTTGGTAGGCTTTTGTATTTATTAGGCCGGAGAACCTAGATGTTAAAGGCCATGAGCCTGTTTTGTATATATAATTATTTATATTATTAATATAACAACATCGTTGTGTGTAGACCGACCATGAAGAAAGAGTTATGGGGGACTAAGTTCCACTGGGTAGGGAAAGGGATGGGGTTGAGAGTATACGAAAGAAAGGATAATCTTGAGCGATTAACCCAAGGGAATATTATAATCTATTTCCTTAAATCACTAAAGTGGGGAAATAAACCTAGTTATCCTAAGTTCCTTTGGGGAGGGGAACAAAATCCAAGTGGAGAGGAACGAGCTCCTAGAGATCCAAGTGTCAACCAAGAGGCATGCAGATTTATGTCGGAATTACCATCGTTGTGGGGTTTTTTACTCAGGATTCCATCTCTTGGAGGATACTACATTCGGACCATTAGGACCATTGGGACCAGACTCACCATCTATTACCCCGATTGACCAGTGCACCCAGCAAGCACGCAGTAACCGTGGAATTCCATTGTAGAATTACTGAAACACCTTGAACCTTTGCAACAAGACCGAATTGATACCCTTGTTGTACCTTCACCTGTGGGTTGCTTGTGTATTTTCTTGTCAGTATTGTTCCCCATGTCTAGTTTCTCTTTCTGCCATCACCATGCTCATGTGTTGAGGAGAAAGAGTGAAGAAGAAGGTTGTCAGGCCTATGAGAAACTCTCTCTAGGTAAGAGAGTGTGTTGAGGAAGTGAGCTCTCCTAGAGGAAGTCCAGTAGTAGCTACAGAGCTCTAATAATTCTTGATCTAGATTATTTTTGAAGCCCTAGAAAGGGGGGTCTAGCACTCGATGGAGGGTGTGACAATGAAGGTGTACACTCCTGGGGTGGGATAGACATGTGGGGAATGAGATTCTGTGAGTTGTGGGTGTAAGTGGATCCTTGGAGGAAATGCTTCCTGTTGTACTGTAAAACTTCATGTTGTCCCTGCCTATCCTAGGAATCCCTTTCCCAATGGAGTTTAGTCCTGGCTCGGGGGTGACCCACTGCTAAGAGTGATGAGAAACGTGGTATAAGGCTGGGAGGTTCATGGAAGGTCTATACATAGTTAGTGTACTTCAATTAAATGAGAAGTACCATTTCCAAGTTTGGTTACATGTTGTGTATTTATATATGTTGTTATATTTATGTGTTTTTCCTATGATTACTACATGTATGGATTTACTGCTATTTTTTCATTATGATGTGTGATAGGAGAATGTAAATCATTTGTTAAAGTTGTATGTGTTATTGTCACTTCCGCAAGAATATGTGTATGAACAAAATGTTTATGTCTGTTAAATTTGCATTAGAGATATATATATGTATATTAGAGAAAATAAGATATTTAAGTAGTGATTTTGTCCGACCTATTGGTGGTTGGGGACGTTACAAATAGGTATCAGAGCCATGGTTTTAACACTGAGCCGAATGGGCCATATTAGTGGAAGTTGAAAAACAAATTCCGAAAAGGAATTGTTGTCGAAGTGGACAAATATGAGTTAGGATCTCCCTTAGGTGCCAAGAGAATACCTTGGTCATGTTATAAATCTCAAGTGGTATAACGGTTTATGGAATGGAAATAGAAAAAGAAGCCACAACAATCATTATGTTGGGTTGCAAGGTTTGAACTTGGGGTGTAATATTTGCATAGGGGAAGGGCCACCTTTCCATCCGTCAAATCTAGAAAAAAGTGCATGACAATTAACCTCGAAGTCTTTCAGACTTCACGACTTCGGTGAGGTTTATGTGTTATAGAGAAACAAGGGGCGGAAGCCTGAAGTTGTGGAGTTCCAGAGGGGATCTAGACCATATATCCGAAGAGAAGTGTTACTGTTGGATTTGACCAAGGAAATATTAGAGCTGTTAGATCAATTCAAGAGAAAGAGGTAAGGCACAACGGTGACAAAAAAATCTCAGCTGTCAGATCTGTGCGCAAGTGACTATGAGTTGTAGATCTCACAATAGTTCGGCACTTCGAGAGAAATGGAGTGTTCTAAAGTGAAAAATCTCGAAGTCCCAAAGTTTGAAGTTGATCTGGACCGTTCATTAAAGGAGGCACGTGTCGACAGATCAACGTATTCAGGAGTTCAACATTTGGGAGAAACAAAGTGTGCTAAAGAGAAAAATCCCGAAGTCTGGAGTTAATCTGGACCGTTCGTCAAAAGAAATACTTATCAATAGATCAATGTATTCAGGAGTTCAGTGTTCGAGAGAAACAAAGTGTGCTAGAGAGAAAACTCTTGAAGTCCCAAAGTCCATAGTTAATCTAGACCGTTCATCAAAAGGGACACGTGTCGTCAGATCGACTTGTTTGAGAATTCGACATTCGGGAGAAACAAGGTGTGAATAGAGTGAAAAATCTTGAAGTCCCGAAGTCCAGATTTAATCCATACCATTCATCAAAAGAAACGCATGTTAGAAGATCATCTTGTTCGGGAGTTCTGTGTTCGGGGGAATTGGAGTGTGATAGTGTGGAATCTTCTGAAGCCTCGAAGCCTGAAGTCCCGAAGCTAAAGAGAAGAATTGGCATGGCATGATGACATCGCTAATGGTGATGAAAACCTTTCCTAGACATGCCATGTGCCACCACCTTAATTTTTGACAATTGCACTATGTGGACCTCGAAAGGTAAGAAAGTTTGGGAGTTCAGCATTCGGGAGAATTGGAGTGTCAAGTGTAAAATCTTCCGAAGCCCGAAGTCCCAAAGTGATGTGGTCTGTTGATGTCACCAGGGATGACATGGACACATGGGATGTTTTCCACGTGCCACTGAATTAAGAACCTTTTGAAGATAGAAATTCCAGTTAGAACATGACACATGTCATCTTTGATATTGGGCCACGTGTCCACTTCTAGTATTTATCCATGTGGTACTCTTCTCGATTATGGATAGTGGCGCCCTTGATGAATACATAAAGTAGTTAAAACCTTAGCGAAGAATTTAAATAGATCGAGCCCACGATAACTTGACCCCAGTAGACGTGTGGCACCAGATCGTGAAGTCTAGAGACTTGACACTCTGGAGGAAACGTGTTACCATTAACATTGGGTAGATAAATCCCGAAGGTCCTAAGGTCGAAGTTAATTCCAACCGTTGGTCACAGGGGATGCATCGCATCAGATCCCAAGGTTTGGAGACTTGACACTCTGTAAGAAATGGTTTATGATGGAATGAGAAGAAGAAATCCTCGAATATTCATAGCACGGAAGTAACATAACATGATGACGTCACCGGGTGTGATGCAGAAGTATTCATAGATTCACGGTTTGGGAGTTTTGGGGTGTGCATATGTGAAATCCTTCGAAGTCTCGAAGCCCCGAAGCTATGAAGTCTCGAAGCCTGAAGCTCCAAAGTCTTGAAGCCTGGAGTTCCATAGTAAATATCAGTTGTTGGATGCTAGGAAGACGTGGATCGTTGATCCATCCCACTTCGCGAGTTCGCCAATTCGATACTTCAGGAGATTTTTTGTCATGTGCTTTGGAAACCACCGAAGCCGAAGTCCCGAAGTTTCTATCCACCATAGATATGAACAGGAAATGTGGACCGTAGATCCACCATCCTTTTCAAGTTCATAATTTCAATGTTCTATGATGTTTGTGATGTGCGAAAGGGGAAACCTATGAAGCTCAGTAGCCCTTAAGTTTCAATGCTCTGTATATGCACTCAACTATTAGCACTTGGTCACATCCATGGTCACATGTGAATTTAGGGCTGAAGAAAAAGGGGATAGAGATTGAAAGTGAATTGTAGAATAGAACAGGGCTTAGAGATAGATATTTGGGGATTCTTGATCGACAAGACCCACAAAAAATGGAATCTGATATTTTTTTTGAATCAAATTGGTTTATCTTATTCTGGAAAATTATTAAAGACTGATAGACAGACAATATTTGATTGACTACACATTTTGCAGAGTTAACAATTGACAAAACCGAACCAAATTGTTCCATAGTGCAGAGAAATCGAGGAGGGATAGAACGCTTACAATCCGGAGGATGAAGTTAGAGGAATGGATGTCCATTTGGGAGTTGAATGAACAAACTCCAATGGGCATGGATAAGAAATAGATAAATACATGAGCATGATGAAAATCATTAAAAATTTGCAAAAGGATGTCCAAATTCACCAGGAAGATAATGAAAGGCTTAAGAGAGCCAAGGAGAAAGAGGAAGACATCAATATGAAGTTAATGTAGATCCTGGAAAGAATTGAAAATAAGTTGGATAAGGAGAGTGGCTCCCAAAAATGAGGAAGTCATGAAACCCCTGAGAAGAAAGGAAGATCAAGGAGTGGTAGCAACCATCACCAACACTCCCAAAAGCATTCCCATAGGAGAGCACATAGTAGCTCAAGTCCATCTCCTATTAGGAAACATAGGAGGTCTGGGGTCGATGAGTTGAAAGGAGAAATGAATAATATCAAACCTCCTACTTTTAATGGAGAGCATAAGAAGGATGAAGATGATGAGACATGGATGCTAGGCATGAGTAAGTACTTCCAATTGCAAAACTATTCTTCTCATGAAGAGGGAAGAATTTCCATCTACCAACTTAAAGGAAAGGAATCCATATGGTGGGATCAACCAATGCAAGTATAGTGCCTCAAGGAGAAAAATGTGGCTTGGAAGGAATTCAAGAAACATTTTGAAAATAAGTACTTAACCAAGAGATACTATGACAAAAAGATGAAAGAGTTCTTTGAATGTAAACTAGCCAGCAACATGACTATAGATGAATATGAGAAGATATTTCTTGAATTTTTGAAGTATGTCCCTTTCATTAAGGATGAGACAGTCAAGATCTAGAGATATCTGAGTGGGATTCCATCTTTCATCAGTGATAAAATCCAATATGATGATCCCAAGACTCTGGAAAAAACTATAAGGAGAGAAACGTTTCCTATATGATCAGCAAAAAGAAAAGATTAATTTCCAAAAATCTTGGGAAGACAAGAGGAAGTGTAAGAGGGAGAAGAGGCAGAAGAGGAACAAACCACCATTTTTGAGAAATATTCCTCAAGGACAACCAGTTTTGAGAGAGCCCATGATGGCTGAAGGTGGTGGGAAAAGGCCAAGGCAGACATCTATGCAATGTTGGGGATATAAAGGAGATCATAAATATAGATATTTCCCTCACAGTAAGGACAAGGTGAGAGTTGTTCACAATGTACAACAAGAAAAACAAGATGGAGGACATGGGAAAATGTGTACCAAGAATCTATGCAGCCCTGGACAAAAAACAAGTTGAGTTTCAATCACACATGATTGAATTCGAAGGTATGATCAATAACCATACCTTTAATATTTTAATAGACTCATGGGATATTCATAGCTATATAGATCCTAAGGTAGTGGAAATATTTCAATTACCAAGAATCAAGCATGGGAAATCTTGGCTGGTGCAGTTGGCTACATGAGAAAATATAAAGGTTGTTGAGTTGGTTAAATCATGTCCAGTGGGAATAAATGGACTGAGTACCAAGCAAGATTTGAACATATTTCCTTTGGAATTGTATGATTGCCTAATTGGTATGGATTGGTTGGACTAACACCATTCCATATTATGATGTCATAACAAGAAATTCACTTTCCTGGATGAGCAAGGAAATCAGAGAGTAGTCCAAGGAATTCCCAGGGTAGTTACTATCCGAGAAATTTCAACAATACAGCTAAAGAAGTGTTACAGGAAGGGATTCCAAATATTTTCAACCTATATGAAAGAATAATCTAAGGATAAGGTGCCAAATATGGAGGATCATGCAATCCTGGAAGATTTTGAAGATGTGCTCAAGCAGGTACGAGGACTACCCCTAAAGAGAGATATTGATTTCTCTATAAATTTAATGCCTAGAGTAGATCCAGTATCAAATACTCCTTGCTGAATGAGTACACCAGAGCTAGAGGAGTTGCAAATGTAGCTTGAAGAGCTTCTGAAGAAGGTGTATATACTGCCAAGTGTGTCACCTTGGGGTGCCCTAATCTTTTTTGTGAAGAAGAAATATGGGACATTGATATTGTGAATCGATTTCAGGCAGTTGAACAAAGTGACTATAAAGAACAAGTATCCTCTACCAAGGATTGATGATCTCTTCGATCAGTTGAAGGATGAAAGGATATTTTAAAAGATATATCTCAGGTCAGGATACGAATAGGTAAGGATAGAAGAGTAAGACATCAGCAAGACCACCTTCAGGACAAGGTATGGTCATTATGAGTTCACAGTGGTGCCATTTGGGTTATCAAATGCACGAGTTGTTTCCATGTGCTTAATGAATGGTGTTTTCCGAGAATATTTAGACAAGTTTTTCATTTAATTTTTGGATGACATCCTTGTATATTCTAAGACAGAGGAGGAGCATGAGAAACACTTGAGGATGGTGTTACAAGTGATAAGAGAGCATCAACTGTATCCCAAATTGAGAAAGTGCTCATTTTATCAAAACTTAATTCACTATTTGGGGCATATCATATCTGAAGAAGGGATAGAAATGGACCCTGAAAAGATAAAGGCCATTAAAGGGTGTAAAACAACTAAGAATGTGACAACATTTATATCCTTCATGGGTCTAGCTAGCTACTACATAAGGTTCATTGTAGGGTTTTCAAGAATAGCTCATCCCATCACTTCCTTGCAAAGGAAGGGGAAGAAGTTTCAATGGAAAGAAGAATGTGAAATGAGATTCCATAAATTGAAGCATTTGTTAACCAGTGCTCCAATTCTACAAATTTCTAATCCAAATGAAGATTTATTGGTTTTCACAGATGCGTGAAAAGAAGGACTAGGAGGAGTCCTTAGTCAAAACGGATTTGTGATATGTTTCGAGTCCAGGAAATTGAAAGAGCATGAAAGGCTCTATTCCACTCATGATTTGGAGTTGGAAGCCATAGTACATGCTTTGAAGAAGTGGAGACACTAACTCATGGGAAAGAGGTTTGAGTTGAGGACAGACCATAATGCTATGAAGTATTTTTTTGACCAACCTACTTTGAATGGTAGGCAAAGTAGATGGTTGGAATTCCTCTGTGAGTATGACTTTGATATCAAGAACATCAAAGGAAAGGAGAAAAAGGTGATTGATGCACTCAAAAGCAGAGTGCATGAACTGGATGTTACAACCATTAAAATGTATCATACAGATCTTAAAGGTAGAATTTCTTAGACTGCAAAAGTTGATTTGCAGTACATGAAATTGGTAACAAAATTGCAGCAAGGTAAAATGTAGCAAAAAGTTGAAGATTATGAATTGGGAGTTGATGCAATTATCTTCTATAGAAACACAGTTTATGTACCCAGTTATCTTGAATTGAGGAGTGTGATTTTAAAATAAACACACAATGTACCTTATGTGGGACACCCAGGATATCAAATAACATTTTCAACAGTCAAGAGCCAATATTATTGGCCACGCATGAAGAGGGATATTGTTGAATACATAGTGAAATGCTTGGAGTGTCAAAGGGTCAAGGCTAAGCATAGACACCCAGTTGGGTTACTGCAGTCATTACCCATTCCTTAGTGGAAGTGAGAAGTGGTGGAAATGGATTTCATCATAGGATTTCCCAGAACAAGAAATAAGAATGATGCAATAATGTTGGTGGTGGACAAGCTTAGTAAAGCTTCCCATTTCATTCCTATGAAGGTTACTCACAAGGAAACCAATGTTGTTGATATTTATATGAGGGAAGTAGCACCCTTGCATGGCATACCCAAGAAAATTGTGTCTAACATAGACACAAAGTTTACCTCAAAATTTTGGAAGGGGTTATTCAAAGGGTTCAAAAAAAATCTGAACTTCATCACAACCTATCATCCTAAGTCTAATGGACAAACAAAAAGAGTAAATCAAGTCATAGAATATATGCTAAGGATGTATGTTATGGAAAAACCATATAAATGGGAAGATGCCTACACTTGGTATAATTTACTTACAACAATGTGTATCAAGCATCACTGAAGATGAGCCCATTTGAAGCACTTTATCGTAGAAAGTGCAACACCCGAGTAAGATGGGACAACCTAGTTGATAGGGCAGTGGTTGGGCCAAAGTTGCTCAAGGAAATGGAAGAGAAAATGATGAAAATTAAATAGAATTTGAAGGTTTCCCAAGACAGGAAGAAAATCTATGATGACAAGAAAATAACTCACAAGGAATTTAAAGTGGGTGATCATGTTTTCTTGAAGGTGAAAGCCAACAGAAGTTCCCTGAAGCTGGGAAATTGTTCCAAGTTGGCAGCCAGATATTGTGGGTCGTTTGAAATCCTAGAGAGGATTGGTCCAGTAGCTTATATGCTTTCCCTTCATCTATGTCTATACATAATGTATTTCATGTCTCATTAATTAAGAAATATATGCCTGATGCTAATCATTTTATTGATTGGAATGTGATTCAAGTGGAGCAAGAAAGTGCTTTTCAAGTGCATCTGGTGCACATACTAGACTGGAAAAGAAAGCAACTCTAGAATTGAGCCATAGGGATTGTAAAGGTCCAGTGAACCTGGTATGGACTTGAGGATGCAACATGGGAGCACGAAGATGTTATGTGGGCAGAATACCCGCATCTTTTTGAATATTTTGAGAATCATGTTGATGTTGTGTAAATGAGTTTCATTGAGAACAATGCAAAAATAAGGGGAGGGGATTGTATTAGCCCAAGTCCGATCCCTAGTTGTAATTATGAATGTAACATATTTTGTAGGCTAGTGAGCCAGGTAATTATAAGTTGGTAGGATTATGTGTTTATTAGGCCGGAGAGCCTATATGTTAAAGGCCATGAGCATGTTTTGTATATATAATTATTTATATTATTAATATAACAACATCGTTGTGTGTAGATCGACCACGAAGAAATAGTTATGGGGGACTAAGTTCCACTGGGTAGGGAAAGGGATGGATCTTAGAGTCTAGGAAAGAAGGGCTAATCTTGAGGGCTTAACCCAAGGGAATATTATAATGTATTTCTTTAAATCACTAAAGTGGGGAAATAAACCCAGTTATCCTATGTTCCTTTGGGAGGGAAAAAACTCCAAGTGGAGAGGAACAAGCTCCTGGAGAGACAAGTTTCAACCAGGAGGCATGCATACTTATGTGGGAATTACCACCATTGTGGGGATTCGCACTCATGATTTCATCTCCTAGAGGATGCTGCATTCAGACCATTGGGACCATTGGGACTAGGCTCACCATCCGTTACCCCGATTGACCAACACACAGAACAAGCACACAGTAACCATTGAACACCATTGTGGAATTCTTGAAACACCCCAAACCTTTGCAACAAGATCGAATTGATACCCTTGTTGTACCTGCACCTGCGGGTTGCCTCCATATTGTCTTGTCAATATCATTCCCCACGTCCATTTTTTGTTTCTGCGATCACCATGCATGTGTGTTGAGGAGCAAGAGTGAAGAAGTAGGTTGTAAAGCATGTGAGCAACTCTCTCCAGGTGATAGAGTGTGATGAGGAAGTGAGCTCTCATGGAGGAAGTCTAGTAGAAGCTATAGATCTCTGATAATTCTTGATCCAACCTATTGTTGAAGCCCTGGAAAGGGGGTTGTAGTAGCCAATGGACTGTGTGACAATGAAGGTGTACACTCTTGGGGTGGGACAGGCATGTGGGGAATGAGAGTCTGTGAGTTGTGGGTAAGTGTCTCCTTGGAGGAAATCCTTCCTATTGTACTATGCAAATTCTTGTTGTCCCTGCCTAGCCCAGGAATCCCTTTCCTAGTGGAGTTTAGTCCTAGCTCGGGGGTGACCCATGTGGTCTAACGTTGAGAGGTTCATGGAAGGTCTGCACGTAGTTGGTGTACTTCAATTAAAAGATAAGTACCATTTCCAAGTCTGGTTACATGTTGTTTATTTATATATGTTGTTGTATTTATGTGTTTTTCCTATGATTACTGCATGTATGCTTTTAATATTATCTCTGCATTATTTTGTGTGATATCAGAATGTAAATCATTTGTTAAAGTTGTATGTGTTATTGTTTCTTCTGCAAGAATATGTGTATGAACATAATGTTTGTGTCGGTTAAATTTTCATTAGATATATATATATGTATATTAGAGCAAAGAAGATATTTAAGTAGTGATGTTGCTCGACCTGTTGGTGGTTGGGGACGTTACAAATGCACAATTTATTGAATTTTTATTGTATGTGAGTGCATTGGTTGCAAAAACAAAAAGGGGATTGGGGTTGATAGTAAACCTTATCTTTTCTTAGATAAACCTTGTAGTATGTTATACTAAGGATTCTCTAAATAATAGATAGTGATAAGGAATCCATTAATGTTAATTATTGGTGATAGTATCAATCATTAGAACTAGATATATATTATCGATTATAATTAAAGATCCTTATGTTTTGATAAGATAAAAATGGCATTCAAACACTTATGATTATCCTTATTTGTTTAACATGATCGTTGATGTTGATTTATGATTTTGACATAATGATAGTAATTCGGAAAATGTACATAATTAGGAAATTGTGTTAATCATCAAATGAGTATAATGGGAGATTAGCGCTTTACATATGGTGTTATGAATCATGTTAGTTGCGACAATTATAGTGTTCCTTCCTACTTTTTTTTTATGCTCACATTACTTGAAAATTATTTAAGAAGGGTGTTATTCCTAAAGAGATGGGCTCAAATTGCACCTAGATAGATTAACATGCTTAATTATTCATTACACAATTGGAAATATTGTGAGAATATTAAGTAGTTCTTGACGTATGGAGTTGTATCAATTACATAAATGGAATTTATAGTGATGTTGAACCTAAATGGATCGAACACCTAAATTGTTGTTTTGTAGATTAATTGGCATTGCCTTATATAATTGATGTAATGGATAATCTCGTAACTTGTTTATCAAAATAAAAAAATTGTTGTATTGACTTACCTTTGTGTTTTGTACGGAAGGGAGCTTTACAGTACTATATGACTACCCAGGTACTAGACAATGATCTCCCTGAGTTCTATTCTCGGTTTACTATAGCAACAAGATGACCAAATGGTTAGCTCGGTGTGTCTTAGGATTATAAGGGGTCTCCCAATATAGACCACGTATGTGGGAGCTCAAATATGTAGTACTATTGTCTAATGTGCAATCGTTTGAAAGGGGCCTTCCAATATTGTAACACACCTAGCCTTAAACCTGTTGATCTATGCCACATGGAAACTCTTGTGAAACTTTATATATATTGTAACATCCCCAGACCACCCAGGCTTGGGCCATGTCACTTCACTAAAATGTAACAACCCTAGTTGAATAATTGCTTAAGGTTTATTAAGTTTAATTAATTAAATAATTAACTATCTTAATGTATATTAGTTAAATAATGATTATTTATTAATAATATTAATTAATTAATTATTATTGTTTAATGTATATTAATTAATTAATTAATTAATTAACTCATTTGATGTTTGGGTAACGAATTAAAGTTTAATAAATTTTAATTTATTTAATAGAAAACTTAACGTATTGAGGGATGGTTGGTATTGAATGGAGGGATAAGGTGGTTGGCATTGAATGGAGAGGCGGTGAATGGA
>ML779432.1:550707-585978 GCA_009831015.1 Picea engelmannii | reverse complement strand
CTACCTATAAACTGTATGCTCACTTGCACGAGTCATAGAGAATCAAATAAGTGAATGTTAGTCTTAGAAAATAGAAGTATACAAAGTTTGCAAAGTTATAAATATAGTAAAAGTAGTGATTTGAATAATGTATATAATATAAAAAAAAAATTATATAGAATAATAAGTAAGCAAAATAGAAAAAAAAATAGTGTTTAAAATAGTAATAGGAGAAATAAAGTATAAGGGACATGACGTGACAACCCCCACTTCCACATATCTTACATATGGCTACATCACCTCTTCATCATTGATAATATCTCACCTCGTGTCATCTCTCAGAATCATATTCCCCATCTGGAAAATATCCAACAAGTGAATGCTGGAATTTATTGGCTCAAAAGATCTGTGGAATTCAATGTAAACATTACTAAGATCTTCCTTAACTTAACCTGAGCCTAGGCAACAACCAGACTGAATTTTTTTCCATTTATTTCTAGAATGTGTATGATTATATTCATAGCAAAAGGATTTTACACATCCTTGAGTTCTTTAGTCTACACTATAAACATATAGATAGATAGCCATGACCATATCAGAAAACTGAAGTAAGCCACAGTAACCGAAGCCACTCTTGCCATAGTTGTAGCAGTGAAGTAACACAAAGCACCTATTGTCATTATGTCGTCACATTGGTTCTTCCTATTTTGTGCATTTAGTTTGATAAAAGAATATGGTTTTACATTGTTTATTTACCCGCATTGTGTTATCCATATCCACTTCCGGAGGAATTTCGAACCCGCGACCTGCAATAAATACGCAGCACATTAGACCATCCATATATAAATGATTTTCATATTGTTTATTTACCTATACGTCATATATATTGGTTGGAGTGGTCTAAATAGTATACAAAAGAGAGTTTAATTGGTGCTACATACAGAGTTATTTGAATATACGAGAACAAACTTACCCTGCATAGTTTTATTAGTATCGGAGAATTCCAACTAAGCAATACCTCTCTTCACATTAACTTGAATTCCCATTCTAGTAAGCATTTTAGATCATATAAGGAATCTCATTGAAACAAGAGAAATCATCATATGCACATGAGACAGAATGTTAATGATGTTGTATAGGAAGAGTGGAAAATACCGATAGAGCATAAACTGCAGCTTTTGTGCAAACTGTATTTACATTGTAAGAGAGTAGTTATCTATGAAACTTTCAGAAACACAAATTCATTAAGCTTGAAGCAGGAGGGGGCGCGAAGGTCTAGCTCAAGTTTCTTGTGACCTGCAAACAAAACACTCAAATCCCATGACCAATTGCCAAGCACCTAATCCTAAGTCATTTACCAAGCACATATACCAAGTCTCGAAGCCATATTTCATGACCAACTATTCAATACGCAATACAAAGTCCAGTGCATAGTGTAGTGCACACCAAGTGCTATGCCACGACCAAGGGAGGAGCCCACAAGAAGTGGCTACAAGTAAAAGCCTCCTAGAAACCAACACTAGCCCCACGTGACCTGCAACCTAAAAGCACAAACCAATACGTAAGTCACCAAAGCCAAACGCAATCACATAGCCCTTTCAAAATGCCAAAGAGAATAGAAGCAAATAACGACACAACAATTAATGGCCATCAGTGTATGCCCGCACAGTAGCTCGGGTCCATCTTCCTCTGAGTCATAGGTCGCATCCACGGGTTTGCAAGGATATGGAAGAACCAGCGCAGGTACAGGCAATGGTTTTGGTCCCATGACTACTCCTCCCATCTTAGATAGTACCATAGGTAACCACCGCCAGAGCTCCAAAGCATGAGAAAACCCTTGTAAATAAGATACGGTGGCCAAACCCGTCTACCTCTCTGCACTGCTAGCTTCTTCTGAGAAGAACCACAACAGAGGAACAAAAGGAACGGCCATGGCGGTCGACCGTGTAGCCAGGGGCCTCGCAAGAAGAAAACAAGTGAGGAAAAGAGAATTTAGGGTTAAGATAGAGAGCCCGAGAGTATGCATAGGGTTTTGGGTAGCGATGACCTTGGGAGGGGGTACGTGGGCCTCATGCGAGGACCCACGATGCCCGTTTCAAAATTTATTATTTTTTTATTGATTGTTTTAATTTATTTTATTTTTTATTTTTATTTTTTTAAATTATTTATTATTATTTATTGCTTTAAACTATTATTAGATTAAATGTTAATTGTTTAAATTAGTTGCATTTGAATAGATTAAAAAAAATTATAAATATTTAAATAAGATTTTCAAATATAAATTATATATTTTAAATTTAAATTATAACATAATTTATATATAAGAACATAAGCTGTGTATGTTTTAAAACATAATATAATCTCTAGTACTATGTTTTAAAACATAAAACATAAGCTGTGACTGGAGATAATATAAATTAGAACATTTTTTCATTTATATATAATATATAATTTAGAACATAAGCTTAAGATTTTCATATATATTTTAAATTATATTTAAATTTAGGTTTAAACTTATTTTTAAAATATATTTTAAATTACATTTAAATTTAGGTTTAAACATATATAAGTTCATTAGTTTAAACATTTAAATTTAGGTTTAAACATATATAGGTTTAAAACTAATGTGATTAATTCATTAGTTCTTAATAATTAATCAACATTAGGTTGAAAGTCACATTAATTAGTTTTAAACGAAAAGTTTAGGGACTTAGACAATGATAAGCGGGAAAGGGCTTCATGTGCACTAGGCAGGTAAGTTAGAGAAATTGGCGAGTATGGTGTAAAGATAGCATAGCTACCAGGCGAGGGAGTTAGTAGTTTTCTTAGGTGAAGACATCAAGCTTAGATGCTTTAACCCTAACCTAGCCACCTCCTCCCTAAAGAGAGTAACGTCTGTTTAAAGACAAGTAAAAAAAACTTACGCCTAACCATGTTTTCTAGTTTAAGTTGCACAAATGTGAAATGTCTTTGAACTCACCTTGACAACTTTGGTTGATGCAGATTAAATTATACAGAATGGTTAGGACTTGAAGAAACCGAGGCAGAGGCGCATCATCGCAGGGACCGCCAACACCACTACCACCATCACCTAAACTAGATCTCATATTGCGCTCTTTGGAGGCCATAAATGAGACTTTAAAGGGGCATCAACTAGCAGGGATCGAAGTGGATCCCCCACCATATGGAATGGGTAATCCAAAAGCGTCGAGGGATTCAGGGGGAGGACCTCCACCTAAAGACATCACTAGAGAACTGCAGAAGATCAAACTTTCGGAGTTTGCCAGGGGTCATGCCAGTGAACGTGCAGAAGCATGGTTGGAAGGCATGACAAGGTATTTTGCATTAAGAGACTATGCATCCACTTCAAAGGTGAAGATAGTGATTTTTCAATTGAGAGATAGTGCCTTGAACTGGTGGGGAAACCTGGAAAGGCAACTGCATCTTACCCTGGACACCGTATCTTGGGAACTTTTCAAGGAGAGGGTCCGAAGGAAATATCTACCATCTTACTATGAGGAACAATAGGTGGGAGAATTTCATGCTCTAGTACAGGGAAACAAAACCATAGAAGAATATGAGATCAATTTTATGGAATTGGTCAAATATGTTTCATACATGGATAATGACCAACGAAAAGCAGAATGCTTTGTTTATAGGTTAAACCCTAAGATAAGGGCTATGGTGTGGATGTGGAAACTGTCTTCAGTAGCAGAAGCTGTGGAAAATGCACTTTATGTGGAGGAACACATGAACTTAATTAGAGGTACAAGACTGACCTTTCTGGATCGTCCTGGATTTGTGGGGAAGGCCCCTAGGACATTTCCCAGAGAAGGAGGCTCGGGGCCACCTCCTTATGGAAATAGAGTCACACCAAGGACAATAGCCATAGGGATTTCAATGGCAGCGAATGCAACATCCCATTCATCACCAACGACGTAGGCAAGTCCACGGCCATCTAAGGGAGCAACTAGTAGGGGCAGGGGTTCCAGGGGAAGGAAATCATTTCAGAGACAGTCATAGAACAGTGTGCAGGTTCAATCTCATGTTACCTATTAGGGATGTGGAGGACCCCATTACCAACATGACTGCCCAGAGTTATAATCAAGATTTGTGCATAGATAAGGAAAGTCCCCGATGGGAAGAGAAAGTGGCAACCACCAGATTTACGCAGCGGTTAATAATCGCCAGGAAGAACATCAATCCATGGTGGTGGAGTCATCAGGTACACTACATCATATCAATGTTAGGATTTTATTTGATTCTGGTGCTACAGATAGTTTCATTTCACCATCTGCATTAGAAAAGAGTGGGTTGGTAGCCTACGAGCATGATGACTTTAAACAAGTCGAGATGGCTTTGGGGAAAAAAACAAGCAGTAGGACCTAGCATCGACAATTGTATAGTAGATCTGGGAGTGTGTACTACTAGGTTGAAGGTATACGTCACTACTATCGAGACATATGACCTAATCATTGGAATGGATTGGTTAGAAGCTCATCAAGCTTTGGTTTATTGTTTTGCAAAAAGGGTGTTTTTTGTCGACGATGAAGGAAGACCAGTATAGATCCACGGTGTACGGAGACTGGTGTATCTACATTTTATCTCAACTATGAAGGTTAAATGGTGCATGAGGCAAGGGTATCGACTGTATGTAGTGGAAGCAGTGAATGAAAGGAAGGGACCCTCCTTGGATTAGTACCTGGTATTGTCAGAATTTAAGGATGTTTTTCTGAACGAGTTACTAGGTTTACCTCCTGAGAGGGAGCTTGATTTTACTATTGAGCTAAAACCGGGTGCAGAACCAATTTCCAAGACTCTGTATTGGATGATAGTGCCAGAAATTTGTGAGTTGCAAATGCAGTTGAAAGAGCTACTAGACTTAGGGCTAATAAGGCCCAGTGTCTCACCTTGGGGTGCACCACAATTATTGTAAAGAAGAAAGATGGTTCCCTATGATTGTGTATAGATTACAGGGACTTGAACCATGATACAATGAAAAATAGGTACCCAATGCCGCAAATAAATGACCTCTTTGATCAGATGAAAGGAGCAACGGTATTCTCAAAAATTGATTTGCAATCAGGATATCACCAGTTAAGGATTAAGGAAGGTGATATTCCTAAAACTACCTTTCAAACTCGGTTTGGACATTACGAGTTCATCGAAGTACATTTCGGATTGACCAATGCGCCAACAGTATTCATGAGCCTCATGAACGGAGTATTCTGGAGGTACTTAGACCATTTTGTACAAGTCTTTCTAGATGACATCCTCATCTATTCCAAGAACGAAATAGAACATGAGGAACACTTGCGAGTGGTGTTGTCCTGCCTTAGAGAGAAAAAATTGTATGGGAAGTTGTCGAAGTTTTCCTTCTTCTAGAAAGAAATCCACTATTTAGGTCATATCATTTCCAGTGAAGGAATCTCTGTGGACCGAGAAAAGGTAAAGGCCATTATGGAATGGCCAGTGCCAAAAAATGCCCATGAGGTAAGAAGCTTCATGGGGATAGTAGGTTATTATCAGAGATTTGTGGAAGGGTTCTCTAAAATAGTGAAACCCATCACCACTTTGCAATGCAAGGGAGTCAGATATGAATGGAAAAAAGAATGTGATAGTGCATTCATCGAGCTTAAGAGGTTACTAACTAGTGCGCCAATTCTATGAGTGTTGGATTTGGAGAAGGACTTCACAGTCTGCATGGGTGCCTCGAAGAAAGGGTCAGGGGCCGTGCTAATGCAGGATGGAGGAGTGATAGCTTATGCATCAAGGAAGTTGAAGAAACACAAATAGATTTATGCTACTCGTGATTTAGAGTAGGCAGCTGTAATTCTAGCTATGAAACTTTGGAGGAACTATCTTGTGGGGTGAAACTTTGAGCTCAAAATGGACCATCAAAGTTTAAAAAATCTCTTCACTCAAAGGGATATGAATGCCAAGAAAAGGTGATGGAGTGAGTTCATGAGTGAGTATGATTTGGTATTTCATATATCAAGGGAAAAGAGAATGTGGTCATAGATGCCTTGAATAGGAGGTCATGTGTCTTCTCCTTGGTACCCTTAAAAGTCAATCTGAGGGAACGTGTGTTTACGCAACTCCTTGGAGACAGTTGGTATTTAAGGGTTACTTCAAACCTCCAGAGTGGGAGACAATTAGATCCAAAGTATGAAGGATATAGTCTGGAAGTAGACTGACTGTTAAGATATCGAGGAAGGATGTACGTCCCCGGTGGTGGGGATATTCAAAGCATCATACTAAAGGAAGCCCATAGAGCACTTTATTGTGTGCATCTGGGTGTGAAGAAGATGTACGCAGACATGAGGAATCTCTTCTTCTGGGTAGGAATGAAGCGCGATGTAGTCCATTTTGTCGCCAAGTGCCTAGAGTGTCAACAAGTGAAAGCCAACCGCCACCACCCAGCAAGCCTCCTACACCCACATGATGTTCCTATGTCCAAGTGGGAAGTCATCTCTATGGATTTTGTTGTGGGGTTTCCGCTCACATCTCATAGACACAATGCCATTGTTGTGATAGTTGATAAGTTAACCAAGAGTGTTCATTTTATTCCAGTTAGAGACACTTACGATGTCACTGAAGTGGCACGTGTGTTTGTAAGTGAGGTCATCTGTTTTCATGGGATACCTAAGAAGATAATTTTAGATAGGGACTCTAGATTCACTTCTAGGTTTTGGACAAGTTTGCAGTTAGCATTGGGGACTCAGTTGAACTTAAGCACAGCTTATCATCCTGAAATAGATGGGCAAACTGAGAGAGTAAATCAAGTCATGGAAGACATGCTTAGGATGTATTTCATGGATAATCAAACCCATTGGGAGAAGTACCTACCTTTGGTAGAGTTCGCCTACAATAACAATTTTCATAGCTCCATTGGAATGCCACCCTACGAAGCTCTGTATGGAAGGCCATGCAGAACGTCATTGAGTTGGGATAGATTAGAAGACCGAGTAATAGTTGGGCCATAATTGATTCAAGAGATGGAGGAACAGGTGATTCAGATTAGGCAGAGACTAAAGGAAGCATAGGATAGACAAAAAAGTTATGTGGATGCACATAGGACTGATTGAAGTTATAAAGTGGGAGATTAGGTTTTCATTCGTATCAGGCCTAATAAGAGTGCAATTCCATTCAGGAAGGGGACAAAGTTGTCACCTCGATTTATATGATCGTTCAGAATCCAAGAGAAAATTGGACCCGTGGACTATCGTCTCGTACTGCCACCCCACTTGAGTAAAACTCATAATGTCTTTCATGTATGTGTTCTACGTCATTATGTTGCCGATGAATCACATAAACTAAATTGGAAGGAGTTACAGGTATCAGGAGTGGGAACCCTCACGGTAGAACCATTACGCATATTGGACTGTAGAGTCCTATAGCTTATGAACTATCTGGTAGACCAAGTTAAGGTCCATTGGGACAAATATAGTTCAGGATCTGCCACTTGGGAGGATGTCGAGACATTACGACGGGATTATCCCTCACTTTTTTGACCACCTCGAGAATATGTTTCTCGAAGGCTGGGTGTATGTAACACCACCTTTTGACTTAGACAACCATGATTACCTAAGGCCTAAACACCTTTATTTTTCTATTCATAGTGAAACTATTAAATGATACACTTGAACTTTTAAGACGTATGAACCTTTATGAATGTTTAAATGTTAGTTGAATAATGATGGATATGATGCGATATATTGTGAGAATGTAAATTTTATGAATGATTAAATGCTATTTGAATGATGTTGCATATGATGCGATCTACTATGTGAATGTAAATTCTAAGAATGCTTAATTGTTATTGATGATGATGAATATGATGCGATATATATTGTGTGAATGAGAATCCTATGAAGATTTAAATGTTATTTGAATGATATTGGATATGATGCAATCTATTATGAAAATGATAATTCTATGAATGGGTAACGTTAATTGAATTATGGGATATTATGAGATCTATTTCTAACTTGAAAAATTTGATGTTAAAGTTGTTGGTACAGGGATACCGAATTGAGATTTTAGTTGTATGCAATTACATGATAATAATGCATAGATGCGTATGAGTTTGTGTTACAGACTAATCTGCAAGTCATTGGGCTACAAAATAGCCAAGGCATAATGATAATGAAAGTGGATGTCGTGACCACTGACCGAGAAACAATATGGTATGAATATTTGTATG
Organism: Picea engelmannii; assembly: GCA_009831015.1. NCBI lineage: Eukaryota > Viridiplantae > Streptophyta > Pinopsida > Pinales > Pinaceae > Picea > Picea engelmannii. The sequence continues at coordinate 577,793 of ML779432.1, read as the reverse complement.
TGAGATTATATTGGTTTGGATGCATTGTTAGGATATGTGGACCAGTGCAGTATTTCAGGTGGTGAAACTTCCCAAAACTGAATAGACGATGACAAAAATCCCAACAACATGGTGCCACTGTGCATTCCATTGTAGGGTGTGGACCCTAGTCATGATTAGGAGGGGTGGAGGCATTTCCCACCGTGTATCCTCTGAAACCTGAAGTCATGGGAGGACGGTGTTAGCTCACGCTCCCCTAGACGTGTGATGATGATTGTCAGTTGCCTACTGAGGAGGCTTGGTCAAGATAGTGACACTTACTCTTACAGGTTCTATTTGGGGTTAGGTCAATATAGTTGATGCTCCAAGATAGTCCAGCAGAGGAAGGATAGGAATGGAAGATGGAAGTAAGTTGGGGAGGAAGGATGAGTAGAAATAGTTGAGAGTGTATGGAGATTTGTATTATGGTGGAATTTATTGTTTTTCCTTCTGAAAAGAAAATGGATATATATGAATATTCATAATTATGTAACTAAACTACAATTGTCTAAATAACATTGTTGAGCTAGATAATTGTAATTAGAGGATTTCACAAATATTTGATTGGTTTATTGTCTTTTATAAAATGAATAGTCTTGTTGAATGGATTGGATGCATATGGAAATTACTATAGAGATGATAGTTATTCTTATTGGTGCATGCACGAGACTTGTATGTACTAGCTACACATGCATTTATTGCACGTGTACAATAGTATGTATGAGTTTTCTTGGCTTACTTACTAATGTTGTCAGTTATTAGTTATGAATGTGTGAACCATGTTTCTTTTCCCTTGTATCATAAAATACTTTAACTTGAGGACGAAGTTTTCTGAAGGGTGGGTGTATGTAACAACCCTAGTTGAATAATTGCTGAAGGGTTATTAAGTTTAATTAATTAAATAATTAACTGTCCTAATGTATATTAGTTAAATAATGATTATTTATCAATAATATTAATTAATTAATTAATTAATTAATTAATTAACTCATTTGATGTTTGGGTAATGAATTAAAGTTTAATAAATTTTAATTTATTTAATAGAAAACTTAACGTATTGAGGGATGGTTGGCATTGAATGGAGGGATAAGGTGGTTGGCATTGAATGGAGAGGTAGTGAATGGACGGGGGGATATGAGGGGGAAAAGACATTCGAGAGAGGGACTTTTTGGGATTTTGGAGGGGCAGGGAGAAATTTGTTGAGACGGGGAGATTGTATTGAACAATTGCATTTTCTGGTTTTAGGCTGGAGGAATTTGTTAGACTGTTATAGGGGAGCATTGACTGTTGGGATTTTTGGGAGCAGGGGCTAGGAATCCTCACAGAATCTTGGAGCTAGGGAGCCAGATAGGCTTTGTTCCTAGCTGGCAGGGAGGAAAGATTCAGTTTTGGGCAGAGTAGCGAGGACAGACGGAGTTGGGGAAACAACATCACTATTATCGATATGATGGTTCACTATTTTCCTAAGCTGTGTATGTTTAATTATATATATATTATTTATATATCAGGTTGCTCAATCATAATTTATTGAACCATGAACTGTTAGTTTGTTAGTTGTTGAATATAAAACCATAAATAAATTATGATATAAATTTTATGTTTAAATGTATTAAGTTTTAGGTTCTGCTAGTTGGACCATTACATAAAAAGAGTAATTTCATATGTATCTATAAATATAACTTTAAACAGAAAAATAGGTATTCTGCAAATCCATAGAATTCATGTGGAAATAACTGTAAATATATTCATGCAGCATACTCATGCAATACCCATAAACATAAAAACATGTATATATAAGAAACATATAAATTGACACACATTTGATACTTATCTTTTATAGAAGACCATCAACTGTGCGTAGACCTTCCATGATCCTCCTGACCTTAGACCACGCTGCTCATAATTATCAGTAATGGTTCACCCCTAAGCTGGGACTAAAATCCACCCGGGTAAAGGGATTCCTAGGCTAGGTTGAGACAATATAGACAATGGGAAGGATTTCCTCCTAGAAGACAACTCAAACTACCATCCTACAGTCCCCCATTCCACACATGCTTGTCCCACTCCAGGGAGTGTGCCCCTTCTCTGCTCAATAGTCCTTTGGTTTCCCCACTTCCCTTCCAGGGCTTCAACAATAGGTTGGAAAGGAAGTCTCAGAGCACTGTAGTTGTAGTTGGGACCCCTCAGGAAATCACTTTCCCCATCAATTCTCTCACCTAAAGAGAGTTTCTCATAGGAATGACAACTCGCCTCTTCAATCCATGGGCCAAAAAACCTGCCTCTTTTGTTCAGTGTTTAAGTCAACCAGTTAGAGGCTCATGTGAAGGAAGTAGTAGCATTCAAGGTATGGAACATATGTTTCTAATAACAAAAAGTTACAACACTACCTCAAGTAGGTACAGGTGCGTTGTGCATCCCAGGAGGGATATGGTTTACTAATGATACGAGGAAAGGTAAGGGGAAGTTCAAGAGTGTGTGCAGGTTCCACGAGTGCATGAATGATGCAAAGGTTGACTGATGGAGAATATTGTTGAGTGTGTGAATGGATGAGGGAGTGGGAAATGGACTAATTCCCCCCACCTTTATCTGTGATGAAAAAGCATTGCCCTCATCATTCAATGAGGCACAGTGGAGGGAAAATCAACACCCAGGGCAACGCATTCAGAGCTGGTTTGGATTCCAAGGAGGGTGTGTCACCTTAAATTTTAAAACCTTTGTAATTAAAGTCTCTTTAATATTTTGAGGCAAGAGCCATTGTATGCACTCTAGATTATTGTAATCGTCTTAATTACATGTAGGATTGTACAGATTTTGAGCATTGGCTCATATCTAAATTCTAATTATCCATTTAATTTGATAAAGTTAGTGGTAGGTTGCTTCTATTGTGAAATGATAGCACTAGAGTTGTCTAGAGGGAAGGCTTGAGAATCCCCCTCGTATATAAATGTATGTAATCTATGCCCAAAAGAGGTTGTTGAAGTTTATTGTGATTTCTGCTAAAGAGAGTTGTAGAGAGTAGTTAGTTGTTGGAGAAATTTTGTTAGAAGTTTGTAGAGAAGAAGTTGAGAGCTGCAGTACCCTTTATAAATATTTTCTAAATGAATATAATAGAGGACATTTTCTTGAAATTCTGAGTCTACTTATCTTTGAGCAAATTGGGTAATGTCATGCTTTCTATTTTTTGTGTTTTATATGCCTGTGTGTATTTCATGGTTAATTGAATAATCTGAGTTTGTTTGTTTGTTTATAAGAGTTGTCTAAAGAATTGCATTAAACTTCCATTGGGCTATGGGGTCGGTATTAAAGATTAGGATTAGAGACAAATTTTATGAGGTTCCTTCACAGGGTGAGATAATGATACTGCTAGATCTTTTAGAATTAAGTGGGATGAAAAAGACAAAACATGTGGGAAAATCAACCAAGCAAAGAAGCAATTAAGAATTTTTTTACTTAATGTCAGATGAATAACATATAGATCATTAAAGAACAAAAACATAGTGTACGTGACAAATTCTGTTCATTTACTTCCTTTTAATGATTAGAAACTGAAAACATAATGATCATAGAGAAAGATAAACATCACCGACATTCAAAACACAAGAATCCTGTGAATAGCCTTTTTATTACTGGTCGATCCTTTTGAAAAGATTACACGGATAGCTCCTTAGGCGCAAAAATCAACCAACAATACTTCGAAGTAAGAAGTATTTATACAATAGTTACATATGATCATGTCATTAATGACTAGGATATGGTCGAGGAAAAATCTAACTAACTAGATTACAAATTACAAAATAATAGGAATGTTGGTGATCTATTTGAATCCTTGGTGTTGATTCTGGGGGAAGTAGTTGATGATTCATAACTTTGACTGGACTATCTTCTTCTTGCTAACTCAGAAATCCACTTCACCATTACTCAAGTAAAGAGCATAGGTCTTCCCATCTATTTTGACTAGGATGGAAACCTTGAGCAACTTTCTGTATATTTCGTCCATTTCAGTGTACTTGTAAAAAATAGGATTTGTGATGAAAATGTATTTTATCTCATGTTGGATGCTCAGGTCCAACTGTAAATTTTCTAAGAAAGCCTTGCCAGTAATGCTCCCTTGTATACCTAGAAATTTAGAACCATCTATTGCCACTATGTTGATCGTGTGCTTGTAGTCTGACTGAGTGATGAGTTTGTCATTTATCACTAGTAGTCCAGGGAGTCCCTTCTTGTGGAGTGTGTCAACCTTACTGAAAAATATCAGCACTCCAATTTCCATTATCTAAGATTTCTCCTCTAGCTACATCATCAATCCTTTCTTGGTAAAGACTTTCTTGACCTCAAGGATGGTCACTTTTCTGTCTTCACTTTCCAATGCCTCTAACTCATGCTTAGTCTTGGATTTCAGGAACCTGATGAGCTCAGTGGCCTCTATTGGATTCTCTCCTAATTCTTCCCTTATCTTTTCAATTGCCTACCTGGCCTTTTGTACCAGTTCATGTTGTTCAAAAATGATTTGTATGAATGGACATATCTCTGTCATTGACTTGTTGATGTCCATCCATATGTTTTCCTTTGCCTCGGACAGTTTTTTAGCCATGACATGCTCCTTCTACAACTTTTGTATTTATTGGTTGAGTCTTTGTGATTTATGCATCTATGTATTATCACTGGCCTGGAACATAGATTTCATCTTCTTGAGGTTTTTTACATCATCTTACAATCCTCTCATTTCTTCCCCTTGCAGGGTCATGTCCTTCATTGACTTCACCAATTTCTCAAAAGCGTCTGGAACTTTTACTAGGATGGTTGATGGAATCTCTGATGTTGTGGCTATTGTTGTTGTACTAACTCCTGAGAGAGGAACTACATCTAGTGGGATAACATCCATATGCACACTCTGTTATTTATCTTTAACCAACTTATCTGGATCAGACTCCATCTCCTTTATCTGTGCATTCTTCTCCATTATCAATTTCATCATCTGCTCTTTGTGGCCTTCTTTTTCAGCCATTTCCTTTGCTTGTGAATCTTCAGTGGCTCAAAGTTTCAATTGTTTCCTTAGAGATTATATGTCATCATTTTTATTCTTCATAAGTTCCTCGGCTGCCTTGACATTGGATGGATCATAACCAATCTTTAGTACCAGTTCCTCTATGGATTTGATTTTATTATATTTGGCCAGAGAGGATATCTTTTCTATCTTTAACTAAGATTGGACATTGTTTAAGGACACCTACAATTTTGCAGCTGTCAGTGATGCATTTTTCATGGTGGATAAGATCATCTCCCCTATTTTCCTATGCATGTCCATTTGATCTGATGGATGAACCTCTTTCACATCAAATTCAAATGATGCTTTATTGTAATCAGAGGTTGTCTTGGGATGGGGGACCTGTTCTTGTAAGAATGCCACGTGTATCCTTCCCTTCTCTATGTCAAAGGTAGAAAATAATCTATGTTGATTTGTGGATATTTGCTTCCAAAATTATGCATATGTGTTGTTGTTCAAAATATCATTCTTCTATTTGATCATCTTGTATTTTTCAAAAATGCTTGATCCTATTGGCTCTTGAGAGGATTCAGCTGAAACTGTAGTGTTTGTTTTCTTATTGGATGAGGATGTGGACACTATGTGTTGGCTACCTAAGAAGACTGATGAATTTGGTCCCTACATAACTATAGTGGACTATTTTTCTTCCTCTTTGAGATTGTCTGGTGTGTGACTAGTCTTAGTCCTCTTCCTGTAAATTTGGAAGTCTTGAGCTGACACCTCTGTGACTGAAGGTGAAATCTCTTTCCTGGATATTTTTTCTTCTTGCACTTTAGGAGTGCTGGTATGTAAAATGTTGGTAGGTGAAGGCTTCTCTTCTGTCTCCAGCAAAGTATCTTCCTGCTAGTTTGTCTGATTCATGAACTTTTATACCGTTGGTTTTGGAACATGAGCATAAGGAGAAGTCTTTTGTTTGAGATTGGTTTCTAATATGATGCCAAAGGGGTCATAATTCCATGGGAAACTCAGATTGAAATTCATTTATTTCAATAGATTGTTGGATTCTTCTCCTACAACTCTATTGTTACATATGGAAGAACCAATTTGGCTCTTGATCCTGAGTTGTTGCTTCTTCTTAAATGAAACGAAGTGGATGTCATCAGAGTTGATAATATGTATGATGTATTCCAAGGAAAATATTATGATAGGATGGTATTTTGGCATCTTGTATGAAGGTAATTCACACCCATAAACTTTGATTTCGGTATGGTTATGGTAAAGATACCAGTCCCCTATTTTGGCTAAGTTTGATAGGTGAAGAATTCTTTGGACCTCCTCATTTATACTTGGTTCCATTATTCATCTGAGAATGCACACCATTGGATGGTAAAAATGATCGATGAAGTGTTTGAAACTAATCTCGGATCATTTCTTCCTTGCTAGTGATGTCCAAGAAGTCACTAGTTGAGGGTTACCCTTTTGATCCAATTTCTGAAAAGCACAAGAGAATCTGTCTTCTTGGAAGAAAAGGAACAGGTACACCAGCAATAAGGAGTACCTGAACATTCCCTCTTTGGAGAACATGAAAATTTGTTCACGTATAATGTCAGCAGAAACTGACTGTCATTAAATTGAGTTGTAGCTTTTTCTTCTGTGGAGAAAATGGACAGAAAACCCAAAATGGGTCCATCTACCCATTCATCAGAATAATATCCTAGTAGGAAACATAGGGTGGAAATGATTTGGTTGCCTTTGACTGAGAATATAGAATAAGGATAGGGAGGGTTCTTTTTAGGCAACTGTGTGTCTTCTGGTAAGAAGATTTCAGATATCTTAGCTCTTTAAGGAAATAAATTTTTATGATAGAGTTTAGCTAGAATTTCAATGGAGAACAGGCTGGCAGAAATTATGGTTATTTGCATCGTCTAGTTTATTGTTTAAGGGGTGATGGTGAACATAGTTTCACTGGATGAAGAGACAATGGCCCTTTGGCCAGGAAGGTAATGGGATTCACACTTCAAGGAAAACATAGGGAAGTGATAGGTCTAGGGAATCATGTACAATGGAAGATTAGACTCCTAGAGTCTAATCTCGTTACTATGGTCTAGGAAAATATCTTTAAGCTAGAAGTGTAATTCAAATAAATCGAATTCATACTTTGACTTGGCAACTTGGTAATATTTATCAGCTAGGGGAATGTGATCTAGGTCGACGGGAGGAGGAAGAAATGGGTTTTCTTCTGTTTCAATGGATTTGGATTTGGGTGCCATAATTAAACAAAGATCTGAAGACATAAAATGATATTGACTGTGATTACTTGATTTAATGTCACTTGTCAATGGTGTGCATGGTGGTGATTATCTTGAAAAAAGTAAATGGCGGTGTTGACTGTGTCTGGATTAGTGAACAGTGCAGGAATGGAAAAAAAACAGAGTTAAACGATGTAGGGGGGTGAGGGTTATGGTGCAGGTGGTAATTTGGATGGGTAATAGTCACGTGGGATGGCATTGATTGGCCAACGGGTAGATGGGTGTGACATGGTGGGTATTAAATGGTCAACGAGTATAATGAATGTGATGTGCAACAGGGTAGTGGGATGTGGCGTCTGACAAGGTAGGTGGGTGGTATCAGATGAGTGGTTAGGTGGTTTCCCTGGAGGGGGGGTAGGTGGTAAGAGAAAATGATATGGGGGGGGGCGGGTCTGGTAATATCTAGAGTTGAAACTTTGCAGGGGCCCGCGCTGGGAAAGCCACTCTCTCGGACCACCCCCCCCACCGTTAAAGGCAAAAAGGTCAAGGGGGTCTAATATTCATTGTTGGTGGTTGATCTGAGCACGGCTTGATCAACCACTAATATATGTGTTCCCTTTAGCCACAAAGCACCAAAATGTCAAACCTTGATAGAACTTAGGATAAAAGTATATTATGGGTAGCTCCCCCTTTTTTAATTTTTTCACCAAGGGGTCAAAAACACATCAATTTAACTCAAAAAACACACATTTAATCAACCTTTGGCAAACGTTTATTGAAATAAAACATGTTAACCTATTTCCTAATCTAATTACCTAACACATTAACCCAATTTAAATTGTTGGGTGAATAATTACTCTAACCTAAGATATTTGCACTAGCTTATACTATTTGGCCAAACGTATTCACTAACCTATCTAATTTGGCCAAGATTAGACTATTTGGACAAATTTATTCACTATCCTATCAACATAAATTTAAATGGTTTGATCATGGTTAGACAATATGAATCAAACCAATTTTGTTTCATGGGGTTTTATCTTTTTATCTTTTTATTTCTTATACCCTCTTTTGATTTTTATTTTATCTTTTCTTTTCTTTTCCTTTTCTTTCTTTTTCTTTTTCTTTTGTAAATCATTTGCAAAATTAAATATTATTTACAATACAACACAACTATAGGAAGAGATTCTAATCACCAAGTGATCCTATGAAATATACGGTTATAACATTGGATCCACTTGGGGATGGTGCTCTCCTTGTGAGGTGCCAAGAACCAGCTACCAGTTTCCTTGAAACGTCTTCTCCAATGATTTTTTTGCATCCTGATTTTCTTTATTTAACTATAAATATGGTGTTCCTTATCAGTGGCTTAGGGCCTTCTCTTTGGGCTTCAACCATATGATAAAAAATCATACACACATGACATAAAAGTAAAAAAATTTTGTATAATGCTATGAGTGAAAAAGATCTTCATTCTGGTGGAACAAAATGTTTGAGCATTCTGCCATTGATAGGTCCTCCTGGCAGATTTGCTCCATCCATGTCCTTGATTAGAAATGCATTGTTTCCTTTGTAACCCTGGATTATGAAAGGGCCTTTCCATAAATTGTGGAAATTTTCATGCTTTCCCTTGTCTTCATTTCTTGAATCCCATTTTAGTACTATATCACCCAATTTGAAATCATTATCCTTGGTTCTTTTGTCATAATTTTTCTTGATGCTCTCTTGAATCACCTGGGTCTAGTTATAAACCTCCTCTCTGGACTGTTGCAGCTGAATCATCTTATTGATCCTTCTTTGGATGTCATTAGGTTCTACTTGTACTTCTTGTAACAACTTCGTAACAAGAAAACCCAAAGAGGTGGGAAAAACAACATATGTTCCATACACCAACTGATATGGGGACATACCAATTGACCTATTTGTAGTCAGCCGGGCTGCCCAAAGTGCATGTACCAACTTGTTGTGCCAAGACTTCTTATTTTCCTGCAATATCTTCTTGATGATATTGAACAAACTCTTATTAGAATACTCTTCCAATCCATTTCCTTGAGGGTAATAGGATGTAGAGTGTCCTAAAGTGATCTGATACTTACTACAAAATTATATCATCTTTTTTTATCTGAAATTTTCTGCATTATCAATGATAATATTTCTGGGGCATCCAAATAGATAGAGAATGTTGTTTTCCAAAATTTTTATAATCACAGCATCAATGTATTACCTTGAGAGTACATCTCCAATCCACTTGGTGAAGTAGTCAGTAGTTGTAAGGATCCACTTGTGCTGACCTGACGAAGGTGGGTGAATATCTCCAATAAAATCTAAACCCCATTGTTGAAATCGATATTCAACCGAAATAGGATTCAAGGGTAAAGGAAAAAGTTTCCTTTTGCCTTCAAAGATATGGCACTTGTGACAGGAGGTTACCATTTTATGGAAATATGCAAACAAGGTGGGCCAGTAAAAACCATATCTAACAATTTTGTTAGCAGTAGTCTTCCAATTTAAATTCCCGCCACAATCCCATTCATGGAAATCTTGCAAAGCTTTGTCGACTTCATCTTTCAATAAACAATTCAGTAGAATGCCTCCAACATCTTTCCAATAAACATTTCCATTTAGAATGCAATATTTCAATGATTTAAGTTTTAAAAATCTAGCTTTAGTTTTTGTCAAACCAGGAGGAGCTTGTAAATGATGTAAGACAAAGATAAGGTCTGCATACCATGGAGAATTTGAGAACAACTCTTTGACATGTGGAATCTCTTGCTCTCCCTGTTCATCAACTGCAACTATAAATTTTATATCTAAAGCATGAAAATTTGATTCAGCCATTAGTTTCGCTAACCCTTGAGCCTTAATCAACTTGGTTGGTTTGATCTCTATATCGTACTCAAGGATCATAGCAATCCATTTACATCTTATGCCATCTGGGTTATCTTGAGTCAGAATATCTTTCACCGCTACATTCAGAACATAAGAAATGATATGTGAATGGAGAATGTATATTCTGAAATCCTTAATTGTTTTTACCAAGGAAAAATCTCGTTTCTCCATGATGTTGTAGTTCAATGCAGCATCTCTCAGTGATTTGCTGAAAAATGCTATAGGTTGTTCATGGCCTTCATTGTTTTTCTGCAAAAGGATCGTTGCAATGTTGTGCTTAGAAGCAAAATAGAATAAGTAGAAATATTTAGTATAATCACGACTGATTAGTACAGGAGCTTGTGTCAATGCCAATTTCACTTGATCGAGGGACTGCTTAGCTTCTGTGTTCCAATTTATTATTGTATATTTTTTAAGCATGTTTGTGATGTTTTTGAGAAGTTTTGCTAAATTAGGGATAAATCTCCTCAGAAAGTTTATTTTTCCTATGAATGATTGTAATTCCTTGATGTTTCTTGGATGGTCGATCTTCTCGATGGCCTCAATCCTGCTAGGGTTTGTTTTGATCCCATATTTAGATATAATGTGTCCCAACAAATTTCCCTCTTCTAGACCAAACAAAGTTTTATTGGGATTTAATGAGATTCCGAATTTTCTACACTTTTCAAAAAAATTCCTAATGTGTTGTAAATGTTCTTCATCAGTTTTTGAATAGACAGTTACATCATCCAAGTATATGACAATAAATATCCCAAGTTCATCCACAAAATCAATGTCCATTTCTCTTTAAATATGGTACCAACATTCATTAAACGAAAGGGCATTTTCACATACATGAAAGTACCCCAGGGTGTAGTGAATGTTGTTTTCTCTTGGTCATTAGTGTGGACAAGGACTTGGTTATAGCCAGAAAAAACCATCTAATAATGATATTATGCTAGATCCAACTACCTTTTGTAAGATATGATCCATTTTTGGCAGAGGATAGTTGTCTTTAAGTGAGACCTTGTTGAGGTTCCTTAAATCAATGCATAGACTGATTTCTCCACTCTTATTTCTAGTAGGAACTATGTTAGAGACCCAGTTTGAGAACCTTAAAGGAACAATGATTTTAGCCTAATACATTTTCTTAATTTCCTTTTCAATTAGAGGCATCAGCTTGGGGTTAATTCTTCTATCTTTATGATTGAAAGTATTATTATATTATTTTATAGGTATTTTGTGTTGTATGATACTAGTGTCATAAGATTTCAAATCTTCATAGCTCCAAGCAAAAACATCTACAAATTCTTTAAACAATTCAATATATTTCTACTTTTGTTCAGGAGGTAAAGATTTGGATAAATTGATCATTTTAGGTTCCTTATCTGTTCCTATGTTGCATTCCTCAACATCTTTCCCAGTAGGTTCAATTTTTGGCTTTTTGGCTACATCATTGAAATGAAACAATTATTCAAGTGGGACTAACCCTCTAGGTAGGATATTATCTTTTAATTGCAAAAAATATGAGTTTTCTTCATTTTCATTTATTTCTTCTGAGTCTATTTTATTTACAGTATCATTATCACTATCTACATCAATGTTTGCATGCTCAAAATCATTTTTGGACTACAGGAAATCATCAATATTCTCATCATTACCAAACACTTGCGAGTACTTGATATTGTCTGGGACAGTAGGTCTACATTTCACCTCCACTATGTATTGGCGAATTGTATGGAAAGGTATTTTACAAGTGGCTACTAAAGTAGCTAGTCCATCTGCAAGTATGTTTTGGCCTCTAGGAATCACCTACAAGTCAATTTCAGTAAAACATTGCAAAAAATCCAACACAACATTTCTATAAGCTCCGAGTTTAGGGTGTTTGGCAGAATACTCGCCTTTGATATGTTTAATGATAAGTTCATAATCACCTCTTACCGTAATTCTTTTGGCACCAAGGTTCTTCAACAATTTTAGGCCAAGCATCAATGCTTCATACTCAACTGTGTTATTGGTGCACTGGAAATTTAATTTTTAAAAATGGCTTTTTGAATACCTTGCTTTATGATTATGCACCCACACCCCAGCTCCATATTCTTCTTTACTAACGGCTCCATTGAAATCCAAACTCCAGAGAGGTTTTGTTGGTTCATCAATTTGTATTGTCACTATTTTACTTTCCTTAGGGATTTCTTTACCTTCCTCGGGGATTAATTTACCTTCCTGGGGTATTTCTTTACTTTCCCCAAGGTTACACACATCATATTCCAGTCATGCAATTTGACTATCCATGTCACCATCATTATATAAAATGAAGGAGTCTAGATCAGAATGAACAAAGTACAAAGGATAGTTATGTGGTTTCTCTTAACTGTTGAACATGTGTTTCATCAGAGTCTCTCTGTACAATCTTCTCTGTTGACCAAAAATAGGAATGGTGTCATAAGATGTGTCTAGATATAAGGTACCCTTTAAATTGGCACCCCATGATCGAGATAATAGCATACAATATTTTGAAGGAATATCTGCAACAACAATATCCATTAACATGCTTTTGGCTGGAATTTGTGCCAAGGTGATACACAAGTCTTTGATCAGAACTATGCATTTAACTTTGCTTGAATCAAAAGAGTATAAGCCCTTGTAAGGCCTAGTGATATGAAGCCCTAATTTCTCCATCACAATCTTGGGCATAAGATTGTGAGAAGTTCCAGAATCCAACATGGCATTGTGTAATGTCTTATCATGGATATTTAAACTGATGTAAAACTGAGGAACATAACCATTGTTAGTTTGTCCCTCAACCTTGAGACCAAACAAAAGCTCTGACTGATCATCAACAATGTTCACAGTGTTTGTACCTACTCCTGGTTCTATGTTCAAGGCTTTGATCACTTGTGATATGTAATTATTTTTTTTCATCAGCTCAGAGAGAGGGATAGGTATTTTCAATTTGGCCAAATCACTTTCCAGACTGAATGTGGTAGGGTTTTTGTTTTGATTGTGAAGATCTGATTTATCTGCCACATTATTTTGTATAGTAGGATTGGACTGACTTGTGGATGCAACCTCATTTTGAGTTTTTCTTGGTATAGAATCAGGTGTTGCTTTTGGAGGAGTCTCTGAGTTTTTATTTTCAAGAACTTTCTTGACCAGAGTATCTGAGGGTTTCTTAGTTTCATAATCGTTTTTAGTTAGGTTGTCATCATGATTTTTACTTCTCAAGTTGTATTGCCTGTGGACTTCCATTATGGCATTTTTTAAGTCTTGTTTTTCTGACTCTTCCTCATCTACCTCGGTATGTGAAAGAAGAAAAAGTTCTTGTTCTTCCTGAGTGAGAAAAATGGAATCATTGTCATTAACCGCCACAAGATTTATGTGAATTTCATCTAGTCCCTATATGGTTTCATTCCCATAATCAACATAGTTCTCCTGAAAGGGTGGTCTGATCTATTGATCAGGACCTCTCTGTTCTCTTTGTTCTCTCGACTCTTTTTGCCTTATCTGGGAAGGATTTCTCCTAAAGTTGGGATTTCAGATTTGAGGGCTGGGTTGATTCTCTCTAGGTGTGTTCCTATCAGTGATTTCCAATATCTCCATCATTATGTCCATTGTTCTAACCAAAGAATCTATTTTAGCATCTGCAATGGAAGTGGAAGGTTCGTCCTTGATTGTGACTCTCCTTTCTGTTCTTTTCATGTCCCTCCTAGCTAATAGGTTTGCTTCAACACTTACAACACTTTTCTGAATATCTTCCAGAGTGGCAGAGTTTCTTTCTCTCAATTGATAGGACATATTAGGATCAAAGCCATCATGGAATTTAATCAAGGCCATGCCTTGAGGAGGTTTGATATCAGCATGAATAGCATTATAGATATTATTAAAACTTATGAAATATTCCTGTACAATTTCCCCTTAGTTTCTTCTGATATTTTCATATTCAAATAAAATTTTGAGAGGTTTTTTCTTTACCTCCCATCTATTGAGAAACGTTTGGTGAAAATCAACAATATGAGAAGTGATGGCAGTAGGTAATGCTTTAAAGTATTTTTAAACATCACCAGTTAAACTTTCTGCAAAAAGTGTCATTTGAACATATGCCTCATAAAATTCCTATAAATCGAAGAAATCATTCATTTTATCTATGTGTTGGTGTTCATTAAGGGCTCCATTACCATCAAAATGAGGAATCCTAGTTTGATAGTCCTGGGGCATGTTATGTAAGGGAGCATCTAACACCAGAGGAGCATATCTTTCTTCCATGATTCTTGGAGGAGGCTGATTGGAAATTTTTATGATTGGTGGAGAAGTGACAGCAAATGTGGAGGAAGCAGGACTGGGAGGTATAGACTGAGATGCTTGAGGATTAACAGAATTTGCAACAATAGAGATGGAAGAAATCTCAACAGACTATTGGAAATGGGATTTATACAAAGCTTGGTCAAGATTTGATGCTATATCTTGTAGTTTCTCAAACTCTTGAATGATTCACTGATCAAAGTTTGTTGTAGGAGAGAGTCTTTCAGGGGTTTTAAGCTGAAGGATGGTTTGATCTAATACTATTTCTTCCAAAAAGATATCATATTTGGTTCTGAAAAGAATATGCTCGAAAGGCAGGTCAAACTCGATATCCTAGATTGTGATAAGCTTCTCAAGAAGAGAAGTGGCCCTAAGAAGAGGATTGTTACTCCCTTGTTCTTCTGTTGTGTTTCTTTTTCTAATTATTTTTTTGAGGTTATCTACTATTTTTAAAGGTTATGGATCAGGGTGAGATCTAGTGTGAATTATTTTTGGAGCAAGAAATTAAACTTTAAGAAATATAATTTAATATGTACAAATTTCAACAACCTGTGAACATTTATCTCTTGAAATTTAGATCTTTAATTGTTCAGAAATAAAGTTTTCTTACCTAGGGAAGACAATTTATAAGGTTTGGAAAATTTGTTCAATTCCCTAGTATGGTCGCCACTATGTTAGCACTCTGTAATTCCCAGAGGTTGTCAAGGAAAGAAGAAATTGACAGAGGTAAATTACCAAAACCACTTTTTAAACTAGGATCCAGACCTGCTAGTTTCAAAGAGGGACATCTCTATATGATTTAGAGTTGTTTGAGTTTTAGATATTAGGCTAGTTAAAATAATCTGAGTTTGTTTGTTTGTTTATAAGAGTTCGATAAAGAATTTCATTAAACTTCCATTGGGATATGGTGTCGGTATTAAATATTAGGATCTGAGACAACTTTTATGAGGTTCCTTCATAGGGAGAGATAGTGAGACTGCTGGATCTTTTAGAATTAAGTGGGATGAAAAAGACAGAACATGTGAGAAAATAAACCAAGCAAAGAAGCAGTTAAGAATTTGTTTACTTAATGTCAGATGAATAACATATAGATCATTAAAGACCAAAAAGAGAGTGTACGAGACAAATTATATTCATTCACTTCCTTTTAATGATTAGAAAATGAAAAAATAATCATCACAAAGAAAGATAAACATCACCAACGTTCAAAAAGAAAGAATCATGTGAATATCCTTTTTATTACTGGTCGATCATTTTGAAAATATTACACAGAGAGCTCCTTGGGAAAAAAAATAAAACCACAATACTTCGAAGTAAAAAGTATTTATACAACTGTTACATATGATCGTGTCATTAATGACTAGGATATGGTGGAGGAAAAATCTAACTAACTAGATTACAAATTAAAAATAGTAGGAATGTTGGTGATCTATTCGAATCCTTGGTGTTGATTCTGGGGGACGTAGTTGATAATTCATCACTTTGACTTCTTGACTGTCTTTTTATTGCTAACTTGGAAATCCATGTCATTGTTACTCAAGTAAAGAGAACAAGTATTCCCATCTCGTTTGACTAGGGATGGAACCCTTGAGAAAATTTCTGTATATTTTGTCCATTTCAGTGTACTTGGAAAAAATAGGCTTTGTGATAAAAATGTATTTGATCTCATGTTGGATGCTCAGGTCCAACTGTAAAGTTTCTAAGAAATCCTTTCCAGTAATTCTCCCTTGTATACCTGCAAATTCATAACCATCCTTTTCCATTGTGATCTTCTCCTTGCAGTCTAACTGAGTGATGAGTTTGTCATTTATCACTAGTAGTCCAGGGAGTCCCTTCATGTGGAGTGTGTTAACCTTGCTGAAAAATCTTTTCACTCCAATGTCCATGATCTAAGCTTTCTTCTCTAGCTGCAACATCAATCCTTTCTTGGTCAAGACTTTCTTTGTTAAGCCCTAATATTGGCTCATTACCCCTTAATTGGGGCATATTACATTAGTAACGTTATTTTAGTCATGTCAACTTTATTCCATTAGTTGTAATTATACCTCCTAGTCTCCTATATATACCAAGAAGACATTTTCATTTGGAATCATCTTGTACTTGAACATTTATGTGGGGTAAAAGGAGGTTTCCCCCTCGAAGAGGATTATTATCTAAAATTATCTCTTTTTCAAGGATTTGAGTACTTAATCTAAGGTTTTTCTATGCTATATTGCTATTTGGTTCTTAACATATGGTGTCAGAGCTCAAGGTCTTAGGGTTTCGCTGCTACATCTGAGACACCTTGGAATATTCGCTATAATTTTTTTTCTACAACATTTCAGAAGGAACAGATTGGAGGATATTTAGTGGACAGATCAAGGTACGTTGGGTTAAAATTTCATCTCCTGAGACCTTATACTTTCAAAGATACAGCCTATACAAGATAGGGTTCTGGAATCATCCTGAATTGAGACATTGCGGAATTTTCTCTATAAAACATTTTTTGTAATGTTTCATACCCTGAAATTCAGAGTATATTCACATAAATTAGTAAGGTATTTTTGGTAAAACATTTATCTTCTGGGTCATCTTAAATTTGTAGATACACCCTGTGGAAGATAGGGTATCTCACTAGTCCTATTGACTAGTCTCAAGAAGGTGTTCCAAGTAAAAAAATCATAACTTATTCCTAGTGTATCCAAATTGAGTGAGACTAGTTTCATTGGATAGTGGACAGTCTTTAGTATTTCAGGTACAAGTTTCAAAATTTTATATCAATTATTTTGTGTGGGGCATGCTATATAAGTGAGATCTCCTAGAAAGGCAAAAAATCAGCAAGTTGTGGGGAAGTTACAGTACATTCCACTTGGCACATCCAATTTTGATCATACCTATGGCATTGCAGAGAAGAAATATCATAGAACTATGTAAAAGAAATTTTCATACCCAGAAGGGCTGAAACTTGGGAGATACAACAAAAGAAATATTGTCTAGCAGAACCACCTCAAAATCAAGGTTCAAAACTGATACTTGGCCAACATGCCACCCAAAAAGGGAACTTCTACACCAAATAAGACTCCAAACAATCCTACTTGGACTCTTGATGAAGGTGAAGAAATGCGTACAGACATAAATGATTTACAAAATAAAATAGTATCAAAACATGAACTACAAGAAATGGAAGCTAAGTTGGAGGCAAAGATGGATGGTTTAAAAGAGGAGATCATGGAAGTATTGAAAATTTTTGTAGAAGAGAAGACACCTGAAAGTGAAAATGCATCCCATGAAATTCATGATGAGGACACAAGGAAGGTGAATCAAGAATGGAGAAACTGCAACTTTGGGTTGAAGACCAACCACGTTCCTAAGATCGATATGAGGAAGTTTGATGGCAAGGACCCAATCACATGGATACTTTGGTTGGAGCAATTCTTTGATCTACATAATGTGCCACATACACAAAAGGTATGAATTGTTTTTTTATATTTACAATTAAATCAATGGCTTTGTTCTCGCAAATCACTCGTCACTTGGACAATTTTCATGGAAGAAATGATAACACGCTATGAGGATACAAGGAGCAATACCTTCTTTAGCCAATTGATAAATCTCAAGCAAAAGGGTTCAGTTACCGAGCACATTGAGAACTTCCAAAGATTGAATATAAAGGTAACAAATATTCCATATGATCACTTGATTGATGTATTCATAGGAACTTTAAAGGATAACATTCAACATGAGGTTCTCCTTTAGTAACCCAAATAATTGGAGAATGCATTTAAGGTGGCAAGAAATGTTGAAAGTAAAAATATGGCTATGGATACTAGAAGGACCAATCCTAACATCTATAGAGAGAAAAAT
Organism: Picea engelmannii; assembly: GCA_009831015.1. NCBI lineage: Eukaryota > Viridiplantae > Streptophyta > Pinopsida > Pinales > Pinaceae > Picea > Picea engelmannii. Next base: position 559,529 of record ML779432.1, on the reverse strand, counting down.
GCTCCTTCTTCTAAAACACCTCAACATACAAGGTTGACACCTCAACAATTGGAGGAAATAAAAGGAAAAGGTTTATGCTTTAATTGTGACAGCAAGTACAATAAGGGACATAAGTGTGGTAAGAAGAAATTATTCTAGATATATTCTGAAGAGGAAGAAGAACAAGAACAAGAACCATCTCAAGATGAAAACATAGAATCAATTTCGTCTGAAGAGTTGACTCCCACGATATCGTGTAATGCATTGGCTAGAATTAACACTCCTCAAACCCTCAAGATCAAAGGATACATAAAAAAGAAAAAGGTAATAGTCCTAATTGATTTTGGAAGTACTCATAATTTCATTCACTATAAATAAGCCAAAGCTCTCAATTGGTTTGTATATCCAGTGCCAGAGTTTCAAGTAATGATTGCAGATGGAGGAACTATCAATTCCTCAGGAAAATGAAATAAGATCAATATTACTATTGGGGAATATGTAATGAATAGTCCAATGATTCCTATACCCATGGGTGGTACAGATGTTGTACTAGGAATCCAATGGTTACAATCAATAGTAACAGTGGCATTTAATTTTCAAGAACTTTTCATGAAATTTTCATTGGAAGGAAAATAAATTGAGTTAAGAGGTATCACAAAGAAACCCGATAAGCTGATCAGCTCTAATGGCATGACAAAATTATTGAAAAAGGGGCATCAAGGCATTATTGCACAACTATGCTCACTAGATGCTCAAACATCTAAGCCATCTATTCCTCAAGATCTCCAAGGGATCATTGATAAGCATTCCAAAGTATTTGAAGATATTCCCATAGGTCTTCCACCCACTCGAAATCATGATTGTGAAATTCACCTAATTCCTGGGAGTGTTCCTCCTAACATCAGACCATACATATACGCTTATGCCCAGAAGAGTGAAATTGAGCGCATGGTTGAAGAAATGTTAGACGTTATCATTGTTAGACCTAGACAAAGTTCTTACTCTACACCAGTGGTAATGGTATTCAAGAAAGATAGTTCATGGCGTGTGTGTCCAAATTATAGAGAGCTCAAAAAGATCACTATTAAATATAAGTTTTGTAGTGACCGTATTAATTTAAGTCTATTAATTCCATAAATTGAAACAGTAACTTCTACTTTTACGCAAAAAACTCAGTAATTTCTTTTAATTCAGCGTATACACATGTTAAATTAATCAATGAACAACAATTTCATAACAGAATAAAAATTACTTAACAAAATAATACAAATTTACCTCTTCCTGATGCTAACTTCTTCGTTGACCTGGTTGTCTAGCCCGCTACTTTGCTGCTACCTGATGCGCTGACCAACTCTACCCAAACCGTGTTTCCTCCCTTCCATCTAGGAGTAGCCTGTCTGGCTTCCTAGCTCCAGGATACCGTAAGGCTATCTTGGCCCCCATGTCCAAAACCCCCAGCAAACCGGTGCCCCCCATAATGATCCTCCCAGACTGGAGAACTCCAACTCAGAACCAGAAAATCCAAAAAAAAACCCCGAAACCGGAACTCTCCCCCTCTCCCAAAATTCTTCCTCCCCCAAAAAATAATGTCTTTTTCCCGTAAGACTCCTCCCATTATATCCCTCCTTCACTGACCCTTTCCTCCTCATAATTTTCCTTATCCATACATTCATTATCTTATCCACATAGTTAATGTCTTACCCTATTATTTAATGTTTCTTATCCTTATATTTAATGTTTCTTATCCCCCCGTATACGCAAATCATTTAATTAAACAATTAAATTTATTAACCCTCTTAAATTTATTACCCATGTCATTGAATGTAATAGGTAATTAATTAATTAATCAAAATTATAACAATTAATTAATTAATTAATATTTAATTAATATTATTACGCCAATCTTTGTTTACTTAAAACCATGTTAGGACAATTAATTACCTAATTAATTTTGCTTAATAATCCCTAAGCATATTTTCAACTAGGGTTGTTACATACACCCACCCTTCAGGAAACTTCATCCTGAAGTTAAGGTATCTTATGGTACAAAGGAAAAGAAACATGGTTCACACATTCATAACAATCAACCGACATTATCAGTAAGTAAGTTAAGAAAACTTATACATACTAGTGTATATGTACAAGAAATGCATGTGTAGCTAGTACATACAAGTCCCGTGCATGTACTAATAATAAAAAACTATCATCCTTTAGTAATTTATGTATTCTTCCAATCCAATCAACAAGACTAGTCTTTTATAAAAGACAACAAACCAATCAATTGTTTGAGAAATCCTTTAATTACTATTATCCGGTTCAACAATTTTATTTAGACAACTGTGGTCTAATTACCTAATTATGAATATTCATATATACACATTTTTATTTTTTTTTGAAGGGAAAACATTAAATTCCACCACAAGACAAATCTCCATACTTTCTTAGTTATTTCTACTCATCCTTCCTCCCTCACTTACTTCCGTCTCCATTCCTATACTTCCTCTACTAGACTATCTTGGACCATCAACTATATTGACCTAACTCCAAATAGAACCCGTAAGAGGAAGTGTCGCTATCTCGACCAAGCTTCCCTAGCAGGCATCTGGCAGTCATCATCACACGTCTTGGGGAGCATGAACTAACACCATCCTCCCATGACTTTAGGTTTCGGAGGATACACGGTGGGAAATGCCTCCACCCCTCCTAATCATAACTAAGGTCCACACCCTACAATGGAATATACATTGGCACCGGTTGTTGGGGGATTTGTCATCGTTTATTCATTTTTGGGTAGTGTCATCACCTGAAATCCTGCACTAGTCCACATATCATAGCAATGCATCCAAACCAATATAATTTCACATACTGTATTCATACCATAATGTTTCTCAGCTAGTGGTCATGATATCCACTTTCATCATCATTACGTTGGCTATTTCATAGCCCATAACCTGCAGATTAGTCTGTAACACAAACTCATACATTTATATGCATTATCATCATGTAATTGCATACAATAATCATTTATATTTGGTATCCCTATACCAACAACTTAACATCAAAGTTTTCCAGTTAGAAATAGATCTCATAATATCCCATAATTCAATTTCGAAACCCATTCATAAGATTATCATTTACCCAAAATAGATTGCATCATATCCAACATCATTCTAATAGCATTTAAACATTCATTAAATTCACATTCTCACAATATGTCGCATCATATACATCATCATCAATAACATTTAAGCATTCATAAAATTTACATTCACATAATAGATCACATTACATACATCATCATCAATAACATTTAAACATTCATAAAAGTTCATACATTTTAAAGTTTAAGTGTATCACTTAATAGTTTCATTGTGACTAGAAAATAAAGTATATAGTTCTCAGGTAATCCTGGTTGTCTAAGTCAAAAGGTGGTGTTACATACATCCAACCTTCGAGAAACATATTCTTGAGCTGGTCAAAAAAATGAGGGATAATCTTGTTGTAGTGTCTTGGCGTCTTCCCAAGTAGCAGATCCTGGACTATACTTGTCCCACTGGACCTTAAATTGGTCTACCGAATGGTTCTTGAGCTGTCGGACTCTACGGTCCAATATGCGTAATGGTTCTACTGTGAGGGTTCCCACGTCTGATACCTGCAATTCCTTCCAATTTAGTTTATGTGATTCATCAACAACATAATGACGTAAAACAAATACATGAAAAACTTTGTGAGTTTTATGCAAGTGGGGTGGCAGTACGAGACGATAGGCAACGGGTCCAATTTTCTCATGGATTCTGAATGGTCCTATAAATCGAGGTGACAAATTTGTCCCCTTCGCAAACCGTATGGTACTCTTATTAGGCCTGATACGAATGAAAACCCGGTCTCCCACTTCATAACATCGTTCGGTCCTGTGTACATCCACATAACTTTTCTACCTATCTTGTGCTTCCTTTAGTCTTTGCCTAATCTGAATCACCTATTCTTCCATCTCTTAAATCAATTATGTTCCAAATGTTACTTGGTCTTCTAGTCTATCCCAACTCAATGGCGTTCTGCATGGCCTTCCATACAAAGCTTCGTAGGGTGGCATTCCAATGGAGCTATGAAAACTGTTATTGTAGGAAAACTCTACCAAAGGTAGGTACTTCTCCCACTGGGTTTGATTATCCATGACATACATCCTAAGCATGTCTTCCATGACTTGATTTACTCTATCAGTTTTCCCATCTGTTTCAAGATGATAAGCTATGCTTAAGTGCAACTGAGTCCCCAATGCTGACTACAAACTTGTCCAAAACGTAGAAGTGAATCTGGATTCCCTATCCGAAATGATCTTCTTAGGTATCCTGTGCAAATAGATAACCTCATTTACAAACACACATGCCACATCAGTGACATCGTAAGTGTCTCTAACCGGAATAAAATGAGCACTCTTGGTTAACTTATCCACTATCACAAGAATGAAATTGTGTCTATGAGATGTGAGCGGAAACCCCACAACAAAATCCATAGAGATGACTTCCCACTTGGACATAGGAACATCATGTGGTTGTAGGAGGCCTACCAGGTGATGGTGGTCGGCTTTCACTTGTTGACATTCTAGGCACTTGGCGATGAAATGGACTACATCGCGCTTCATGCCTACCTAGAAGAAGAGCTTCCTTATATCTATGTACATCTTCTTCACACCAGGATGTGCACAATAAACATCTCTATGGGCTTCCTTCAGTATGATGCTTCAAATATCCCCATTCTCAGGGATGTACATCCTTCCTCGATATCTTAACAGTCCATCTATTTCCAGACTATAGCCTTCATACTTTGGATCTAACTACCTCCCTCTCTGGAGGTTTGAAGTAGCCTTTAAATACCAACTGTCTCCTTGGAGTTGTGTTAACACATATTCCTTCAGATTGACCTTTAAGGTTACCAAAGAGAAGATACGTGGTCTCCTACTCAAGGCATCTGTGACCACATTTTCCTTTCCCTTGATGAATGAAATACCAAAATCGTACTCACTCATAAACTCACTCCATCGCCTTTTCCTGGCATTTAGATCTCTTTGAGTGAAGAGATGTTTTAAACTTTGATGGTCCGTTTTGAGCTCAAAGTTTCACCCCACAAGATAGTGCCTCCAAATTTTCAGAGCTAGCATTACAGCTGCCAAATCTAAATCATGAGTCACGTATAGCTCTTCATGTTTCTTCAACTTCCTTGATGCATAAGCTATCACTCCTCCATCCTGCATTATTACAGCCCCCAACCCTTGCTTCGAGGCATCCGTGCAGACTGTGAAGTCATTTTCCATATCTGGCACTCGTAGAATTGGCGCACTAGTTAGTAACTTCTTAAGCTCAATGAATGCATTATCACATTATTATGTCCATTCATACCTGACCCCCTTGTGTTGCAAAGTGGTGATGGATTTGGCTATTTTTGAGAATCCTTCCACAAATCTCCGGTAATAACCTACTAGCCCCATGAATCTTCTCATCTCATGGGCATTTTTCGGCACTGGCCACTCCATAATGGTCTTTACCTTTTCTGGGTCCACAGAGATTCCTTTGCCGAAAATGATATGACCTAAATAGTGAATCTCTTTCTGGAAGAAGGAACACTTCGACAACTTCCCATACAATTTGTTCTCTCTAAGGCAGGACAACACTAGTCGCAAGTGTTCCTCATGTTCTCTTTCATTCTTGGAATAGATGAGGATGTCATCTAGAAAGACTTGTACAAATGGATCTAAGTACTTCCGGAATACGCCGTTCATGAGGCTTGTGAATACTGTTGGTGCATTGGTCAATCTGAAAGGTACTATGACGAACTCGTAATGTCAAAACCAAGTTCGAAAGGTGGTTTTTGGGATATCGCCTTCCTTAATCCTTAACTGATGATACCCTGATCGCAAATCAATCTTTGAGAATACCGCTGCTCCTTTCATCTGATCAAAGAGGTCATCTATTCGCGGCATTAGGTACCTATTTTTCATTGTAGCATGGTTCAAGTCCCTGTCGTCTATACACAGTCGTAGGGATCCATCCTTCTTCTTTACAAAAATTATTGGTGCGCCCCAAGGTGAGACACTGGGCCTTATTAGCCCTAAGTCCAGCAACTCTTTCAACTACATTTTCAATTCACAAAGTTCGGCGCTGTCATCTGATACGGAGTCTTGGAAATTGGTTTTGCACCAGGTTTTATCTCAATAGTAAAATCAATCTCCCTCTCAGGAGGTAGTCCTGGTAACTTGTTCGGAAAAACATCCTTAAATTCTGACAATATCGGGTACTGATCCAATGAGGGTCCCTTCTTTTCATTCACTGCTTCCACTACATAAAGTTGACACCCTTTCCTTAAGCATCACTTAACCTTCATAGTTGATATAAAGCATACCGACACTTTTCTCCGTACACCCTGGATCTCTACTGGTCTTCCTTCATCGTCGACACAAAGCACCCTCTTTGCGAAACAATCTACCAAATCTCGATAAGCTGCTAACCAATCCATTCCAATGATTAGGTCATACGTCCTGAGAGCAGTGACGTATACCTTTAACCTGGTAGTACACACACCCAGGTCTACTATACAATTATCAACGCTAGGTCCTACTACTTGTTTTTCTCCTGAAGCCATCTCCACTTGTTTAAAGTCATCATGCTCGTAGGCTGCCAACCCACTCTTTCCTAATGCAGATGGGGAAATGAAACTATCTGTAGCACCAGAATCAAATAAAATCTTAACATTGATATGATTTATCATACCTAATGACTCCACCACTGTGGATTGATGTTCAGCCTAGTGATTATTAACCGCTATGTAAATCCTATGGCTGCTACTTGCTCTCCCCATCGGTGCCTTTCCTTCTCTATGCACGAACCTTGATTGTAACTCTGGGCAGTCACACTGGTAATGGGGTCCTCCGCACCCCCAATAGGTAACATGAGATTGAACCAGTGCATTGTTATGTGACTATCTCTTAAATGAGTTCCTTCCCCTGGAACCCCTGCCCCTGCTAGTTGTTCCCTGAGATGGTCATGGACCTGTCTGCGTCATTGGCGATGAACGATATGCTACACTTGCTGCCATTGAAATCCATGTGGCTACTATCCTTGGTGCGTCTCTGTTACCATATGGCAGTGGCCTTGAGCCCCCTCCCATGGGAAATGTCCTCAGGGCCTTCCCTACGAATCCAGGACGATGCAGAAATGTCAGTCTTGTACCCCCGGTTAAGTTCATGTGTTCCTTCGCATAACACGCATTTTCCATCACTTCCGCTACTGAAGACAGTTTCAACATCTACACCATAGCTCTTATCTTAGGGTTCAATCCATAGATGAAGCGTTATGCATGTCCTTGGTCATTATCCATATACAAAACATATTTGACCAATTCCATAAATCTGATCTCATGTTCTTCTACAGTTCTGTTTCCCTATACTAAGGCATGAAATGCCCCTACCTGTTGTTCCTCATAATAAGCTGGCAGATATTTCCTTCAGAACCTCTCCTCGAAAAGTTCCCAAGATACTGTGTCTGGGGTAAGATGTATTTGTCGTTCCAGGTTGCCCCACCAATTCAAGGTGTTGTCTCTTAACTGAAAAATTGTGATCTTTTCCTTTGAGATGGACACATAGTCCCTTAAGGAAAAACACATTGTCATGCCTTCCAACCATGCTTCTACGCGTTCACTGGTGCGACCCCCGACAAACTCCAGAAGTTTGATCTTCTAAAATTCTCGTGTGATGTCTTCGGGTGGAGGTCCTCCCCCTAAATCCCTTGATGCTTCTGGATTACCCATTCTAGACAGTGGGGGTTCCACTTTGGTCCCTGCTAGTTGTCTCCCCTTTAAAGTCTCATTAATGGCCTCCAACAAGCGCAGTATGAGAGATAGTTTGGGCGATGGTGGTGGTGGTGCTAGTGGTGTTGGCGGTGCTTGCGAAGATGCTCCCTTGCCTCCATTCCCTCGAGTCCTGACCATCTTGTATTATTTAACCTGCATCAACCAAAGTTGTTAGGGTGAGTTCAAGGACGTTTCAAATTGGTGCTACTCAAACTAGAAATAGGGTTAGGCGTAACTTTTCTTTACTTTTCTGTAAACAGACATTACTCTCTTTAGGGGATTGGCTGGGTTAGGATTAGGATTAAGCATCTAAGCTTGATTTATTCACCCTAAAAAAAAAAAATATATTGGTTCCCTTGCCCTGTAGCTACACTATCCTTGTGCCATATTGGCCAATTCCTCTTGCTTACTCTCCTAGTGCGTATGTCACCTCCTTCATGCTTGTCCTAGTCTAATTCCTTTTAAATTTTTTATTACAACTAAATATCCTTCGATGCTTGACTCGTGAGATTTTCCTTGGTGCCTAGTGTTGGCGTTGTCGAATGTTGCATTGAGATTTAGCGTTGAATTTGACTGGTGGAATGGAGTGGAGGGACTTGGCGCTTGGCTCTATGAGTTGTTTGTACGGTCTCGTGAGCCTGACACTTGGAAAATTGGAGTTTATACTTTGGGATACAAAGATCAACAACACTAAATAAGCCTTTACCTTGATTTCTGGTGCATTCACTAATTATGATTCAACTCGGTTAGCTGGATCTGAATCAATAGGTCAAGTAATAAGCCAATTAGTCTTAATATTCATACTGTATCTTCCTAATAATAATACCACTCTAATCCCTACATTATTACCATTAATCTAATTAGGTATAAGAATTTATTTGTAAAGACTTATGAGGGTGTGTTGGCGTTCGTGTTCTTCTTAAGGCGCTTCGCTTGGTAGGGGGTCTTGGGTTCAAAACCCATGGACTCTCTAACATTTTAATTTAATTTTTTTTTTTAAT
>ML779432.1:516294-547031 GCA_009831015.1 Picea engelmannii | reverse complement strand
CCATATACGTAAATCATTTAATTAAACAATTAAATTTATTAACCCTCTTAAATTTATTACCCATGTCATTGAATGTAATAGATAATTAATTAATCAAAATTATAACAATTAAATAATTAATAAATATTTAATTAATATTATTATGCCAATCTTTGTTTAGTTAAAACCATGTTAGGACAATTAATTGCCTAATTAATTTTGCTTAATAATCCCTAAGCATATTTTCAACTAGGGTTGTTACAAGTTTCCCATTCCCATCATTGATGAATTATTAGATGAACTACATGGAGCAATCTATTTCACAAAATTGGATCTTCGTCCAGGGTATCATCAGATTAGAATGAAGGAAGAAGATATCCCAAAAACAACATTCCGAACTCATGAAGGCCATTATGATTTTTTGGTCATGCCTTTTGGCCTTACAAATGCACCTGTGACATTCCAAGGGTTGATGAATTCCATTTTCATGCCCTTCCTTCGAAAATTTGTATTAGTATTTTTTGATGATAAACTAACCTATAGCAAGTCTTGGGAGGATCATGTGCGACATGTTGAAAAGGTTCTACAACTACTAAAGGAGAAACAACTGTATGTGAAACCATCCAAATGTTTCTTTGGAGTGAAGGAGGTAGAGTATTTGGGTCATATTGTATCTCATGAAGGTGTCAAGGTATACCGTAACAAGATTAAGGCCATGATGGACTAGTCGATTCCCAAAACATTGAAGAATCTTTGAGGATTTTTGGGTTTGACAGGTTACTACCGCAAGTTTGTTCGGCACTATGGAAGAATAACAGCACCTTTAACAACACTAACTAAGAAGGATGCATTTTCATGGACTCCAGAGGCAACTAAATCTTTTGAACAACTTAAAGAGGTGTTTTGAAAAGCTCTTGTATTGACCTCTCTAGATTTCACAAAAACCTTTATTGTGGAATGTGATGCCTCGGGAAATGAAATTGGTGTTGTCTTAATGCAAGAAGTAAGGCCCCTGGATTTTGAAAGTCGACCACTCAAGGGAAAGGAATTACACAAACCCATTTATGAGAAGGAAATCATGGAAATACTACATGCATTGAAGAAATGTCATCCTTACCTAATAGGTAGGCACTTCAAGGTCAAAACAGATCATGATAGTCTTAAATACTTCTTGGAACAAAGACTATCTTCAAAAGAACAACAAAAATGGGTAACCAATATATTGGGTTATGATTTTGAAATCGTCTATTAAAAGGGGAAGAAAAATGTTGTTCCAAATGCACTCTCAAGAAAGGATGAATATGTTGAGGCCTTTCTCTATGCTATTGCGATCATCCAACCCAATTGGATAATAGAAGCAAGGAATGGATGGAAGAATGATGAAAATGTGTGGACTCTCTTTCAAAATTTGCAGCAAAATTCCAGTGCATCGGATACACTTACATGGAAAAATGATTTACTATGGTACAAAGATCACTTATATTTATGTAAGAACTCCCAACTCAAACAAAAGGTACTATTGGAATTGCACACCTCTCCAGTAGGAGAGCACTCGGGATTTTTGAAAACCTACCATAGAGTCAAGAAGGTTTTTTTTTGGTATGGCCTTAAAACTGATGTTCAAAGGTTTGTGGCATAATGTTTGGTTTTCCAACAAAATAAGGTGGAAACAATTAAGACCCCAGGTCTTTTACAACCATTAGCTATCCCAAGTCAGTGCTAGGAGGAGGTTTCCATGGATTTCATCACAGGGTTACCGAAGTCTGAAGGAAAGAGTGTCATCATCATGATTGTTGATACACTGACCAAGTACACACACTTTTGTGCACTCTCTCATCCCTTCAAACCTAGTACAGTTGCCACCACATTCATGGAGACAGTTCAAAAGCTACATGGAAACCCAAAGATTATTGTAAGTGACAGAGCTCCCATCTTCACTGGACATTTTTGGAAAAAATTATTTTCTTGTTTGGGTACTCAATTTTCTCATAGATCATCCTATCATCCTCAATCTGATGGACAAACTGAGATAGTGAACAAATGTTTGGAAGGCTACCTTCATTACTTTGTCTCTGATAAACAAACAAAATGGTTCAAATGGTTACCCTTGGCAGAATGGTGGTATAACACTTTCTTTCATATTGTAACAAAAATGACACCATTTATGGCACTCTATGGATACCACCCTCCTTCCATCACTTCTTCTCTAAAAGAAAAATATAAGGTTCCAGAAGTGGAATATCACATCGAGCATCAACAACAAGTTCTCCAAATCTTAAAGGACAACCTGACCATGGCACAAAATCGCATGAAACAACAAGTAGATCAACGTCGTAGTGAAAGAAGTTTTGATGTAGGGGATTGGGTGTTTTTAAGACTACAACCATACAAATAGATGTCCCTCAATAAAGCCAAGAAGGATAATAAATTATCACCAAAGTACTATGGCCCTTATAAGGTGTTGCAAAATATTGGTACTATGGCATACAAATTGGAGTTCCTCGCATATTCACGAGTACACCCAATTTTCCGTGTTTCATGCTTAAAGAAGGTTATAGGTGACAAGATCCCAGTTCAAACTATATTTCTAGAACTTGACGAGGAAGGAAAAATCATATTGGATACTGAAGCCATCACTGACACAAGAATTTGCCAATTGAGGAATAGATCCATTTCAGAGTATCTTATTAAATGGAGAAAGCTATTGGCTGAAGATTCCACTTGGGAAGATGATTATTTTATACAAAATAATCCATATTTACTCAAGCGTTGCGGACAACACTTGTCTCAAGGGGAGGGGCATGTTAAGCCCTAATATTGTCTCACTACCCATTAATTGGGGCATATTAGATTAGTAATGTTATTTTATTTATGTCGGATTTATTCCATTATTTGTAATTATACCTCCTAGTCTCCTATATATACCAAGGAAACATTTTCATTTGGAATCATCTTGTACTTGAACATTTATGTGGGGTAAAAGGAGGTTTCCCCCTCGAAGAGGCTTATTATCTGAAATTCTCTCTTTTTTAAGGCGTTGACTACTTATTCTGAGGTTTTTCTATGCTATATTGATATTTGGTTCTTAACATTCTTGACCTCATGGATAGTTTTTTTCCTATCTTCAATTTCCAATGCCTCTAACTCCTACTTAGTATTGGAGTTTAGGAACGTGATGCGCTCAATGGCCTCTGTGGGATTCTCTCCTAATTCTTCACTTATCTTTTCAATTGACTGCCTAGCCTTTTGTACCAGTTCATGTTGTTCAAAAACAGTTTGCATGAATGGCCATATCTCTGCCATTGACTTGTTGATGTCCATCGAGATGTTTTCCTTGGCCTCAGACAATGTTTTGGCCATGACATCCTCCTTTTACAGCTTCTATATTTCTTGGATAAGTCTTTGTGATTTATGTATCTATGTATTATAACTGGTTTGGAACATAGATTTCATATTATGGAGGTTTTTTTACCTCTTCTTGCAATCTTCTGATTTCTTCCCCTTGAAGGGTCATGTCCTTCATTGACTTCACCAATTTCTCATAAGCGTCTAGAACTTTTACTAGGATGGCTGATGTAATCTCTACTATTGTGATTGTTGTTGATGTACTAGCTCCTATGAGAGTAGCTACATCTAGTGGCATAACAACTATCTTCACACTTTGTTCTTTCTCTTTAACCAACTTATCTAGCTCAACCTCCATATCCTTTATCTGTGCATTCTACTCCATTATCAATTTCAACATCTCCTCTTTGTGGCCTTCACTTTCATCCATTTCCTTTGTTTGTGAATCTTCAGTGGCTGGAAGTTTCTATTGTTTCCTTAGGGATGATATGTCAGCATTTTTCTTCTTCCTAAGTTCCTCGATTGACTTTTCATTGGATGGATCATAAATGATCTTGAGTACCAGTTCCTCTAGGGATTTGATTTTATTATATTTGGCCAGAGAGGATATCTTTTCCAGCTTCAACTGAGATTGGACATTGTTTAAGGACACCTGCAATTTTGCAGCGGTCAGTTATGTATTTGTCAAGGTGGAGAACATCATCTCCCATGTTTGCCTATGCATGTCCATTTGATCGGTTGGATGAACCTCTTTCACATCAAATTCAAATGATTCTTTCTTGTAATCAGAGGTTTTCTTGGGATGGGGGACCTATGCTTGTAAGAATGCCATGTGCATCCTTCCCTTCTATGTGTCAAAGGAAAAAAATAATATGTGTTGAGCTCTGGATGACTTCCTCCAAAATTGGGCATATGTGTTGTTGTTCAAAATTTCATTCCTCTGTTTGATCATATTGTATTTGTCAAAAATTCTTGATCATGTTGGCTCTTGAGAGGATTCAGTTGATAGTGTAGTGTATGTTTGCTTCTTGGATGAGGATATGGACACTATGTGTTGGCTACCTAAGAAGATTGATGAATGTGGTCCCTCCATAACTATAGTGGACTATGTGTCTTCTTCTTTGAGCCTATCTGGTGTGTGACTAGTCTTAGTCCTCTTCCTGTAAACTTGCAAGTCTTCACTTGACACCTATGTGACTGAAGGTGAAATCTCTTTCCTAGATATTTTTTCTTCTTTCACTTGAGGAGTGTTGATATGTGAAATGTTGGCAGGTGAAGGTTTCTCTTCTATATCTAGCAAAGTATTTTCCTGCCAATCTGTCTGATTCATGAACTTTTATACCTTTGGTTTTGGTATATGAGCATAAGAAAAAGTATTTTTTTTTAGCCCGGTTTCCGATATGATGCTAAAGGGGTCATAATTCCATGGGAAACTCAGATTGAAGTTCATTTATTTCAAGAGATTGTTGGCTTCTTCTCTCATGGCTCTGTTATTACATATGAAAGAACCAATTTGGATCTTGATCTTGAGCTGTTGTTTCCTCTTAAATTACACGAAGTGGATGTCATCAGAGTTGATTATCTGTCTGATGTATTCCAAGGAAAATATTCCGATAGGAAGGTATTTTGGCAGCTTGTATGGAGGTAATTCACACCCATAAATTCTGATTTCGGTATGGTTCTGGTAAAGATATTAATCCCCTATTTTGTCTAAGTCTGATAGGTGAAGAATTATCTGGACCTCCTCATTTATCTTTGGTTCCATTATGTTTCTAAGCATGCACACCACTGGATGGTAAAATTGATCCATGAAGTGTTTGAAACTAAACTAGGATGAGTTCTTCCTTACTAGTGATGTCCAAGATCATTGGTTGAGGGTTCCCATTTTGATACAATTTTTGAAAAGCAGAAGAGAATTTGTCTCTTGGAGGAAAAGGAACAGGTACACCAGCGCTGAAGAGTACCTAAACATTCCCTCTATGGAGAACTTTAAAATATGTTCATGTATAATGTCAACCAGAAACTAACTGTAATTAAATTGAGTTGTATTTTTTTCTTCTGTGCGGAAAATGGACAAAAAACCCAAAATGGGTTCATCAACCCATTCATCATAATAATATCCTAGCAGGCAACATAGGGTGGAAACGATTTGGTTTCCTTTGATCAATAAGATGGAAGAAAGATAGGGAGGGTTCTTTTTAGGCAACTGTGCGTCTTCTAGTAATAATATTTCAAATATCCGGGCTCTTTGAGGAAAGGAAAGTTTCTGATAGAGTTCAGTCAGAATTTCAATGGAGAAGGGGCTGGAAAAATCAGTTTTGGGTATTTGCATCATCTGGTTTATTTTTTTAGGGATGATGGTGAACAAAGTTTCACCAGATGAAGATACAATGGCCCTTTGGCCGGGAAGGTAATGAGATTGAAACTTCAGGGAAAACTCAGAGAAGTGATAGGTCTGGGGAATCATGTACAGTGGCAGATTATACTCCCAGGGTCTGATCTCGTCACTTTGGTATAGGAAAATATCTTTAATCCATAAGTGTAATTCAAAGAAATCAAATTTAGAATTAGGCTCTACATCTCGATAATATTTATCAGCCAGAGGAATGTGATCCAGGTCAACGAGAGGAGGAAGAAATGGGTTTTCTACTATTTTAGGGCATTTGAATTCGGGCACCATAATTAAATGAATATCTGAAGACAGAAAATGTTGTTTACTGTGATTACCCGATTTAATGGCACTTGTCGATGGTGTGCCTGGTGGAAATTAGATTGAAAAAAGGAAATGACGGTGTTGATTGTGTCTGGATCAATGAACAATGTAGGAATGGCAAAAAAATAGAGCTAAACGATGTAGGGGGGTGTCGGTTATGGCGCGGTGAGTTGGACAGGTAACGGTCATAGGGGATGGCATTGATTAGCCAATGGATAGATGGGTGTGACATGGTGGGTATTAAATGTTCAATGGGTATAATGAATGTGACGTGTGATAGGGTAGTGGGGTGTGATGTGAGACAGGGTAGTGGGGTGTGACATGTGAAAAGGTAGGTGGGTAGTATCGGAAGAGTGGTTAGGCAGTTTCTTCGGTGGGGGGGGTAGGCAGTAAGAGGAAATGATAAAGGGGGATCTGGTAAGTTTTGGAGCTGACATGGTGCGGGGGGGCATGCTGGGAAAATGACTCTCCTAGACGCCCCCCACCCCCGTTAAAGGCAGAAACGTTGATGAGGTCTGATATTCACTATTGGATGTTGATATGATTGTGGCTTGATCAATCGCTGAGATCTGTGTGCCCTTTAGCTACAAAGCACCAAAATGTCAAATCTCGATAGAACTTAGGATAAATTTATATTGTGGGTAGCGGTATCTCCCCCTTTTTTAATTTTTTTACCAAGGGGTCAAAAACACATCAATTTAACTCAAATAATAGGCATTTAATCAACCATTTACAAACTTTCAATGAAATAAAACATGCTAACCTAGTTCCTAATATAATTACCTAAAACATTAACCCAGTTTAAATTGTTGGGTCAATAATTACTCTAACCTAAGATATTTGGGCAAGCTTAGACTGTTTGGCCAAACTTATTCACTAACCTATCTAATTTGGTCAAGATTAGACTGTTTGGCCAAGTTCATGCACTATCCTATCAGCATAAATTTAAAGGGTTTGATCATGGTTAGACAGTATGAATCAAACCAATTTTATTTCATGGGGTTTTATCTTTTTCTCTTTTTATTTCTTATACCCTCTTTTGATTTTTATTTTATCTTTTCTTTTCTTTTCCATTTCTTTCTTTTTCCTTTTCTTTTGTAAATCATCTGTAGAATAAAATATTATTTACAGTACAACACAAATAGAGGAAGAGATTATAATCACGAGGTGATCCTATGAAATATAGGGTTATAACAGAGTGCATGCATACTCAGTGGGTTATAGAATCTCAAGGAGACCCTTGAAAGGAATGCATCGGGCCGACACTTATTCAAGTGTTCAAAAGTTTCTAAGGAGGACGAGCACAAGGAGTGTGCGGGAGGATTTTCTAAAAGTCTTCAAGTTTCAAGTTTCAGTGAAGCGCAAGGTGTTTTCTAGAGGTATGAATCACTTCGAGTGATAAATCTCAGGAGGGATAGTGAACAAAATCCTTTGGAGGAAGAGCCCTTTTATTTTCAAGGTCGAGTGAACAAGATCCAATCGAGGAGGAGTCAAATCTTTCTCAGCCATTAGATATGGGAAAGTAGCGCGAGTGATAACCCTTGAAGTCCTTCAGACTTCACGTATTCAGAAGTTTTCGAGTGTGTTTCACGGAGGAGACGAGTTTCCTGAAGTCCCGATATCCAAAGTGAATATGGACTGTCCATTAGTAGGGACATGTGTCCATATATAAGTGGTTATCTAGAAGTCTGGCTAATCTGATGAGTTGGAAGTGTTGTACTAAAAGTGTGTGGAACTCCCGAAGTTCCAAATCCTGGAACGAATCCTAGTCATTGGCGTTAGAACCACGTGTCAGAATATTGGCAGTTGTTCAGAAGTCCAGAAGTCAGGGAAAATGAAGGTGTGTTCTGATTTGTATCAAGAACTCCCGAAGACCCGAAGGCCAGAGTAGATCCAGACCATCCATTTATGGGGACATGTGGAACGTTGATTGAGACCCCGTCCCGAGTTCACCATTTCGACACTCCGAAGGATTTGAGGCGTTGTGTTGTGGAAGGCTTCGAAGCTCAGAGTCCCAGAGAGGATCATAGTTGTTGACTACTAGAGAGGTGTTGATCGTCGATCTAGGAGCCCTCCATAGGTTCGCCAATTTAGCATTCAATTGATTTGCATGGTTGTTGGGTTAGGACTCCCGAAGTTGAGAGTTCCAAAACCCCTATGTACCAACCATTTGTGGTGCGTAACGAGGACCAGATATCTTTCCCTTTGTTTGGCTTCCCACGAGTTTAGGGTGTGGGAGGAACGTTGTGTGTTGTAGTTGCAACTCCTGAGGATCATATCTATGAAGTGGTGGGGTTCCTGTTGTTAAGAGGTTTATCCCATGAACTTGAACCAAGGTCACGTGGATTTATCTGTTAACTCGATGATACCTTCCTGAACTTGAATTTGCGCATAGGGAAAGCAAAGAATGCATCTAGTACATATTTTTTAGGGTTCAAAGGGGACCCGAGAGATAATTAAACTCCCTATTATAATCAATTCTAGACCAGAAGGTTGTGCGAGCCCCAAGATGTTGTGAGGCCTTTCATCAAGTGATATTAGAGCACAAATTAAGCTTTGTGTGAAAGAAAACGTGGAACCATGTCATTGAGGAGATGCATAGAGAGACCCGTAGTTAATGCAGCCATGGGAGAGGAAAGGAGACAACTTTGTGCGAGGTTGGACACCATGGATACAACATAGAGAAGAGAACTTGAATCTAGTGACATCAGTGAATCTGAATATGAAGATATAGAGGAAACATAAGAAGTTGTAGGAGAACAAGGAGTAGAGGAGCGATTGCTGAGAGTTGTTGTCAAGAAGGGAACCAAAGCAAAGATAGAAGTTTCAATGTATGAAGTAAATTTGAGTGTGGAAGAACGGATTGACTAGATAAGTGATTTTGACAAGTACTTTTACTATGAGGATATTGATTATGAGAAGAAGGTAAATCATGCAGTGACCAGGTTGAAGGGACACACAGTGTTATGGTGGTATGAGTTGCAAGAAGAAATAAGAAGAAAAGGTAAGTCTAGAATTAAGAGTTGGGATAGAATGGTAGCTAAGTTGAAGGATAAATTCATACCCAAGTATTACCAGATAATTCTATTCAGAAAGTTGTAGAATATGAGACATAAATGTTTTTCAGTGAAAGAGTACACCAAAGAATTTTGCAAGTTGAACACAAGAGAAGGACATAGGGACAATTATAAAGAGAAAGTTGACAGGTACATTAATGACATGAGATATGAAATCCAAGATGAGTTTATCCGGATTACAATGGGAACTGTTGAAGATTCTTATCAGGTAACCCTGAAGGTAGAGGAAAAGTTATAAAGGAAGTAGAGTCATAGAAACAAAGGAAATAATTCTAGCAGAGGAGAAGGAACTACCAGAGAGAAGTTCTATAAGGCAGGAGATGAAATTGGTATCTCTAACAACCAGATAACTAGAGGAGAAAACTCTAGAGGAGGAAACTATGGAGGAAGAAAATCGTTTTCCAAATGAAGAGGAAGAGGAAGAGGAGGATAAGTGAAGTGCTATGCCTGTGGAAAAACAAGGCACATGTCTTGGGAGGAAGAATGCGGTATTTAGAAGAGCTCACATTTCTAAAGTGCAGTAGAGGGATGTGGAGACAGATATGGAAGCAGAAGAAACGAATGAAGGAAGATCACAGATGATGAGGAAGGATCTCATAAAGCTAGAGAAATAGGTACAAGAACCAGTCCATAGAAACATTTTGTTCAGAACTGCTTGCAAGACCAAAGATAGGGTATGCAAGGTGATCATAGACAATGAAAGTAATGATAACTTCGTATCAATGGAAATGGTGGAAAAAATAAATTTGGAGACAAATGCACATTTGAATCCATATAGGGTGTCATGGTTTCATAAATGATATCAAGTCATGTTAAGTAGACAATGTAAAGTTGAGTTTAAAATAGGTGGTTATAGGGATGAATTTTTATGTGATGTCATACCCATGGATGTTTGTTGTCAGGCTTTTGTATTAATGATTTTAATTACCTGAAAACACTAAATTGTCAAACCAAGGTAAGTAAACTTAGAGCTGCTACACTATATGTGCTGGTAAGATTCTAATTTCTACCTAAATGTTATTCTAAGAAGAAAACATAAACTTACTCTTATAAATACAATCCTAATGATTATCTTAAAACTGATCATATCTTGTCTAATTAATCAATGGAAATAATTCTAAGTTAATCAAATGTATTTCTATTCCTAATCCAAAGAAATCATCCAATCCTATCTACCATTAATTAAACACCTAATCATCAAAACATCTAACTTGACCATACATGAAAGAACATTTTAAAAACCTTCTATTCAATCTAAATACCAAGCAATTCTAAATCTAATAAAAGTGAAACTAATCAATGTACTTTTTACCCTACAAATATCGGAAGCTTCCTTTAACCAAACCACAAGTGAAATACCCTACAAACAGAGTAAATCTAAGTTCAAACTAACTTCAAATCATGATTAAACTAGAAACTTGAAAACAGAGTAAATCTAAACTAATTTAAGAGAGTTTAATCAGCAATTGGATTATTCATCAAATTCCACAACTGGCAAGCGACTCATTCTAATATTCAATGATCTACGAGATAATACAAAACTAGGAATGAACTAAACAAAAATGATTCAAGTCAGAAATTAACAGAATAGTTTCAAATTAAAAAAATTCACACACAGATTCTAAAACTGGAAACAAACTAACTATACTATAGAAAAGAGAAAGCGAATTGAACCTATTGGCGAGCCCAACCAAGAGGTGCAATCGCTCTAAAATGAAACTAGAACTAAATCAAATCACTTCATGCGTAAATGTATCATTCCTCATGCTCCATAATTCAAAAATTAACTCAAGTCATTTAACAGAAAAGATGATATAATGCACAGTTTAGAAATTGTATTATCAACAATATCACATTAGATAACATAACATGTTTCTTGAGAGAGAGATCCGAGTTTATATAGATCCTCTCTACATCTACAATCGTGAATCCCAAAAATAGACTTGGACATAGGTACATTAATTGAGCGAATCTTAGATCCGAAAATGACTCAAAGTTTGTTAAAACTAAATTCACAGCTTCATGACACGAAGTGTCAAGAAGCGTGAACTATGAAATAGAGATAAGCATAATAACAAACGGTTCTATAATTCCTCTTTGAGTCATTACATTCTGTTCTTTCGAGATTAAATTCGAGATTTGAAATCTAAACTATAACTCAATCAATCATATGAATCAGAACTGTCATTCCAATCTGGCAATATCGTGCAAATATTTGGCATCCCCACTAAGTGCAAGATGGTACTTGGTACTGATAAATCTGTTTCAAGGAAACAAGTACCTAACTCATGCAATGATAGTATCAATATCAGTTTAAAGTATCAAAATACATTAAAAATAACTTAAATCATATGAATACCTTGAATAGCTCCATTTAGGGAAAAATTATGTGAAATGTATCAAGGTAAGGCCAGAAAGGAATGATACTAGATATGGAATGGGGGTATATCTGGCATAATATAGGCAAAAATATGGTCAAAATTGGAGACTAACATTTTCCCCCAAGTTGAAGACTTTGCCTGTCCTCAGGCAACAAAAAGTCAAAAACTAAGATTCATCAGACTGTTGCAGTAGCTGCAACCAACGTTTGCAATCTCTCATGCTTCTTTATGTTTCTGATTTCCTTCTTAAGAAGCCGATTAATGGTAATGTGCTTCCTGGCAATCCTCTACAATATCTTATTCTTCTACAAAATAGATCTATTTTTCCGTTTTAATCGCTCGATCTTTGTCGAGAAGTGAGCTTTTCTGGGCTTCATAAGTTCATTTTCTATTTTTATATGTCGATCCAGTATGGCATATTCATGTAACTTTTCTTTTAACCTGTGATTCATGTTTTCCAATCTGACAACCATTGGTCACAAAGATCTACTGGAAGAGATTTCACGATAAGATTTGAATGTCTTACAATGACCTTGTTGTGTTTGAGGGATGGATTCATGAATGAACTCATCAGGTACTTGAACATGGGTATCGACTAGGCTGGATTCATGAGTGAACTCATCAGGTACTTGAACAGGGGTATCGACTGGTATCTCAACTGGTTTGTCCTGCGCAATTTCTTCTGGCACATTCTCTTGTTGATTGACTTCACGAACCTTTCTAATCAATTGAGAGAGAGAGTCCATGTCATCTCAGAAGATTCTGAATTATCCTCATGATCAGTCATACTTTTCATTCCTTCTTATAATGGATAACTAGGCACAGAGTTATCCATATCTAAAAAATATGCATTTACGTTTAGGGTTCCTTCTAGGGTTGATGATTAACTCCTCAAGCTCTTCCACATCAATAACATTTTTAGCAGTTGGAGAAGAAATATGAGCTTCAACATTTACATCTGTATGGACAATATTTTCTACTTTTTCACGGCTAGTTTCCACACCATCAAGACTATGGACATCAAACGAGTGTTCAGTGACAGGATTATCATCATTGGCCTCCATATTACAATCTGGTGTATACTCAGGATCATTACAGACTTTGGCTAGGGTTTTAGCAACTTTCTTCTTAGAAATCTACTTCTTCTATGTAGTAATTGACTCAAGGGTTTTATCCTTAGAATTTTTAGAAAATAGGGTTTTTATAACAAACATATCCCAGGATTCTTGTTTGTGGTATAATGCGATCTTAACCAGAATTTTTACAAGACCAAAATGAAACAGACTGCCCCTAAAATCTTTTGTTTTGCAAACTTGCTCTGACATTCTCTTCAAACTTTTCAATAGAAAATAAGGGATGTTCACCAGATGGTTACCTTTAAAATGCAATAAGAATCGAGCATGACAGGGGAACACAATCATGTACCGACCTTCACAGGTGAGGTAACGTTGAAGTATGGATAGCAGCTGAGCCCATTTCAGTTCCAACCATGACCTCGAGGTGCCTTCTGACCATTGGAATTTTCGATACTGGGGTTGCAGGAGTTGCATGCAGAGTTTTTTGTCTACTGGTTGTCCCTTCATCCATTTCTAACTAACACTGGGTAACTGTATTGCTTCAGAAATGAACTGCTCTATGACTTCAAATTCCAACTCGCCTATTTTAGCCAGTCCATCATGAAAGTGCAGAGCGAATTGAAGTGTAATATTACCATCATACCTGTCAAATTTCTTGAAGAACTGCTCCCACCCAGCCTTCTGAAAGATGTGTTTGGTGTCTTCATACTCAAGAAGAGCCTCCAAATCTGCATACGTATCAGGTTCATGGCGATTCGCCACCATGATTCTAGTAAATATAATAGGAAAGGCTCAAAGGTAAGCAAAGGAATTAGATGAGGGCAATAGAGGAGTATATTATTATGTATGAAATAGGTCATGTAAGGTATTATGGAAAGATGTTTTAAGTGTCTTGAGGATCAGTAGTAGGAAGGTATTATGGAAAGACGTTTTAAGTGTCGTGAGGATCAGTAGTAGGAAGGTATTATGGAAAGACGTTTTAAGTGTCGTGAGGATCAGTAGCATGTGAAGGAATGATGATGGTTGTACTTCTTTGTTAAAATATTATTTCACATGAGTCATGTCAAATTCAACCATTATAATGTATTTCATTCTTCATGACACGAAGTGTTAAGAAGAATTGAACTCAACATTTAAGTACAGAGTATAGAAATGATGGATTAACATACAAGGGAAAAAAATGACATGGAGTATCGAGGCAATCATAGTTCAAGTTATTAATATGTATTTTAATAAATTAAACTAACATGAAACTATAATTACCTAAGCTCGATGACTTACTCCCTGTTATGTTGTGTTTTCTTACTACAGAAATTTTGAAACCAATTCTGAATGTGGAGAATGCCAAAGATGTAACTGGAATCTGTGATGTTGATAGTCACTATTACTGATTAATTTTGTTTGGTACTGACTGGTACTGAAAAAAATAAACCGAGATCTGCAAAGAAATTTGAACCAAAAATAACTACAGTGAAGACATCCTGAACAAGATAGAAAACAAGCCATCTGTCGAGCTTCAAGTTTTGTACTTGAAATTACTGTAGTTGGGCAGGTGCAACAGAACCTTGCTGAGATATAAAAGATTTATTGTTTTTGAAGAAAATTAACTATTGGCTATCCCTGAACCTGTCTCCTTTTTATTCCTGAAAGGAATCAACCAAAATTATGTCTTCTACAACAACTTCAAAGATTTAACCCATGGTACAATTCTTATTTGTGTGAATAAATGTTCTGAAGTCGAACACAAAAGGAAATCATTGAATTACCGGCCATTAATGAATATCGTTAACCAATGCGAGATGACGCACCATTGATGTCAATGAGCCTCAAGGTACATATAGTACATCCTAATAGGTACAAATAAAGGTCTTGGTGTTGAGTCACCTGTAGGATCTATCAACCAAGAGATATTGATGCATTCCCATGGTTGTTAGCAAGGAAATCTGCCATTAAGACATGCAGATTCCAAGGTACTAAATAGTCTCTAATCTCAACTCCAGATAAGGTGTTGATGTTGATGGAGTGAGACTTGTTGGAAGGTGGACCTTAATGTATCCCACATCATCCAACGTGAGTGAAAATATAAATTTTACAGAAAATGATTTTGGTGGAACAGTAATTACCTACTTGTGGATTTTACGAGCCCAAGTTAGTATATGCTCTTTTCTTTCTCATGTTTTGAGAGTCTGAGAAAATGCTAAAAGAAAAATCTAGGGGGGTTTCTTTCCCATCATAATCTATCAGGCCTGGTAAAGAATAATCCTCTCCCTGATAAATGCCCCTTTCATACTTTAATGAGCAATTCAAAGGGAGAAAACAAGCTCAAATTTATTAATTTTAAAACAAGACAGCATATACTGATGAAAATTTTTCACAAAATAAAATGATCTTACCTTCTTACCTGTTGCGAAAAGTGATGAAATTCAATTCTGTACTTTCTTCAAAAATCCTGTAAAACTGAAAACAATATGTCAACATATCCAAAAACTATTATTATTATTATTATTATTATTATTATTATTATTATTATTATTATTATTATTATTATTATTATTATTATTATATATATATATATATATATATATATATATATATATTATTTACAAAATTCTGAAAACAAAAATGATCAAGGATTAGCGGGAGGAGAAGACACTTCTCCTACTATCTTTATTTCTGGTTGTTTAAACATTTCCTATAGAAAATCATCTCTAGACAAGGGTTTGTGATATACTTTTAATCGATGTCCATTTACTATAAAGGAATTTTGAGAATCATCTATGGTCTTGATTCTAACAGATCCATTATCTAAAATAGTTTCCACTTCATAAGGTCCGAGCCATCGTGTCGTAAGTTTTCCTTTAAATTTTTTATATTTGGAATCGAATAGAAATGCCCAATCCCCTGGTTGAAAATGTTTCTTCTTAATGTATTTATCATGCCATTTTCTACGTTGATTTTGTATGAGGATAGTTCTTTGAAGAGCATCTTGCCTAATTTCTCCCAATTCATTTAATTGCATAACTCTCTGTTTATGTGCCTCATCCAAATTTAAACCCAATTTTGCTGCTATGTGGAAGGTATGAATATGAAATTCTATGGGAAGGAGAATTTGCTTGCCATATACCAATTCATAAGGGGTATGACTAGTGGTATTTCTCCATGTAGTCCTGTATGCCCATAAAGCCTCTGGAAGTCTATCCACCCAATCTTTGTGATGTAAATGTATTGTCTTGGTTAGAATAGCTTCTAAAACTTTATTCGTGGATTCCACTTTCCCATTGGCTTGTGGATGGTATGGGGAAGACTTACAGTGTTTTATCCCATATTTATCTATGAGCTCCTTCATCAGTTTAGAGGTGAATTGAGCACCTTGATTAGTAACAATCTCTCGTGGAACACCAAAGAGGGTAAATATATCTTCATAAATAAATTCAACCACTGATTTCTCAGTTGCTTAATATAAGGATTTTGCCTCTACCCACTTGGTCACAAAATCTGTACAAACCAAGATGTACTTCTTCTTTCTAGACATTGGGGAAATTAGTCCTACAAAATCAAGTGCCCATTTATCAAATGGTTCAATCACAACTTGCAGTCGTAAGTCCATATCGTGTGCTACGGTAGGCCTCCCCATCCTCTGACAACTATCGCAACTTCTTACATATTTTGTTGCATCTTTAAACAGTGTCGGCCAGTAATATCTTGATTGTAAGACATTGTATGTCATTCTCTTATCAGAGAAGTGTCCTCCACATGGCCCGTCATGATAGGCCCGAAGGATATCAGGAATCTCATCTTCCCGAACACATATCCTAATGATCATATCAGGACTTGTATAGAAAAGATCACTTCCTACCCAAGAGTAATAAGCACTCTGGTAGACAATTCTTCTCTTTTGTGGTGATGACAAATAAGCTGGCAGTCTCCCTGTAGCTAAATAGTTTGTCATATCTACAAACCAAGGGGTCTTAATAGCTACTCCAAATAGATTTTCGTCAGGGAAATTATCAGTCACCAGAATGTTAGTACTGTCTTGAGGAATCCAAGAAAGAAAATCCGCAACTACATTTTCTTTTCCTGGCTGATCAACTATAGTGATGTTAAATTCTTGAAGTAACAAAAGCCATCGTGTGATCCTTTCGGTAGTAACTGGTTTGTTCATCAAAAATCTAATAGCAGAATGGTCGATATGTACAAAAACTTCATACCCAGTGATGTAATGCCAGAATTTATTAATGGCATGAACTACAACTAAAAATTCCTTCTCTGTCACAGTGTAGTTCATTTCAGGAGGAGTAAGATTTTTGCTAGTAAAGTAAATAGCATAATTTTGTTCATTTTCTTTTCATCCAAGCACTCCTCCTAGAGAAGTGTTTGAGGCATTAGTTGAAATATGGAAGGGAGGAGACCAATTTGGCCCTCGTAAAATTGGTCCCATGGACAATTTTGCTTTCAAACTTTCAAAAGCATTTTGACAATTTTTATCCTAACAAAATTATGCATCCTTTGCTAACAATTTAAGCATGGGGTTGGTTGTCTTTGTAAAGTTTTCAATAAACCGACGATAATATCCAGCATGTCCCAAAAAACTTTGCACTTCTTTTTGGGTTTTCGGAGAGGAAATCTTAACTATTACTTCAATTTTAGCTGGATCGACTTTAATTCCTTCTGCAGACAAATGATGAACCAACACTATTCCCTCAGTTAATAGCATTTTACATTTTTTGTGACTAAGGGATAAATTTGATTCCTGACAACGAATCGATACTTTCTCAAGATTATTTATGGATTCTTCGAAAGTATTTCCATAAACAGTAAAATCATCCAAGGACTGCTCTCTGAAATGTAGCAGGAGCATTGCACAATCCAAAAGGTAGCACTTTATAAGCATAATTTCCCCAAGGACATGTGAATGTGTTTTTGTCCTAGTCTTCAAGAGAAATTTGAATCTGATTGTATCCACTATACCCATCGAGAAAGGAAAAGTACTTTTTCTCGTCCAAGGTATCCAAGACCTGATCTATAAAAGGAAAAGGAAAGTAGTCCTTCAGGGTTGCCTTATTCAACTCCCTAAAGTCTACACACATTCTCCATTTCCCCGTCACTTTCTTAGGTACCACAACAAGGGGTAAAACCCACTTGCTGTCAGAAATTAGATAAATGTATCCCACGTTTAATAATTTTTGTAACTCTTCTTTCACAAAATCTTTCAGGATTGGATTCATACAACTTTGTGGTTGTCTTATTGGTGTTATATCTAGTTGGGTATATATGTGGTGAATACAAGTATCAAGATGCACTCCTCTCATATCAGTGTACTCCCATGCAAATCCTCCTGATTGTTATTTCAAAAGATTTGTTAATTGCTCCTGTTGGTTGAGACTTAATTCAGAATTGATGTATAGACATTTGCCTGGACTAATTTCTACTGGAATGGTATGTGATCCCAAATGCTCATCAATGGTGAAAACCATAGATGGTGAAAACAAGAAGAATGACTCAATTTGTTCTTGAAATTCCTCCCTGAAAATTTGATCGTATTGAAAATATGTTTGTGGAAATTCGACATTTTCTGTCATAGAAAGAAATTTTCTTAAAATATCATCCTCTGTTGGTTCTTGTAACACGTGAAATTTATCAACAGAGAATAAAGGTTCTTCCTCATCATTCTCGTGATATGGACATTTTAGCCACCACAATTCTTCTATAACCAGTTGAGCAGGTGGAAAAAGAGTAAGCTTATGTGAAGAAATGCCATTTGAGATGAACATATCCCCACCACGACATCCTATGAAATCATTGGTCGTATCCAACCAAGGTCTTCCTAAAATTATTGGATGACCTTTCATGGGATCTTTTGAGTGAAAAATCATGAAGTCGATAGGATATTCCCATGAAGCTAATGTAACAAGAATGTCATCAAGGACCCCAGCAGGTTTTATAGTTGTTCTATCAGCAAGTTCAAGAACTGTAGGGGTAGGGCGAAGGAATCAACTTAGTTGTAACAACTCAACTGTATTGATGGTCATTATATTAATGGTTGCACCCAAGTCGACTAAAGTATTACTAATAGAAACATTATTGATAGTAACTGATACTATTGAGTTCTTGGGGTTGGCATACTTCACAATCTTAGGAGCTTCAGAGATACAATTCGATAATTGGCCTACCAGGTGTATCGTGGGTGGATCTTTCTATTTCTGACCCGGTTTCTTAATGCAAAGTTATCTAATGGTCTTGGCGTAGATCAGAACATCTATGATTGCTTGTAACAATGGGATCTTAACATAGATATTTTTTGTTTCATTCATGATGTCAAACTCAGATTGAGCAACTGGTTTTTCAATAAGCAACCTCTGAGGAAAAGGAAGTGTTCACGGAACCTGAGTTTGTATGTTTTGTTGTGATTCAAATACTTTATTCTTTGGAATGATGACATCTTTTAAAGATACCTCGTTTGATAAATCATCTACAGGTTATTCTTCATGTTCTTGGATAATTACCTCCGGTGTTGTTCTTTTTACAGGTTGAGTTTTATTTAAAGTTTTCCCATATCTCAATTGTATTTCTTGTATGGAAATGTGGTTTATGGTGTAAGCTGGGAAGTTTTGAAAATCAGCATTATGGAGTGGCAGAGGTGGTCTGTTATTAGGATTTGGAATGGGTTGAGCGAGTAATATGGTGGGTCAAGGTGGATTATGAGGCTGCTGAGGAGTTTGTTTAATAGGTGGTAAAGGAGGTGGAGTAAATCCAGGCAATAACTGATGCATGTTTGGAGGGTATTGAGTACATGGATTATGGGGAATTGGTACCGCATGTTGTTGTTGGTTATTTCCATAATTATGTTCTCTCCATCCCTGATACCAAGGTTGAGTAGGAACATTTTGTGGTGGCCAATTTGGCCAGTTCCATGGGTGTTGCTGCTATTGAGGAAAAGGTGGATGATAGCCGGAAGGTTGTGGGGATGGTTCTTGATACATATTCGGGTTCCTAGGTTGCCAAGGCCTCTTAGGTGCAGATGAAGTTCCTAGAGCTTCCCCTCCCTTGTATATAGCTTGCAGTCTTGGTAAGGATGGACAATCTTATGTTTTATGACTTTCAGTACAAATTTCACATACAGAAATATTGTCCAAAGGACATTCCTGTAGAGGATGCCTTTTTCTACATTTCGGGTAGAATATGCTTAATACATGGTTTTCCTCTTCTCTCTTTTTCTTAATCTTCAGAGTGTCTAACTGAGAGCCAATTGTTCCTAAAACATTTTTTTTTAATTTTCCAAAAGGTTTCCCAGTTCAATTCTAGTAACTCCACCAGATGTGGGTACTTTGGTGTTTTTGTTGACAAGTTCTCTCACGCTTTTTACCGTTTCCCCCCTGCTTCTTGAATAAGTTCTACATAGTTCACTGAGTACTTCAATGTATTTCTGATAAATGTCTCCTAAAGACATTAAGTTGAGAGTGTCAATGTATTCATCTAAAACCCCTTTTAAGAAAAGATTTTTGATTGCTTCATTTTGGAGACCATTGTATTTGGATTTTTGAAGAGTATATGTAAACCTTTCTAGGAAATCTTCAAGGCTCTCATCATCTTGTTGTTGCATATTAAAAATATCATTTTGAGAATCCTTGGGTCTACAATAGTCTTGGTACTTCTTTAAAAATGTTGTCTTCATATATTCCCAAGATCTAATGCTATACTCTCCTAAACTCATTAACCAGCGTAATGCAGAATCCTTTAGGGTAGCAGGAAATAATTTCAGCTTATGTGCATCCTGGAGATAATTATAACTCCTGCATTGGATATCAAATTCGAAAATAAAGACATTTGGGTCTTCACTACTTCTCCCATAAAAGGTTGGTAGTGTTGAGGATGGGATATTTTTCATATTGACATGTTGGACCAAATCCAAAATTGGAAACCCAAAAGTGGTTTTTGGTCTTGGCTCATTCTCTACTTGTTATTCTTCTTCATGTTCAACATGAATTTCTTCCTCTCTCTCTTCTATCCATTTCCCTTTCTCTTCTCTCCAATTCTCTCTCTCTTTCCCTTTCTCTCATGTTAACAGGATTACCAAAAATTGTATATGCAATCTGATTTTTCTTTGGTGAGGGTCTGAAATCCCACCTCTCTGGATTCTTTTTGACAAAATAACTATCTCCTATTGGTTATTTTAAGGATCCTATTACCTCTTATTCAACAGTTGTAGTTGTTACTTGTGAAACTATAGTGTCAGGGTTCCCAAAAATAGCTTGAGCTTTTTTTGGATTAACTATGTCAACCGAGTTTGGATCACCAGGAATTTGAATTTGTTGGTATGTATTGTTTCCTGGTTTTGGAGGGGAAATGATAAATGGTTTAAGTTCTTCTCGTGTGGTATTATCCCCTTCTAATCCAATTTCAGTTTGTTTTATTCATGATTCTATGTTTTGCTCTATGGTTTCCTCAGCCAGAGTTCCAGTCTCAATTTCTATTTCATTTTAGGTGGAGGTTTCTTCTTTTTGTTGTTTTGAGTTTCCCCTAAATCTACCTCTATGATCTCTATTTCTCATGAAAACATACTAAATAAAATAAAGACTAAGATTGAGTTTTGGAGGAACCAGTGATAACAGATGTGTAGGTTCTTACCCCTCGTCTCATAGCTCCTCTTTCGTCAACCTTCTAAACATACCACACCAAACCAAATGCATTTAAAAATAACCAAATCAATTATCTAACTTACCTTCTAAACAGCTCCCCGACAAAGACGCTAAAAATGTCAAGCTTTTGTATTAATGATTTTAATTACCTGAAAACACTAAATTGTCAAACCAGGGTAAGTAAACTTAGAGCTACTACACTATATGTGTTGGTAAGATTCTAATTTCTAACTAAATGTTATTCTAATAAGAAAACATAAACTTACTCTTATAAATTGAATCCTAATGATTATCTTAAAACTGATCACATCTTGTCTAATTAATCAATGGAAATAATTCTAAGTTAATCAAATGTATTTCTATTCCTAATCCAAAAAAATCATCCAATTCTATCTACCATTAACTAAACACCTAATCATCAAAACATCTACCTTGACCATACGAGAAAGAACATTTTAGAAACCTTATATTCAATCTAAATACCAAGCAATTCTAAATCTAATAAAAGTGAAACTAATCAATGTCGTTTTTACCCTACAAATATCGGAAGATTCCTTTAACCAAACCACAAGTGAACTACCCTACAAACAGAGTAAATATGAGTTCAAACTAACTTCAAATCATGATTAAACTAGAAACTTGAAAACAGAGTAAATCTAAACTAATTTAAGAGAGTTTAATCAGCAATTGGATTATTCATCAAATTCCACAATTGGCAAGCGACTCATTCTAATATTCAATGATCTATGAGATAATACCAAACTAGGAATGAACTAAATGAAAACGATTCAAGTCAGAAATTAACAGAACAATTTCAAATTAAAAATAATTCACACGCAGATTCTAAAACTGGAAACGAACTAACTATACTGTAGAAAAGAGAAAACAAATTGAACCTATTGGCGAGCCCAACCAAGAGGTGCAATCTCTCTAAAATGAAACTAGAACTAAATCAAATCACTTCATGCATCACTGTATCATTCCTCATGCTCCATAATTCAAAAATTAACTCAAGTTATTTAACAGAAAAGATTGTATAACACACAGTTCAGAAATTGTATTATCAGCAATATCGCATAATATAACATAACATGTTTCTTGAGAGAGAATCCGAGTTTATATAGTTCCTATCTACATTTAAAATCGTGAATCCCAAAAATAGACTTGGACATAGGTACATTAATTGAGTGAATCTTAGATCTGAAAATGACTCAAAGTTTGTTAAGACTAAATTCACAGCTTCATGACACGAAGTGTCAATAAGTGTGAACTATGAAATAGAGATAAGCATAATAACAAACGGTTCTATAATTCTGCTTTGAATCATCACATTTTGTTCTTTCGAGATTAAATTCGAGATTTGAAATCTGAACTATAACTTGATCAATCATATGAATTGGATCTGTCATTCCAATCTGGCAATATCGTGAAAATCTTTGACATCCCCACTAAGTGAAAGCCGATACTTGGTACTGATAAATTTGTTTCAAGGAAACAAGTACCTAACTCATGCAATGTTAGTATCAATATTAGTTTAAAGTATCAAAATACATTAAAAATAACTTAAATCATATGAATACCTTGAATAGCTCCATTTAGGGAAAATGATGTGAAATGTATCAAGGTAAGGCCAGAAAGGAATGATATTGGATATGGAATGGGGGTATATCTGGCATAATATAGGTAAAAATATGGTCAAAATTGGAAACTAACATTTGTCATGTTTTGTTTGGGAGACTATGGAAATATGACAGGAATGTCATACATGATGGGAGGAAGAATAGTTATACCCTTGAGAAGAATGTGTGTAAACACATGTTATTTCCAATAAAAGATAAGGGAGTTAAAGAGGAAGCTAGCTCGAGTATACTTCTCATGAGTGGAAAGGAACCTTTGAAGGAAGAAGAATATCCCTAGTGTTATAGTTTGAGGATAGGAGAGATTAGTATATTTATTGGAATTAGTTTCATAGGTTCTCATACTTGAGAGAAAGTGATGTAGAAAGAATCCGGGGAAGAGGACAAAGATCCTGAGGTTTTTAAAACTAATAGTTTGTGTGTGGTAGTAAGTGCAATAGAAATATGACCAATTGAGACTGTCAAAGAGAAGGAGGATGGAAATAATCCAAGTTCTGTTCAAAAGGAAAAGAAGGAAGAGGAGGCTCGCATAGTTGTGAGACAGGGAAATGTCCAAGAAGACCATTCAGTGAAATATCTCATAAATTTCAGAAAGGAATACGAACAGAGGACATTTGCAGAATTGGAACCTGCAGCAGGGGAGAGAATAGAGAACATAGATCTTGTTTATATGTATGAAGAATTGGAGGCCCTGGGAGAAAGAATAATAAACCAGAGTAGGCTCATCCAACAGTTCAGGTTAGAGATCGATGAAGAGGAGGAGATGCAGCAGCAGAGCATACTGCAAGAGAGACACCAACCCATGAACAAGTTGGACAAGGAGATAGAGGATATAATAAGGTTGATGTTGAAGTCAGCACATGAAACAGTCAGCAACAGGTGGAAGCTTAATAGAGGAGAACCTGCATAAGTAGTGGGATATAAGAAACAACAACAAAAAGGTAGAGGGGTAGGTGGAAAACTTCGAGTCAAAGTTTGGGACCCTAGAGGATCTCAACCATAGTAGCAACAGAGCCATGAGTAGGAGATCACAATTTTTCTTAGCATAGGGGTATGATGCAAGAGAATCACCCTCATCATTCAATGAGGAGTAGTGGAGGAAAACTCAGCACTTGATGCAACACATTCATAGCTGGTTTGGATTCCAAGGAGGGCGTGTCACCTTAAATTTTAAAACCTTTGTAATTAAAGGCCCTTTAATATTTTGAGGCAAGAGCCATTGTATGCGCTCCAGATTATTGTAATTGTCTCAGTTACCTGTAGGATTGTACAGACTTCAAGCATCGACTCATATCTGAATTGTAATTATCCATTTAATGTGATAAACTTAGTGGTAGGTTTCTTTTATTGTGAAATAATTGCACTATAATAGTTTGTAGGGAAGGATCGAGAAGCCCCCTCATGTATAAATGTATGTAATCTATGCCCAAAAGAGGTTGTTGAAGTTTATTTTTATTTATGTTGAAGAGAGTCATAGAGAGTGCACACATACTCAATGGAGTATATAATCTCAAGGAAACCCATGCAAGGGATGCACATGGCCAACACTTAGTCAAGTGTTGGAAAAGTTATAAGGAGGAGGAGTGCAAGGAGTGCATGAGAGGATTTAATAAAAATATTCAAGTTTTGAGATTCATTGAAGTGCAAGGTGTGCATCGGAGGTATGAATCACTTTGACTGATAAAGCACAGAAGGGATAGTGAACATAATCTTTTGGAGGAAGAACCATTTTATTTTCAAAGTCGAGTGGACGATATCTTCTCAAGTTGGAGTCCGATATTTCTTAGTCATCATATATGGGAAAGTAGCATGGGTGATAACCCTTGAATTCCTTCGTACTTTGTGTGTTCAAAATTTTTCAAGTGTGTGTTTTGGAGAAGATGATTTTCCCAAATTCTCAGGATTCGGAGTGAATCTAGATCATCCATCAGTGGCGACACATGTCCATAGATAAGTGGTTATCTGGAAGTCCAACTAATTTGGTGATTTGGAAGTTTTGTAGTAAAAGTGTGTGGAACTCTCAAAGTTTCGAAGCCCGGAATGGATCCCAGCCATTGGTGTTAGAACCATGTGTCGGAATATTGACAGTTGTTCGAAATCTAGCAGTCAAAGAAAATGAAGGTGTGTTGTGATTTGGATCGGGAAATACTAAACACTCAAAGGCCAGAGTAGATATAGACTGTCCATTTACAGGGACATGTGTACCGTTGATTGAGACCCCTTCATGAGTTCTCTAGTTCGACACTCCGAAGGATTTGAGGTGTTGCAATATGGAAGGCTCTGAAGCTTAGAGTCCCGGAGAGGATCATAGTCATCAGTTGCTAGAGAGGTGTGGTTCGTTGATCAGGGAGTCCTCCAGAGGTTTTCCAATTCGATGTTCGATTTATTTGCATGATTGTTGGGTCAGGACTCCCGAAGCCCAGATTCATGAAAAACCTGTATATCATTGATTCGTGGAATGTAACGAGGATCATCGATCCCTCCCTTTGTTTGGTTGTCTGTGAGTTCATCATTCGATAGGAACGTTATGTGTTGTAGTTCGAACTCCTGAAGCTAGGAGATCCGAAGTGTCAGGGTTCCTACAGTTAATAGGTTTATCCCACAACCTTGGCTCAAGTTCACGTGGATTTCTACATTGACTCTGTAATACCCTCGTGAACTTTAATTTTTTTGTGGGGAAAGAAAAGAAGGCCCGTGGAACATATTTTTGAGGGTTCAGAGGGGACCTGAGAGATAATTTAGCACCCTACTGTAAACGATCCTAGATCGAGAGGTCGTGTGAACCCTAGGAGGTGGTGGGGGTTTGCATCAAT
Source organism: Picea engelmannii (assembly GCA_009831015.1). Taxonomy (NCBI): domain Eukaryota; kingdom Viridiplantae; phylum Streptophyta; class Pinopsida; order Pinales; family Pinaceae; genus Picea; species Picea engelmannii. Next base: position 521,374 of record ML779432.1, on the reverse strand, counting down.
ATGCATGCACCCTTGATGACACATGTCTCTCCAAGATCTTGGTTCTCTCCACTTGAAATTTATTCTTTCTTCCATGAGACTTAGGATAAAATAATTATCCTCACCATAGTATTTTAGGAATAATATTATAACATCTCTTTGGAAATAATCCCTCTACCTTAGCCCCCTTTCTAAGCTCTTAGACCTTCCCTTTCCCTTCCTAGTAGATTTCAGTCCCCCAAACTCTTTTATCATGGTCAATTTACACACATCGATGTATTATATTAATGATATGAGTGTTTACATATACAAAAATAGACTCACTGGCCTTTAGAATCTAGGCTCTTCAGCCTAATCATCACATAAGCCTCCTAGCTTATAAGCATCTTGCTCACCATCCTATAAAAAATATTTACAATTCATCTAGGGATTGGCCTTGGGGTATTACATTCCCCTCTCCTTATTTATGCATTGTCCTCAGTGCATCTTATTTACATATTACCATCATTTTTTTCAAAAATAATCAAAACGATGCGGGTAGTCTTCCCACATAGCATCCTCATGCTCCCAAGTTTCATTCTCAAGGTCGTACCAGATCCATTGGACCTTTACTATCTCTTTGGATTGATTCTGGAGCTTCTTGGTCTTCCAGTCCAATATGCACACCGGATGCACTTGAAAATCGCCATCTTGCTCCACCTGAATCACATTCCAATCAATAACATGATTATCATCAGGTATATACTTTTTGAGCAATGATACATGGAATATATTATGAATAGACATTAATGTAGGTAATGCAAGCATAAAATCTACAGGCCCAATCCTCTCTAGGATTTCAAACGACCCACAATAACGAGATCCCAACTTTGAACAATTTCCCAACTTCGGGGAACTTTTGTTGGCCTTCACTTTCAAGAATACATGATCACCCACTTTAAATTCCTCGTGAATTCTTGCCTTATCATCATATATTTTCTTCCTTTCTTAAGTAGCCTTTAAATTCTGTTTTATTTTTTACATCTTCTCTTCCATTTTCCTAAGAAACTCTAGCCCAACCACTGTTGTCTCTACTGGGTTGTCCCATATTACTGGTGTGTTGCACCTTATACCATAAAGTGCCTCAAATGGGCTCATATTTATATATTCTTGGTACCCATTGTTGTAATCAAACTCTACAAAGTGTAGATAGTCTTCCCATTTTGATGGTTTATCCATCACATACATCCTCAACATATCCTCAATCACTTGATTCAACCTCTATGTTTTCCCATCATATTCTGGATGATAAGTTGTGCTAAAATTCAAATTTGTTCTAAATCCTTTGAATAATCCTTTCCAGAACTTTGAGGTAAACTTTGGGTCCCTGTTAGACACAATTGTCTTGGGTATTCCATGCAATAAAGCAATTTCCTTCATATAAATATCAACAATGTTAATTTCTTTGTGAGTGAGCTTCACTGAAGTGAAATGGGTAGATTTGGTAAGCTTTTCCACCACTACCATGATAGAATCATCATGCTTTCTTGTTCTAGTAAGTTTGGTGATGAATTCCATTGTTACTACTTCCCATTTCCACTCAAGATTGGGTAATGGTTGCAGCAACCCAACCAGGAGTCTTTGCTAAGACTTGACCTTTTGACACTCCATACATTTGGAAATGTACGCAACAACTTCTTTATTCATGCCTTGCCAATAATATTGGCTCTTGACAACTGAAATAGTTTTATGATGCCCTGGGTTCTTAGCATAAGGTACATTATGCATTTATTTCAATATCAAAATCTTCAATTCATGGGAATTTGGTACATAAATTCTTCCTCTGTACATAAGAATCGCATCGTTTCCCAGCTTGTAGACTTCAATTTTCTACTGCAAAATACATTGTTGTAATTTTTCTATTAAATCCATGTAATGCAAATCTGATTTTGCATCCTCTGAGATTATGTCCTTCAATTGTTATCGGTACATGTTGATGGTTATATCATGCAACTCATGCTCTCTTCTACTGAGTGCATCAACCACCTTGTTCTCTTTCCCATTGATATGCTTTATATCAAATTCATATTCACTAAGAAATTTCAACCACCTTCTCTGCCTGACATTTAGAGTTGGTTGTCCGAATAAATAATTCAGACCATGATGATTTTTCCTCAGCTCGAACCTTTTTCCCATCAAGTAGTGTCTCTATTTATTCAAGGCATGCATTATGCATGCCAACTCCAAATCATGAGTGACATAGTGCCTTCCATTCTCCTTCAACTTCCTTGATTCATAACATACAACATACCCATTTTTACCGAGGACTCCATGAAATCCTTCTTTACATGCATCTATGCATACAATGAAGTCTTTGGTTGGATCACCAATCCTCAGTATTGGAGCACTAGTTAATAATTACTTCAAGTGTTGGAAACTCTTCTCACACTCCAATATCCACTGAAACTTCACTCCCTTATTTTTCAAGGAAGTGATCGGGTGTGCAATATTTGAGAATACTGCAATAAAATTTTTGTAGTATCGTACAAGGCCCACGAAGGATCTGACTTCTGTCACATTCTTTGGTGTTGAACATCCTCTAATGGCTTCAATATTTTTAGGATCCACTGCTATCCCTTCTTCAGATATGATATGCCCCAAATAATGAATTTGGTTCGGATAAAACGAGCACTTGCTCAATTTGGCATACAAATGATGCTCCCTTAATACTTGTAAAAACATCTTCAAGTGTTTATCGTTCTCTTCTTCCAACTTTGAATATATGAGAATGTCATCCAAAAATACAATGACAAAGTTGTCTAAGTATTCTCTAAAAATACCATTCATTAAACACATGAAGATAGTTCGTGCAATTGATAATCTAAATGGCACCACTGTGAACTCATAATGGCCATACCTTGCTCTAAAAGAAGTCTTGTTGATGTTTTCATCTTTAATTTTTTCCTGATGATAACATGATCTGAGATCAATATTTGAGAATATTTTTTCATTCTTCAACTGATCAAAGAGGTCATCGATCCTTGGAAAAGGATATTCATTTTTTACAGTTACCTTGTTCAACTGTCCGAAGTTCATGCAGAGTCTCAAAGTTCCATACTTCTTCTTCAAAAATAAAAATGGAGCACCCCAAGGTGAAACACTTGGGCGTATACAACCCTTCTTCAGAAGCTCTTCAAGTTTCATTTTCAACTCCTTCAGCTCTGGTGTACTCCTCCCGTAAGGAGTCTTGGATATTGAAGTTACTCCAGGCATCAAATTTACAGAGAAATCAATATCTCCTTTAGGAGGTAATCCTAGTATTTCTTTAAATACATCCTCAAACTCATTTAGGATTGCATAATCCTCAACAATTGACACATTATCTTTAGGTGTTTCCTCCATATGAGATGCAAATATTTCAGATCTTATTTTGTAACATTTATTCATCTACAATGTTGAAATTTCTATGACAGTTACTTCCCTGGGAATTCCATGCATTGTCCTTTGGTTCCCTTCTTCATCCCAACAAGTAAATGATTTATTATAATAGTCTAAGATATCATGGTATTGGTTGAACCAATCCATACCAATTAGATAGTCATAGGAACCTAAAGGAAATATGTTCAAATATTCACTGGTGCTCAGTCCATTCATGCCCACTAGGCATGACTTAATCATCTCATTAAATTTTCTTTTGGCTCTAGCAGCCAGTTGCACCAACCAAGATTTTCCATGCTTGCTTCTTGGAAAATGAAATCTTTCCACCATCTTAGGATCTATATAACTATGAATAGCTTCTGAATCAATTAAAATTGCAATGGTTTGGTTGTTGATCATACCTTCCACTTCCATCATATGTGACCAAAACTCATATTTCTTGTTTGTCATGGCTTCATAGATCCCGAGTACATTTCTTCCCATGTCCTCCATTCTTTCATCTTGTTGTACATTGTGAATAGATCTCCCTTTCTCACTTTTGTGAGGACAATCTCTATACATATGATTTCCCTGACAACCCCAATATTGAATCGGTTTCTTCCTTGGCCTTTTCCCACCTGTCTCAATCATTTTTGGATCTCTAGACGTTGGTTTTTCTTGAGGACTATTTCTGAAGAATGGTGGATTATTTCCCTTCTTCCTCTAATCCATATTGAACTTCTTCTTGTCTTCCCAAGCTTTTTGGAAAGTTGTATTTCCTTTATGTTGATCATATAGGCATTTATCTCTCCTTATGGTTTCCTCCAAAGTTTTTAGATCATCATATTGTATCTTGTCATTGATGAAGGATGGAAGCCCACTCAAATTCCTTTGAATCTTAATTGTCTCATCCTTGATGAAGGGGACACACTTTAAAAGTTCTAAAAACCTTATTTTATATTCATCAATGGGCATACTCCCTAGCTTGAGTTCAAATAAATCCTTCATATTCTTGTCATAGTATCTCTTAGTCAAGTATTTTTGTTCAAAATACTTCTTGAATTCCTTCCAAGTAACATTTTTTTCTTTAATGTGTTGCACCTGCACAATTTAGTCCCACCACATGGATGCCTTTCCCTTGAGCTGATAGATGGAAATTATTCCTTCTACGTGTGAAGAGTAATTATGTAATTGAAAATACTTTCTCATGCCTAGAAATTGTTAAGAACCAAACTTCAATATAGCATAGACAAACCTCAGGAAAAGTACTCAACGCCTTGAAAAAGAGATAATTTCAGATAATAAGCCTCTTTGAGGGGGAAACCTCCTTTTACCCCACTTAAATGTTCAAGTACAAGATGATTCAAAATGAAAATGTATCCTTGGTATATATAGGAGACTAGGAGGTATAATTACAAATAATGGCCTAAAGCCGACATAATTAGAATAACATTACTAATCTAAATTACAACTAATGGCCTAGAGCCGACATAAACAAAATAGCATTACTAATCTAATATGCCCCAATTAAGGGGTAATGAGCCAATATTAGGGCTTAACAAGCCCCTCCCCTTGAGACAAGTGTTGTCCGCAACGCTTGAGTAACTCTGGATGCTTCTGTATAAAAGACTCATCTTCCCAAGTGGAATCTTCAGCCGGTAGTTTCCTCCATTTAATGAGATACTCTGAAATGGATATATTCCTT
>ML779432.1:478744-514593 GCA_009831015.1 Picea engelmannii | reverse complement strand
ATTTCTTCTGTTGTATCTCCCAATTTTTGGACCTTCTGGGTATGAAACTTTATCTTATGTATTTCTCTAATATTTCTTCTCTTCAATGCCACAGGTCTGATCAAAATTGGATGTGCCAAGTGGAATTTACGATAACTTCCCCATAACTTGCTGATTTTTGGCCTTTCCGGGAGATCTCACTTGTATAGTGTTCCCCACACAAAATAATTGACATAAAATTTTGAAACTTGCACCCAAAATACAACAGACTGTCCATGATCCAATGCAACCAGTCCCACCCAATTTGGATACTCTAGGAAGAAGTTATGATTGTTTTACCTGGAACACCTTCTTGAGACTAGCCAATAGGACTAGTCAGATACCCTATCTTACACAAGGTGTATATACAAATTTATGATGACCTAGAAGCTGAAATTTTTACCACAAATAAAAAACTAATTTTTGTAAATGGTCCTTGGAGTTCAATGTCTGAAAAGTTACAGAAAATGTTTTATAGTGAAAATGTTGCAAAGACTCATTTCAGGATGATTCCAGAACCCTATCTTGTATAGGCTATATATCCGAAATTATAAGGCCTCAGGAGCTAAATTTTGAACCAAACATACCTTGATCCGTCTTATAAATACCCTCCAAGCCGTTCCTTCTGAAACGTTGTAGAAAAAAAGTTATAGTGAAAATTCCATGGTGTCTCAAATGTAGCAGCGAAACCCCAAGACCTTGAGCTCTGATACCATATGTTAAGAACCAAACTTCAATATAGCATAGAAAAACCTCAGGAAAAGTACTCAACACCTTGAAAAAGAGATAATTTCATATAATAAACCTCTTTGAGGGGGAAACCTCCTTTTACCCCACTTAAATGTTCAAGTACAAGATGATTCAAAATGAAAATGTCTCCTTGGTATATATAGGAGACTAGGAGGTATAATTACAAATAATGGCCTAAAGCCGACATAATTAGAATAAAATTACTAATCTAAATTACAACTAATGGCCTAGATCCGACATAAATAAAATAGCATTACTAATCTAATATGCCCCAATTAAGGGGTAATGAGCCAATATTAGGGCTTAACAGAAACCATGTGTCTGCATCTTCATTCATCTTGTGTTCACCATCAAATGTAGGAGGTTTGATTTTGTTCATTTCTCCTTGTAGTTCATCCACCCCAAACCTCTTCTTATGCTTGTTGACAGAGGATGAACTTGAGCTATTGTGTTCTCTTCTATTGGAATTATTTGGGGAGTGATGGCGATGTCTGATAGCACTTCTTGATCTACCTTTATCATCAGGAGACCTAAGACTTTCTAATTTTCTTCAGCCATTATCCTTATCCAATTTCTTTCCAATTTTGTCCAAGCTCTGCATTAACTTCATGTTGAAGTCCTCCTAATTCTCCTTGGATTTCATAAGTCTTTCATTATCATCTTTTTTAATTAGGACATCCTTTTGAAAAATTTTAATGGTCTCTAACATATTCATGTTTTCTTCCTTTCCTTCTCCATGTCCATTTGAGTTGGTTCCTTCAATAACCATATGGACATCCATCCCTATTATCTCATCTTACTAGTTGTAAGTCCCCTATGCGTCTTCCATGACTCTACACTTTATGTTGATCCTGATCTGATCTAGTTGTTGTTAACTCTACAAAATGTGCAGCCAATAGAACTTTGTTAGGCTAACTGTCTCAACAATTTCTTGAAAATATGAACCATTTTGTTTCAATAGTATATCAGACTGTTTTCTTCTCATTTTTTGAGAAATTTACTATTCAATTCATTTTTTTGGGTGAACATTTATATTCTACTCTCCAATATCTTTCCAATGACTTCTCCCTTGCTCAATTCTGAGTCTTAAGAAAAAAGTTATGAATATTTCAAAATTTTCCTTCCTCGAAGGTAATATTTGTACAATTCTTCTTCTTTCTCAGAGTCGAATTGGCTCTTCAATCGGTGTTGGATATTCTCTTCAAGTTTTTAGGCCTTCTTTACTTATTTAAGTGCTCTTGGATCCCTGTTTGTCCTTAAAACAATTTTCGGGCACTAACCCTTTTTCTTTAGCCCCCAATCTCATGTGACCATGGATATGACCAAGAGCTTAACTGAAAGACACTTTTCCAGATATTTGGGACTTCAAGGATCTGAAAATTCAATATTTGAAGGTTTCACCTACTCCACACATCATTCCCTCTGAACGTCGAACTGGAAAACTCCTCTAAGGGTACTTGTTAGGAGCTTCAGGGCTCTGGTGCTTCACAGATTCGGGCTTCAGAGGTTCTTATACCTTTACACCTTATTTATCCCGAACTCTGAACTTCCAAATTTATGGGTTGCTGTGTCAATGTTTCATTACTCTAGAACTCCAATACTTCTGGCTTCGGAAGTTTGCACCACACAACACACAAAGTTCCCTTAATGTCGAATGTGAGAACTACTTTGGTGCTCCTAGGCTTCGTAGTTTAAGGATTCGAAAGATCTTGCAACAACATAAAAACATATCACTGAATCTCAAATCTCTAAACTTTTGAAGTCTCATCAGCAATCACGCACCAAGGGATGCTATGTGCCAAAAATATAGAGATGAAATGTGTCCCAATATACAAGTGACATGTGTCAAGTTGTAATTGGCCCAAAAGGTCTATGAAAATCCTAAAACAAGATGACATGTGGCATGATTAGAGTGGTTCCACGTCACACTAGGTGACATCATCATACTACTTCACTGCGATGATCTGGGACTTTAGGACTTCAGGAATTTAGGGCTTCTCTCACCTAAACACTTCAAAACTCCCAAATGTCGAACTCCCGATTAGTTCTCAGGGCTCTAGGAATTTGGAAGATTTCACATTTGCACACTTTAAACATCCTGATCGTTGAATTTGTGAACTCTCGAGAAGGTCCATGTAACCATAGGTGACGTCAGCATGCCATGTCACTACGATGATCCGGTACTTCGACACTTCAAGCTTCAAAATATCTCACACCAACATACTTTATAACTCTCGAACACCAAACTTTAGAACATGTGTTTTATGGATCTTCAGGACTCCGACGCTCCGGAACTTCAGGCCTCATAGGATTTCACTGTTGAACACCACCCCACCCCTAAACTATTGAACGCTGAAATTATGAAAACTTGCTAAAATGTGGACACATTTCCCCAAACATGAAAAATTTGAATTGGCTCTGGACTTCGGGACTTCGGGGAAAAATCCACTCCACGCAACCAAAACCATATTTCCTTGAAGTGTTGAACTGCCAAACCACTTGGGTATCCAACGGTCTACCTTCTCTAAAATTATCTACTGTGTAGATTCACTATGGGACTTCAGAGCTTCAGGGATTTTTCCTCCTTTCTGTCAAAGACTTCAAAATTGCAGAAGCAACGAAGTCCAAAGGACTAGAGGGGTTAATCGCCATGCTCCTTTCTCAAATCTGACGATTGTGAAGGATTCATTCTCTTCCTAAACATATCCTACGACCATTGTGGTTTCCTGAATTGCTACACCTCTCTAGCTTTAAAACATAGTTAAGGTGTTCTATAAGCACCCTGTTAGCACTCATGGATGATCTGAAAATCAAATTTTTTCTATTTTGAAAATAATTTAGTATGAAAAATTTTCTTCAATTTCCACTTACATGACCCATTCAGGCTGAGTGTCAAAAACCAGAGCTCTGATACCAGATTTCTCGGCTATGCCACACAGAAAATCTTGTGAAAATTTATATATATTGTAACATCCCCACAACACCTAGGCTTGGGCCATGTCACTTCACTAAAAATAGTAACTCCATATGTATCTATAAATATAACTTTAAACATACAAATATACATTCTGCAAATGCACAGAATTCATGCAGAAATAATCGTAAACATATTCATGCAATACCCATAAACATAAACACATGTATATATAAGCGACATATAAATTGACACACAATTGATACTTATATTTTATAGACGACCACCAACTGCGTGCAGACCTTCCATGATCCTCCCATCCTTAGACCACATTGCTTAGTACTCTCAGTAGTGGGTCACCCCCGAGCTGGGACTAAACTCCACCCAGGTAAAGTTATTACTAGGCTAGGCTGAGACAATACAGACAACAAGAAGGATTTTTTCTTTGGAGCCAACTCAAACTACCAACCTACAGTCCCTCATTCCCCACATGCATGTCCCACCCCAAAAAGTGTACCCCTTCTCTTCTCTGTGATCCTTAGGCTGCCCCACTTCCCTTCCAAGGATTTAGCAACAAGACAGAAAATAAGTCTCAGAGAACTATAGTTGTAGTTGGGATCCCTCAGGAAATCAATTTCCCCAGAAATTCTCTCACCTGGAGAGACTTTCTCATGGGCCTGACAACCCGCCTCTTCAATCCATGAGCCTGACAACCCCCCGATAATATCCAATGCTTAAGTAAACCAGTTACAGGCTTAGGTGAAGGAAATAACAACATTTAGGGCATGGAACATATGTTTCTCATAACAAAAAGGTACAACGCTGGCTCAGGTAGGTATAGGTGCATTGTGCATCCCATGAGGGATACGATTTACTACTGATAACAGGAAAGGTACGGGGAAGTTCAAGAGTGTGTGCAGGTTCCATGAGTGTTTGGATGATGTAGAGGTCGACTGATGGAGAATATGGATGAGTGTGTGAATGGATGAGTGAGTGGGAAACAGACAAATTTCCCCAACCTGTGTCTTCATGTGCCCTTGATGACACATGGCTCTCCAAGAGCTTGGTTCTCTCCACTTGAAATTTATTCATTCTTCCATGAGACTTAGGATAAAATTAATTATCTTCACCATAGTATTTTAGGAATAATATTATGATATTCCTTTAGCAATAATCCCTCTAGATTAGCCCCCTTTCTGGGCTCTTGTCCCCTCCCTTTCCCTTCCCATTGGATTTTATTCCCCCATACACTTTTATCATGGTTAGTCTACACGCAACGATCTATTATATTAATGATATGAGTGTTTACATATACAAAAATAGGCTCATTGGCCTTTAGCATCTAGTCTCTTCGACCTAATCATCACATAAGTGTCATATCTTATAATCATCTATCTCACCATCTTATAAAACATATTTACAATTCAAATGGGGATCTGTCTTGGGGTATTACAGATATACTCTAGGTACGTGGAAGAACCATAGTGTCCCTAGGTTGTAGCGCTAACAAGTAATGACAAATCCTACATTTAGAGACGACAAAATATGTCTGTACCCAAAAATCCCTAAGATTCTCCCAATTTTATGTGATACTCCTTTTATCCCACTTTATTCCACTTTTTGAATCACCCCAATTGGATCTTCTAGTTAAAAGATATCCAAATTTCCAAAAAACAAAAATGCACCTTAACCCTGATTTGCAGAATGTTCTGTTATCCGACCTTTCTTTTGTTGTAGCTATGGAATTTCATACCTTCTGAGTCTAAAATTTCGGCCTGTGGTATCATGATATCTCTTCTTTCAAACCCCATAGGTTATACCAATATTGTATTCTCCAAGAGAATTTTATAATAACTTTCTCAAGATGTGCTTATTTTTTCCCTTTCAAGAGAGAAAACTTGTATGGCCTTCCATGTGTCACTATCTTCACTTTAGAGATTGAAATTTTCAAAAGTAAAACTTTGGTCCATATCCTAACCAATGGAATAGGTTGCACTGAATTTGGAGGTATATAGCTTCAGATATAATAACTTTCCCAAGAACACTTGTTTTAGACTAAAATTTGGGCCAACCAGAAACCCTAATTTCCTCAAAGAATAACATTAAGAGTACAGTGAATAAAGGGATGAAATTTGTAAACGTAATATTTCACTATTCCTCCTTTGTACTGTAAAAATTTCTGAACCCGAAACTAAGCCGAAAAAAATTGGTAGTGAAAATGCCAAGAAGACATGTTTCAGACTAGTTTCAAGACTAGGCAAAAACCCTAACTTGAACATAATGTATCTCCAAATATATAATGAACTAATATATTAAATTTGTATCCAAGTTATATCTATATGTCGCATCTACACCATATAAATTCCATATCCCTAAACCTTCCACAAAACAAGTTGTAGTAAAAATTCTGAGAAGAACTGTTTTGAAGAAGTCGATCTCGAGGATTGTCTAGATATGATACCAAATGTTAAGAACCAAATCTCAAAATAGTGCAAAAATCCTAAGAATAAGGAATACATGCCTTGAAAAAGAGAGAAATTCAAATAATAATCCTCTTCAATGGGGAAACCTTCTTATATATTACATGAATTCACCAATACTGGATGATTCCAAATGAAAAGGTCTCTTTGGTATATATAGGAGACTAGGAGGTACAATTACAACTAATGGACCCAAGATGGGCCACGGCATAAATAAATAAAATAAAAATACTAATATAATATTCCCCAATTAGGGGGTAATGTGCCAGGATTTAGGGCTTAACAAAATTAAAAGAAAAAATAAATCCTAAAGTTGAAGCTGACAGAGACATGGATGGCAATAATCAATAGGTGCAAGGTCTTAAGAAACTTAATGATAACATGAGGAAACAAATCCAAGATATGCAACAACAAAAAAAAGGTTCTCAAGCTACAACATACAAATATATATACAAAATATCAGAAGCTGCAAAAGAAACGCCATAAAACTTACATGTTCCTGAAGGATATTATATGAATGTCCACTGATGTAAAAAAGAAAGAGAATTTGAAACCTATGCAATCTTGGTCTACCAGTATGTAAGGTTTGTCTCCAATTATGGGCGTGCATGGGAATAAATGCAAGTTCAAAAGCAGGTTAAAACTTATGAAGACTCTTGTTATGCACCTCTTTCACTTTAGTTATTGGAAATAGCTCCATTTGCAGTGATAGAATCTTTTTGTTTTAGTTAGAGATTTTACTTCTAGTTGTAATAAATTTCCTTTTTAAATAAGAATAATGTTTTGATTAAGGTCGAAGTTATGGGGATTTATCCCTATGAACTAACTCTTGAACTCAACTCCACTCAATTTAATGATTTTTTTACAAGTTGTAATTAGGTCTGAAAAATGAAGTTAGTATCCACAGGATCTAAATGTAATGTAAATTTGAACTTTAAAACTTAGATCCTAGATATGTATTTGAACCCTCTCTTGATGAATAAATAGAGCGATCTGTGAATGTAAAAGGGGTTCAATTTTTGGGGGTATCAAGCATCAGTATTTTGGTTGGGATTTGAAGTAAAAAACTGTCAACTTTTGCACCCGGTGAATATAATTTCTGGTGACAAATTGTTTCTTCTCAAATCTTGTTTGTATTATTATCTTATCTGAATGCAAATTGAAATTTGTGCAAAGAATTTGTTTGTTTCCTTTCAACTATTGTTTGTATGCTATTTGTTTGGAATATTTGTGTTTAGGTGCATCTTTTGGATCTGAAATATCATTTTAAGTCTTAAAGTTCATACAACAAGTGACAATTTGTATGCTTGTTGGCACTTCCTCTATTTTATATTTATATCTTTATTTTCTTACGAGAATGTATGCTACCAGCTAAGGAAAACCTTGTAGTTGATGTTGTTGAATAGTCTAACCAAACCCATTTCCTTGAAACTCATCTATCAAAACAAAACATACTTATAAAAAAACAATCATTCAAAAAATGGAGGTGGCCTAGCTCTTCCCTCTAGCAGTCAGGTGCAAACATTAGGAAAAACAATTGGAAACATTGTAAAATGTTGATTCGGATCAGTTTTGGAATAGAGAACATTATGCACAAGTATATTGGGATGGGAGATTTGAAGGATCATATTATGTGATGTATTACAACTTGGAGGTAAGTTCCAAAGAAGGAATGGACACACAGGTTCATACATACGTTGGAGATAGTTCCCAGGAATCGGTATTTAAAAATAGAAGTGTGCAGAGGAATGATGGACTGGGAATAAATCATATGAAACTTTAAGGTAACATTTAATTTTGAAGACGAGTCACCTTTAGTAGAGGAAGCTCTTCAAGTCATTAGAGGTAAAAAATTTATGGAAGAAAGACAAGTAGAAATAATACCTACATGTAGAATGCATGTAGAGTTTGTTCCATCTCATGAACTATTCAAATGTTATAAAACTACCAATGAAAACCAAAAAGAAGAATACCCAAGAAATGTACATGTATCAAAGATTGAAGGGGAGTGCGATGTAGTAGGTCCACCACTTGAATCTGACATATACGTGTGTTATCACCATTAATTTTTTTATGTGAAATCAAGATTTTAGGACTTAGCAAGGTGCTAAACTGGTTTAGAAGCCCGAAAAACTACATGAAGGGGATAAATCTAGCAGGAAAAAGATAAACTAGTAGGGGCACTAAGAGGATGGGACTCAATACATTTCAGATTGCAAGCTCTACAGATCAATAGTCAAGGATCATTTCGGGGGGGGAGAAGTTGCGTGAAGGATAGTTTCAAAAAGTAGACCGAAATCTAAACCAAAATTTTTGCTCGGGGCTACGTGGCGCCACCAGATGCATTTCGGGGTGAAAAATGGGTTGCCCCAAATCACTTCCTCACGCCCCCAAAATTTGGAAAATGTATAAAAGGGAATTTGTTATGTATTTTATTATTATTTCGAAACACTGGACCGTTTGAAACTTGGCTCAACCACCCTTTTTCAGCTGCAGCTCAACAGTTCACCAATTGCACGCCATTTCTGCTCATTCCCATGTATTTTTCGTCATAGCCATGGAACCTATCATAACTTCAGTAACATAACAAGACCCTGTGGTGAATGAAGCAACACTAATTGACCAAGATTCAGATGTCTTTGATATTTAAATCACCATTTCTCCCAGCTTTGTGTCCATAAGAAACCTATCTGATAATGTAGGAAGGCGTATACCATTCCTTGAAGCAGTCCAGGCCTCCATAGTCCCGTATGCTATCGAAATTGATTTCCCTTTTCCCAAATTTATAGGTTGGTGTGTCGAATAGTATTCACATGAAGAAAAGGGCGTCAAGAATAAACAAGTATATGAGATCATGTGTAGGGTAGAGAGCCTATTGATTTGAGGTTCCCTCAGTATAACAAAGTCTTTCTCCACAATGTCTGAACCTTTCAATGAAGAAAATCTAATTAGGGTATACAAAGAATGTCCATCAGAGGTCTGAAATGTTTTTTTACAGACAATTGTCAAACCAAAACATCTTTCATAGAGTCTATCTTTGCCAATAAATGTGAGTATAATGGTTATTAAGGTCCAATGTGTCTGTTCCCTATTGAGTCAAATTTTAGGTCTATATAATGACAAACATGTGGTCAAATTCATGCAGGGTTTCCTGTTGACATTTTTTCAATCACAGTTTGGTTTGTCAGTCTGCATCAGTTTTGATCAATTCATAGTTGATAATATCCATAAACAACTAGTGAATTTTCCCTATCTAAAGCATTTCAGATAGTACACTTATTTGTTGAATATTTTCTTGGAAACCAATAAGAGAGAATTCCCTGAAGCAATATTTATATCAACTGGATGTAAAAGGATTACATTTCTCATCTTCATCAACAATGTCATGTCCAGGGTTTACAATTTTATTTTTAACACTAGCCTACCTAGAGTTTTGGATGACATGAGGAGATATTTAAATCCAAATCCAAAGAAGAGAGTGGGGGATTGGTTACTATTCATGCACTCAACAGTGATCTGGGTTTATGGTTCTCATGAATCCCTCTATCTACTGCCTATTTTTATGACCCCCAGAGTCTTTTCCCTTGAATTCATCAAGAAAATAATTATATCTGAGATAGAGCATTTCCTGAAGTTGTGCAACACCTCCAACCTCAAATTCCCTTTTATCATTGGCCCTTTCATTTTCAAAGATAGATATTTTTTATCTCAGATTCAAGCAAATCTCAAAGAGTTTGTTTTTTCACAGCTCCAGGGAAGATGATATGATCCACACCAAATCATATCCAAGAGAATATTGATGAAAAAATAGGCCCCTTATGAGAATGAACATGTTGAGGGTTTTGATAAACTGGCAAACCTATAAGTATGTGATTATATGGAAGCAATATTGCAAACAACTCAAACACAACAGGTGGAGGCAACCCTGCAGCAAATTCAAACACAACAAGTGGAGGCAACTCTGCAAAGAAGTCAAACACAACAAGCCCCTTATAAATTGATAGTCAAAGTTCCTAAGATGAGTGTTTACAGCAAGAGAAGAATTTCATAGGCCATGAGCACCAGTGATCAGCAGACTGCTCCTAAGAAGATGAAGATTACATAGTCTCAACAGATAGTGGATTTAGAGGAGGAAGAGACTAAAGAACAAGTAAATCTGGATAAGGTGGAGGGTGGTACTAGCACTGTAGAGGTTGTAAAGGGACGCAAACTCCAAAGTGAAGGAAACTCAAGAAACTTTAGCAGAAAAAAACACATATTTGATAAAACATTTGGGGTAGCTTATCAATCTAAAGAAGATTTGGAAAAATAGTATGCTAAGAAAGGAAACATGGCCCTGGGTGAGATGATGGAATTAGTCCCTGAAGTGGAAAATATTTCTCAACACAAATATTTTATGTTCACAGTAAGGGATATTGAGAAGAGGACCTTTAACATTGCATTTGCAAATGAATACAAAGTATCTGAGATAAATATAAGGTATGACAACATCAACACTCCAGACAAAGTCAAATTCTATAGGAACACCAGTGATATGTTGTATTTTGACTACCTGATTTTAAGCTTGAAGAATTCAAATCTCTCATCTTATGAAATGAAACTGGAAGGGAAGTTGAGGCAAGAAAAAAATTCTAGCAGAGCTTGGAAAACTTGGGTCAAGAGGATGGAATATGAAGTCCCCCAAGGGGTGAAATCCTCATTAGATGAGAAGGACAAATTGATTCAAACCTTGAAGAAAAAACTGAAAATGTCTGCCACGGTGAATACACAAATGATAGAATTGGTTTCTCTAGAATAGGATAATGAAACACTTCATCAAGAGGCATTGGACCACAAGGCTAGGGAATTGTAGCTAGAACAAGAAAGGTGAATTGGTCACAAGGGAAAACATAATTTCTAAACAGGGTTCTAGTTGTACCTCATGATGTAGAAGTTGGGCCAAACAATGAAGGACTTGTCCAGGCCATGTCACAAGTCATCCTGAAAGAAGGAGAAATCAAAGGACTAAAAGGGAGGATAGAGAAATTGAATCAAGAGATGCAAGAAAAGGATGAAAAAATGGATCAATTTAAAAAGGAAAATGGAGCCTTACAAAAAAGGATAGATAAGTTAAAGATGAGATTAAAAGGAAAAGGCCTATTGCAGAGGGCCAAACATATCATTTTGGACTCTATAAATGTTGATGATTCTATGTTCAGAGTGTATTTGAATTTCATCAATGACAAAGACAACATGTCCATCACAGCTAGAAGCATGTGCATTGTTGTGAATGAGACTTTAGCAAAGAAGCCATCGGAATGGGCACAAAGTTCCATAAATCTATTCAACTCCATTCCTACTACAAAACTTCAGACTATTGGAGTTAAAGACAGAACTACATTGATCATCTGGGCCATGAGGGTTATTGCTAAACATAACCTGTTGAAATCAATTCAAACCAAGCAAACACAGATGGAGAAAAGTGTGCAAGAGTTTAAGGATTTGTTTGAAGAGTTGTTTATCAAAGGCCTCCCACCATTTTCGGATGGCAAGGGAAAAATGTATGATAAGGAAGAATACAATGCTCTCCTCACTCAGTGCAGAATGGATCACTCCAAGTTCAAAACCTTGGAAGAAAAAATGAAAGGAGCCACATTGGTTGAGTATCTGATTACAGACTTTGAGATTATGAATCAGTTCAAAAAAATCAAACTTGGACTACCAGTCATGTCATATGCTTCCTGCATTGATGTGGAGATCCTGATCAACGAAATGATAGACTACGATATCCCTTATGACTTGCAATGGAAGGAGATAGTATGGTGCAGTAAGACAAAGTGCAGTTTTTCAGGGACTAGTAGATGATGTCTAGGTGTCACTAACTATGGAATATCAGGTGGAAGAAAAGAACAGAAAAAATGGTGAAGAAAGGAACTGAAGCTTTTAGAGGAGTTAGAAGCCATATCACCAAACTTTTTCTTTCTAATCAATGTAATTGATTCCAAAACCGAAACTACCCTTTGTAATTATTGTAATCAGTTTCAAGAACTAAAATGTTTCATTTTTAAATCATTGTAATCGCTTTCAAACCAAAGGGGCTCAAACTTGTATAAATATTAGGAGTTCCAAATGTATTAAGGGTTGGCATAAGTGCAAGGGAACTATTTTAGTTGTTTGGAACTTAAAGTGTAATTTTCTAAAGCTGAATTGAATACACATGCAGAAGTATTGAAGTTTCCATGAAAAGATTCTAATGGTGGTGATCTGAGTTTTGTCTCCTCTCTTTGTATGTATTTCTTGTATTTCAAATTTCATTTTCACTATCTTTTGTTTAAATTGGATAGTCAAATGACCAAAATTCATCTTGTGATGCTCTCAGCTAAAGTAATTTAAATTATGTTAAGTTCTTCTTAACTGATTTAGAATTCATTTACTTAATGATTTGATGCAGTTATATGTTTTATTTTCTTCCTACACTCTGCAACTTTACAAATTATAACTCAGATTCATCACCTCATTTAGCCTTTATCATCTGGAGAGTTATATTGACCAGTCAATGCTTCATTCATTTTCTGAAGTTTGACTCCATAGCCCTAAGTGTCCCTCCTCTTCCTTGCTATAAAAATCATAAAAAACAACAAAAAAACAACAAAACCTAGCCATTAATTGTCAAATAAATACCAATTGATAGGAGATATCCCTCTCTGAGTTGATAAGGCTAGTGCCCATCTCTAAGGTTGGTTTGTAGGTTACCTCTATCATTTTTTTAATCATCTAAACAAATTTACAATGTGCTAGCATTTTGACACTGTTTTCGGGGATCGAAAGTGAAATCTTCCCTGGGAAAAGAACGACTTAAATCTTCATATTTGATTCCTAATGGTGTCAGTGAATCAAACACCTTATTGGTTGAAACTGAATTTACCCTAGAAAATTCACTATAAAGAGACCAGTAGAATAAAGTAGTTTGAGTGAGAAATCTTGGCTCCCAAGATAATTCATACCAGGAGAAATACGGACCCAGAAGCAGTAATCCTTGTGTCTAATCCTGAGAAAATTGTACACAAAATAAAAGAAAATCCAATAATCCTAGTTCTATGTCTAGATAGATATCTATCCTTGCCCAAATATGGAGTGAAAAGAATTGAAGACCTTTATTTTGATTTGAAATTTGAGCAAATTATGTTAATAAATAAATCTGAATCTTGTTTGAACGAGATCACATTTGATGAGAAGAGGTTCCAAGTTTTTATTTTAGCTGCCTCTACTAAATCTCTTGTGATCCCTACTTAGAACCAACTTCCACTTCAAGTTCTTATTGCAACCGTAGAAGCTAGGTTTTCCCCTCTTGTTCAACCTTCTCACTTACATGATTTTCCCTAGGAATATAATCAAGGATTAAGTTGTATGATGTTGAAGGCAATGTGTCTGCCCAAAAACACCTAGACTAGTTCAATGATTTTGTAGACCTAGAGGAACTAGATTTTGAAGATGAAAAAATGAGGTTGTTTGCACAAAGTATTGTAGGAGAAGTCATAAAGTGGTTTAGTGCTCTCCCAGCAGAAAGCATCATTAATTTTGAATCCTTTGAAATAAGCTTTCTTGCAAAGTGGGGTGAGAAGAAAACCCCCCTTCAATTTTTAACCCAGTATAACAACATGAAAAGGTCACCTGATGAAACAGTGCATGAGTTTTCAGCTAGATTTATAAAGGTCTACAACTCAATTCCTACTGAAGTAAAACCTCCTCCTAGAGCTTCTCAACTTAGATATGTTGATTCCTTTGAAAGTGATTTTTCTTTGTTGTTGATGGAAAGAAGATCTACTTCACTAGATGATATGATGAGTGATGCAATAGAAGTTGAAGTAAATCTAATGGCTTCAGCAAAGATCAAAGGTAATTCTGATAGGGACATGAACAAGGTTCAAGATAAGGCACAACCTTCAACCTCACAGTCATCAGAAGAGAGGTTTGAGTTGATGATGAAGACCATGGATAAACTCATGGAAATAATGTCTTTAATAATAAGCCTAACACCAAAGAATAGGTTGATGTTCCACATAGAAATCAGAGGATATCAGTAGCTCCACAAATTAGAAAACGGGATCAGAGGAACCAAGGTGATCATCAAATAAGACCTCCTTTTCAAAATAATTATGTAATGAGAATTTTGATGAAAATTTTGAAGACAATATGCATTGTTGTGATGGTTATGAAACATAGGTGTTTTTTACTAAATAAGAACATGATTAGTTCATGGATGCAAATGAAATATTCCTACAGGAGAATGATGGAAGGTTGTTGGTGGAAAAAGAAGATTACGAGAAAGGGATGCAGAATGCCATGATGCAATTCCAAAAAATATATAATCTTCAAAATAAAAAGGTTCCTGCAAATCCTCCAAATGGAAATCCTACTAAAGAATCTCAAAATAATATACCTTCTTCAAGTCAACCTAAAAAGGACTCTGTTGCAAAGGATGTTGTGGAGAAAGGAAAGAACAAGGAAGAACCTCCAAAAAAATTACCTCAAACAAGAAAGGATACAATCATCAAAGAGGTAGAGAAAAACCCTTCTTCCTTTAACTTTCAAAGTGAGATGGCCAAAATTAAAATGTATGTTCCATTCAATGAGCTGATAAATAATAGTGAATATAGAAATCAGATCATTAAGACACTCAATATGAAAGAAACTTCTGATACTTTGAATATACAAGATGATCATCCTGCCATCTTGTTTGGACCACCTATAGAGGAGAGTATTGATGCTGATGAGGTCCCCCATTTCTATGTCAGTCTGAATATTCATGATATGAATCTTCCCAATGCTATGTGGATTCAGGAGCATCCCATAACCTGATGCCCAAGTTGGTCATGGACCAATTGGGCCTGGACATTACAAGGCATTACAAAGATGTTTTCTCCTTTGATTCAAGGAAGGTGAAGTGTCTCGGTCTAATCAAATATCTGATGGTATCTTTGTCTCAAATTCCAACAAAAAATATGGTGATGGATGTAGTAGTTGTTGATATCCCTCCTAAGTTTGGCATGTTGTTATCTAGTTCATGGGCTGCAAAGTTGAAAGGGACTCTGCAAATGGATATGTCATATTCCACTATCCCTATTTTTGGTCAACATATGAGGTTGTACAGAAAATTATTTCTCAAATACATGGTCAGTAACAAATCCCATCCAAACAACCATCCCATTTATTCTGTGGAAACTGAGATTGGTTCCTCTATTTTTGTTAATGATTTGAGTTTTGAAGATAAGGTGCCAGACACTAATATGAATTCCAAAGACAAATCTGATCAACAGGATGAGAAAATTTCATAACAGCAAGACAGTGCAGAGAATGAGATGTGGAACATGAGCTTTGATGGAGCTATCAGTAGAGAAGGAGTAGGAGCTAGTGTGTGGATTAACCCCCCAGACTGGCCACAAAACTTTGTTCTTATAATCTTTCTTTTGAGTGCACAAATAATATGGGTGAATATGAGTAATTAGTATTGGGATTGAAGACTTTGAAATAAATGGGTGCTAGGAGGATAGTTGTTCATGGATATTCTGAGTTGATTTTAAATCAGGTTAAGGGAATATATCAATCAAAGCATCCCATATTAAGAGAATATAGGAATATAGTGCTTAACATGCTTGAATATTTTTCCAGAATATAGTCTTTTAGTGATTCCAAGGGATCAGAATCAGATTGTTGATGCTCTAGCTACTTTAGCCTCAGTTTTCAAAATTCCAATCTTCCTAACAGGGGATATGAGATTGAAGTCAATCACAGACCGACAGTGCCTGATAATATTAAGTACTGACATGTGTTTGAAGATGATAAACAAGTAGAAAGCTTCCTTAAGATGGATGGTGAATTTTCAAATTTGAATATTGATGAATAATATTGTTGTGAAGAAGAATATGCAGCTATGTTTTCAAATGATGGCTATTTCAAGAATCAGATTGTTGGTAAGGATATAATGCAGCTAAAAAATAACATCATTCCCAAAGTCCTGGTCCCATTAGAAAAACGCTTTGACAACAATGATGTGGCTAGGAGTCCTAAAATTACTGCAAATGATGGAGATTTATAAGATTGCAACATTGTGAGTCGGGTAGATCCCACGATCATCAAGTTGTCCAAGACACTTATCCCAGAGGTCAGGAAAAGGTATATCAATTTAATGAA
Source organism: Picea engelmannii (assembly GCA_009831015.1). Taxonomy (NCBI): domain Eukaryota; kingdom Viridiplantae; phylum Streptophyta; class Pinopsida; order Pinales; family Pinaceae; genus Picea; species Picea engelmannii. The sequence goes on along the minus strand of ML779432.1, from coordinate 498,261 downwards.
AGAATTTTCTGATTTTTTCTCTTAGACTTATGAAGATCTGAAATTTTATGATACCAAGGTGATTAAGCATGTGATTCCAATCAAAGAGGATCATAAATATTTCAAACATAAATTAAGAAGAATCAATCCTTTGTTTTTTCCCTTGATTGAGAAAGAGATAAAGAAGTTGTTTGACGCAAAGATCATAGTGTCTTTGAGGTTTTATAAGTGGGTGTAAAATCGGGTACCTGTCAGAAAGAAGAGTGGAGAGATCAGATTATGTGTAGACTTCAAAAATATGAACACGATATATCTCAAGGAAAATTACCCACTGCCTAAGATGGATCACATTCTACAGAAAGTGGTTGGTTCTCAAAAAATGTCAATGTTGGATGGTTTCTCTAGATACAATAAAATCATGGTACATCCCGATGATCAGGAAAAACAACGTTTACAACACCATGGGGCACCTTCATGTATGCCAAGATGCTTTTTGGGATCATGAATCTGGGGGAAAATTTCCAAAGAGCTATGGATATAGATTTTTCTGATGAGAAAGATAAATTTATTGTTATTTACTTACATTAAATCATTGTATACTCAGTTTCTAATTAAGAACATCTTAAACATCTAAGAAGGGATTTTAAAAATTGTAGGAAGTTTGGCATTTCATTGAACCCCAAAAAGTCTAATTTTGGCATGGAAGAGGAGAATTTTCTTGGGAAAATTATTTCAGAGGGAATAAAGATAGATCCCAGCAGAGTTGAGGGAATCCTAAAAATTGGCACACCCAAAAGCAAGCAAAAAGTGCAATCTTTCCTGGGGAAAGTTAATTTTCTGAGAAGATTCATCCCTAACCTGGATGAAATTATAAAGCATATCACTAACATGCTCAAGAAAGGAAGTGAGACAAAGTGGACCCCTGAAGCTAGAAAGTCCATTGAATATATTAAAGTGGCATTAACCAAATCCCCGGTGTTGGCCAATCCTAATTTTTAAAAAGACTTTATATGGTTTTTGTTTGCCTCAAAGCACACCATTGCTGGTGTTTTATTACAAAAAGATGAATAGAATTTTGAGAGGCCTATAGCCTAATATAGAAGGACATTGATGGATTTCCCATTGAAGTATGATATCATGGAAAAGTAGGCATATGCACTGGTCAATGCCCTAAAGGATTTTAGAATTTATATCTTTCATTCTCATACCATTGCTTATGTACCCTACAGCTCTGTGAAGGACATTTTAACTCAGCCTGATCCTAAGGGGAAAAAGGGAAAGTGGATAGTTCTGTTGTTGGATAGATGTGAATTAACTTCATTATTGATTTTTCATCAAACTCAGAAGAAGAAAAGGCTCCTCAGAAATGTCAAAAATTCCTTGACTCCCCATGGTATGATGATATTATTATGTGTTGAGAAATTTGCAAGCTCCTCCTTAATTGTGAAAAGCCAAGGCCGGGTTTTTGAAGCTAAAAGTAGAAAAGTTTTGTATTTTAAATCAATCTCTGTATTGGAAGGATTTAGGAGGAATATTTCTGAGTTGTTTGTTGGAAGGAGAAGTAGAAAAAAACATCAAAGAGTTTCATAAAGGTGATTGTGGAGGGAACCATTATTGGAATAATATTGTGCACAAAATACTAAGAGTAGGTTTATATTGGCCTAGCATTTTTTATGATGTTTACAAAGAAGTTTCAAGCTGTAATGAATGCCAATTTTTTTATGGGAAGAGAAAACTACATCATTTTCCCTTGAAGCCTATCTTTGTTGAAGCACCTTTTAGACAATGGGGCCTTTATTTCATAGGAGAAATCCATCCACAATCCTTAGCTCAGCACAAGTGGATATTGACAACCACAAATTACTTCACTAAGTGGATTGAAATAGTTCCCACCAGGAAAGCCAGAAATACTATTATTATTCAATTTTTGGAGAACAATAATTTGTCCAGGTTTGGTTGTCCAATCAAAATCATTACAGACAATGCAGCAACATTTAAGTCCAAAAAGATGAAAAAAAATTGCAGTGATTACATTATAACTTTTGGCCATTAAACAACATATTACCCTCAAGGTAATGGGTTGGTTGAGTCATCCAATAAGAGTTTGAACAAAATTATCAAGAAACTACAACAAGATAACAAAAACGCATGGCACAAGAAGCTCATCCATGCACTATGGGATGACAGGATCACTACTAAAAGATCTATTTCCACTTCACCCTTCCAGATTTTGTATGGCACAGAAGAAATTTTTCCTACTTCATTAGGATTACCAGTTATGAGGCTGCTACAATAGCAAGATGTTGAACCAAAGGCCACTCAAAGGAGGACAAATGAACTAATCAATGTCCAACAAACAAGAGAGAAATCCTTCAACAACTCTCAATTACACCAAGATAGGATCAAAAAGGATTTTGGCATGCATACTAAGGAAGATGATTTCAAAGTGGAGGATTTGTTGTTGAGATGGGATACTAGGAATGAAGACAGAGGAAAGCATGGGAAATTTGACCATCTGTGGCTGGGACCTTTCAAAATTGTGGCATACCATGGAAATAATTCCTATATGACACAGAAACATAATGGAGATCTCGTTGGTGGAGGACCTTTGAATGGCAGGTTTTTCAATCATTATCTCACTTAAAAGAATTTTCACCCCTTCTATTCATTGTATATAACCATTTTTTTTCAGTTCAAGAAATAAAAATCAAATCAACAAAAATTGAAGCCCAGAGCGAAGGCCCTAAGTTATGTTGAGTATAATTTGAGTTTTTGTGAATAATATGTTGTTAAATTTAGTTTCATAAGTGAAATAAATCCCAATGGGTAGGAACTTAGTATGTCGTCCCTTTCTACCCCGCTGGGAGTATAACATCCCCAGTTGGAGCCCATGTTATGACCATTAATTTTTTTTTGTGAAATCAAGATTTCAAGACTTAGCGAGGTGCTAAACCAGTTTGGAAGCTCGACAAACTAGAGAAAGGGGATAAATATTGCAGGAAAAGGCTAAAGTGGCAGGGGTGCTAAGCAGATGGGACCTGATACATCGTGGATCATGAGCTCTCCATATCAATGGTCAAGGATCATTTCGGGGGGAGAATCTACACGGAGGCTAATTTCAGAAAGTGGACTGAAATCTAAACCGTGGTTTTTGGTTGGGGCTACGTAGCACCACGAGATGCATTTTGGGGTGAAAAGTGGGTTACCCCAAAGCACTTCCTCATGCCCCTGAAATTTGGAAAAGGTATAAAAGGGATTTTTTTATGTATTTTATTATTATTTCAAAACACTAGATCGTTTCAAACTTGGTGCGACCACCCTCGTTCAGCTTCAGCTCAACAATTCAGCAATTTCACTCCATTTTTGCTCCTTCCCAGGTTTTTTTCATCGCATCCATGGATCCTATCATAACTTGAGTAGCATAACAAGACCATGTGGTGAATGAAGAAGCCCTAATTGACTGAGATCCAGACGTCTTTGAAATAGTCTCGTATGTTGTCGAAATCGCTTTCCCTTTTCCCGAATTTATAGGTTGGTGTGTCGATTAATATTCACTTGAAGAAAAGGATGTCATGAATAAATAAGGATCTGAGGTCATGTGTAGGGTAGAGAGCCTGTCAATTCGATATTCCCTAAGTATACCAAAGTCTTTCTCAACAATGTATGAACCTTTCAATGACGGAAGTCTAATTAGGGTATACAAAGAATGTTCATCAGAGGTCTGAGATCTTCTTTTACAGACAATTGTCAACCCAGAACATCTTTCAGACAGTCTATCTCTACCAATGAATGTGAGTATAATGGTTATTAAGGTCCAATACGTCTACTCCCTGTTGAGTCAAATTTTAGGTCTAGATAATGACAAACATGTAGTCAAAGTCATGTTGGGTTTCCTAATGACATTTTTTCAGTCAAAGTCTGTTATGTTAGTCTGCATTAGTTTTGATCAATTCATAGATAATAATATCCATTAATAGATAGTGAATTTTTTCTATCTAAGGCATTTCATATATTACACCTATTTGCTGAAGATTTTTCTGGAAACCAATAAGATTTTATTAATTGAAGTAAAAGTATTACATTTCTCATCTTCATCAACAAATTCGTGTCCAGGGTTTACAGATTTATTTTTAATGCCAGCCTACCTAGAGTTTTGGATGACATGAGGAGCTATTTACAGCCGAATCCAGAGAACGGAGTGGGGAATTGGGTATTATTCATGCAATTAACAATGATCTAGGTTTATGGTTGTCATGAATCCCCCTATCTATTTCCTATTTTTATGACCCCCAGAGTCTTTTCCCTTGAATTTATCAAGAAAAGAATTATATATGAGATAGATAATTTCCTAAAGTTGTGCAAAGCCTCCAACCTCAAATTCCCTTTTATCATTGACCCTGTCATTGTCAAAGCCAGATCTTGTTTATCTCAGATTCAAGAAAATATCAAAGAGTTTGGTTTTGCATAGCTACAGGGAAGAAGATATGATCCACACCAAATCACATCCAATAGAATATTTATGAAAAAACAGGCCCCTTATGACCTTGAACATGTTGAGGGTTTTGATAAACTGGAAAACCTAGAAGTTTGTGTTGATATGGAAGCATTCTTGCAAACATCTCAAACACAACAGGTGGAGGCAACCCTGCAACAAAGTTAGAAACAACAAGTGGAGGCAACCCTACAAAGAAGTCAAACACAACAAGCCCCTCAGAAACTGATAGTCAAAGTTCCTAAGATGAGTGTTTACAACAAAAGAAGTGGTTCAGAGGCCATGGGCACTAGTGATAAGCATAATTCTCCTAATAAGATGAAGATTATGCAGTCTCCATAGATAGTGGATTTAGAGGAGAAAGAGCCTAAAGAACAAGTAAATATGGAAATGGTGGAGAGTGGTACTAGCACTGTAGAGGTTGAAAATGGAAGCAAACTCCAAAGTGAAGGCAACTCAAGAACCTTTAGAGAAAAAAAAACATCTTTGATAAAAACATCTGGGGAAGCTTATCAATATAAAGAAGATTTGAAAAAACAGTATGTTGAGAAAGGAAACATGGCCCTGGGTGAGATGAGGGAATTAGTCCCTGAAGTGGAAAATATTTATCAACACAAATATTCTTTGTTCACAATAAGGGATATTGAGAAGAGGACCTTTAACATTGCAGTTGCAGATGAAGACAAAGTATCTAAGATAAAGATAAGGTATGACAACATCAACACTCCAGACAAAGTCAAATTCCATAGGAACACCAGTGATATGTTGTATTCTGACTACCTGAGTTTAATCTTGAAGAATTCAAAGATGTCATCTTATGCAATAAAATTGGAAGGGAAGTTGAGGCAAGAAAAAGCATCTAGTAGAGCTTGGCAGACTCAGTTTAAGAGGTTGGAATCTGAAGGCCCCCAAGGGGTGAAATCCTCATTGGAGGAGAAGGACAAATTGATTCAAATATTGAATAAGAAACTGAAAATGTCTGCTATATATCATCCACAAATGGTAGAATTGGTTTCTCTAGAATATGAGAATGAAACACTTTGTCAAGAGGCATTGGAACACAATTATAGGGCATTGCAGCTAGAACAATAAAAGGTGAACTGGTCAAAAGGGAAAATAGAATTGTTAAACAGGGTTGTAGTTGTAACTCCTACTGGAGAAGCTGGCCCAAACACTGAAGGACTTGTCCAAGCCCTGTCACAAGTCATCCTGAAAGAAGGAGAAATCAAAGGACTAAAAGGGAGCATAGAGAAATTGAAGCAAGAGATGCGAGAAAAGGATGAAAAAATGGCTCAATTTCAAAAGGAGAATGGAGCCTTGAAGGAAATGATAGATAAGTTAAAGATGAGATTAAAAGGAAAAGGCATGTTGCAAGGGGGAAAACATATCATATGGGACTCTAGAGTTGTTGAAGCTTCCAATTTCATAGTATTTGAATTTCATCAGTGATAAAGACAACATGGCCATCACAACCAAAAGCAGGTGCACTGTTGTGAATGAGACTTTAGCAAAGAATCCATCAGAATGGGCACAAAATTCCATAAATATACTCAACTCCATTCCTATTGTAGAACTCTAGACTATTGGAGTTAAACACATAACTACATTGATCATCTCATCCAGGAGGTTTATTGCTAAACATAACCTGTTGAAATCAGTTCAAACCAAGGCAACACAGATGGAGCAAAGTGTGCAAGAGTTTAAATATTTGTTTGAAGAGTTGTTTATCAAAGGCCTCCCAACATTTTGGGATGACAAGGGAAAATTGTATGATCATGAAGAATACAATTCTCTCCCACTCAGTGTAGTATGGATCACTCCAAGTTTGAAATCCTCGAAGAAAATCTTAAAGGAGCCACATTGGTTGAGCATCTGATTACAAACTTTGAGATTCTGAATCAGTTCAAAGTAGTCAAACTTGTACTGCCAATCATGTCATATGCTTCCTACATTGACCTGGAGATCCTGATCAAGGATATGATAGACTATGATACCCCTTCTAACTTTCAATGGAAGGATATAGTACGACTGGGTAAGACAAAGTGCAGTTATCCAAGGACCAATAGATGATATCCAGGTGTCACTAAAGATGACATATCAAGTGGAAGACCAGAAAAGAACAAGTGATGAAGAAAGGAACTAAATCATCATAGAAGTTAGAATCCATATCAGTAAACGTTTTCTTGCTAATCATTGTAATCAGTTCCAAAATCGAATTTGTCCCCTGTAATTATTATAATCAGTTTCAAGAACTAAAACGTTTCATTTTTAAATCATTGTAATCGGTTTCAAACCGAAGGGACTCAAAATTGTATAAATATTAGGAGTTCCAAATGTATTAAGGGTTGACAGAAGTGCAAGGGCACGATTTTAGTTGTTCAAAACTTAAATTGTAATTTTCTGAAGTTGAATTGAATACACATGCAAAAGTCTTGAAGTTTCCATGAAAAGATTCTAATGGTAGTTATATGAGTTTTGTCTCCTCTCTTTGTATTTATTTCATGTATTCATGATTTCATTTTCACTGTCTTCTATTTAAATTGGATAGTCAAAGGCCCAAAATTCATCTTGTGATGTTCTCGGCTAAAGCAATTCAAACGGTGTTAAGTTCTTCTTAACTAATTCAGAATTCATTTACTTAATGCTCTAATGCAGTTATATTTTTTATTTTCTTCCTACACTCTGGAAATTTACAAATTATAACTCTGATTCATCACCTCATTTATCCTTTATCCTCAGGAGAGTTCTACTGACCATTCATTGCTTCATTCATTTTCAGAAGTTTGACTCCATATCCCTAAGCGTCCCTCCTCTTCCTTGCCCCAAAACAACAAAACCTAGCCATTGATTGTCAAAGAAATACCAAGTGATGGGAGAGATCCCTCTTAGAGCTGATCAAGATAGTGCCCAGCTCTAAAGATGGTTTGTAGGTTACCTCTATCATTTTTTTTATCAGACGAACAAATTTACAGAGTGCTAACAACATGAATCCCTTAAGAGTGAAAAATGTTAACATTGGCACAAAGGAGAAATCAAAGTTTGCAAACATTGGTTATTATTGGAATCATGAGGCTGTGGAAAATATTGCAGACCTATTGCGCAAGTATCAAGATATTTTTCCAACCAAATTTTCAGGGATGAAGGGAATAGATGGAGAATTGGGTGAGATGAATATCTCATTGAAACCAGATGCTAACCCAATAAGGCATAAACCTTACAGATTAAATCCAAAGTACATGTTGAAATATAATTTAGTAATTGCATTGATTTTGTTATTCCTGGATTGGTAGAAAGACTTTCACGTTCATGTAGATTCATCATCGATAGCACTCAACGTAGTGTTATCCCATCCTAGAGAGGGAGAATTATATCATCGGATTTATTTTGCTAGAAGGAATTTGTTGACTGTATATCTAAGGAAAGCATAACCTTAGTCACTCTAGCGACCATAATTAGTCAGTCTAGTGACGAATGTTAGTCGTTCTAATGACTAATATTAGTCGCAAGAGTGACCAAGACAACCTTGGAAAACTTATTCAATAAACCATGGTTAATCAGTAGAACGATGAAGATTAGTCGCTAGACCGACCAACCCTAAATCTAAAAAGGTCAAACGAAGGATGAACATGTAGTCTCTAGAGTGACAAATTTACATACTTTGCGACCAAATGGCTATACAAGCGATGAACCTGTTCGTCGCTAGAGAGATGAATGTTGGGTTTTTTTTTTTTTTGAATATGCCATTCACACAGGAATAAGCCCATACTAGCAAGCTACAGAAGCATACTTTCATTATGTACTTGGGAGCTGGCACTAGAGTCAACACCCTAATGGTCAATACCGGTGATCCAATTTACATTGTCATTTCTAGATGTAAGCACCATTGTGATGAGTCTCAATCCATGCTAGGGGATTTAATACCGAGCCTCAAATTATGGCAAGTGAATCTAGAGCATTGGGTGGAGGAGATTTCACAGCAGCAGACCTCCCTTATGGAGTAGTTGGGCACTATTAAATCGAAGTAATTCTTTTTAGATGTGGAAAATCAATTTCTAAGAGAAAAATCCAGGGAACAAGAAGATGAAATTTAGAATCTACAATGACATGTAAAGAAGATGGAGCATGAGCAGTCACCCAGGTTGGCATTTTATAGGCACAAGTAAATTTAGAAGTCTTCAATGGGTTCACTCCCAATAAAAAATATGTCACTCAATGAGGACCAAAAAATGGAGCATCCACATTGTCAATAGGCTTAGAGGTCAAATACTACCCATCCACCAACTACTGGAAGCATTGAAACTAGACTGCAAGGCCATGGAAATTTTCAAGTTTTTCTATAAATGATTTCAAGGGTAAAATTGTTTTGTTAGTAGGCATTGATAGTCCTTCTATTGAAGGTTAGTATCATTAACTTCATCCTTGTAGTGATGATGACATGTATAATAGGAATAATAATATATGTCCTATCTCTCTTGACTATGGAATTTGGGAAAGGATAAAGACATAATAAATGAGAACCAATGCCCTTTTGAATGCCAATGAAACTTGTAGTGGAGAAATGCAAAGGAACTTTTCAAAGAAAGGATGAATATCAAAATATAGTGATCATTCCCAGTTCTTGGAGGAACAACTTCCATATGGAAAATTACAATCAAGTAGTGAACTATTGTGAATGATCTACTTTCTATGATATGCTAAAATTTTGCAACATGAGATTTCCAAAAAATATCAAGAATCATGGTTCCCATAACTTGAAAACCAAATATGGACACACCAGTGAAATAAAATTCATAAATCCACATAATTAAAATATGGTCAAATCACACATAATACTAAAATAAGGATAGTTTCCAGAGTCCAGATTCTAGTATGGATACCAAAAGAATGTAGAGAGAGAACTGCAAGAGTGTCGGTAGTAGAGGACAAAAATGAAGTGTTGACACAAAGGGTGGATATATTATATACAAAAACAAAAGGAAACTAGGTCTTTTGTTTTAACATAACGGAGAAGGGACCACCGGTGTTGAACATGACACACCCACCACTCAGAAAAAACAAAGTGGAATACTTTTCACACTCAAAGATTGCAATTGTAGATATCCAATTCATGGACGCAAAGATGAATCATCCTCAAAATATAATTGTATTTATACTTACCCTGAAATTACAACAAAAGTGGATAACATAGACGATGACAACAAAGGTAGACATAGATAGTGAAATAATAAGCAAACAATATCACCTTGGAGAGAATTGGTTAAAAAAATAACACATTCATCAGATGGACAAGGGGTTCTAGTATTAAAAAGGGCATTCCTTCCACTCACAAGGCATGTGGAATGGAATAGGAACCTTGATAATGGATTGTTTTAAATATCCTATTCATAATATGGACAAAGACAATACACACCTCATTACTGAACTCAATTGAATGATAAGAAGTTCTTCCCATGGCTACAATTAATCACCACACAACACATAAATCTAAATTATGGAATCAACTAGGAATCAAATCCAAATTTAAGAAAAAGATCATTTCCTTATTTATGATAAATGATTATAAGTTGCACTTAACTATAGGGAACATAATTACAATTGTGTGTTTGTCACAGGTTCAACTATATCATTAGCTCAAGGAAATATTTAATAAACAAGTGACCAAAAGAACAAACCCACACAAACATGGTGACAACAACAATTGCAAGGTATACTTATATGGAACTTAGTATCTAAATCTAGTTAGAAGGAACATGATCCAATTTATTGGCTTTAGTCATTTAATGCCCTAGATGAAAAATACAGAGTAATTTTGGAGACAACCAAACACAGTTACAATGGTATGTTGTTCTAGACATTGAAATAAATCAAATGATATATTAATCGCCCCAAAAATTCCAAGAATGGGGGACTGTGTCAGAGTGAATCTATATCTAGCATTAAAATGGCGAGACTATCTTTGTAATAGTTATGTCAGTCCTAAATTGATTTCCAAGTTAGTAGCTTTAGTAGCTTTAGGGAGCTATAGAGATTAGGTCTAGATGTCTTGCGTTAGGCCACTAAGAGTCTAGGATTTCTAGGCTTAGGATGTAGGTTAGGTTTAGGGTAGGCTAAGGTATGTAGGGGTAGCCTAAGTTAGGTTAGGAGGTTCAAACCTCCTAGGAGGAGCAAGAATCATATGAAGAGGATGATGAACCTCAGGGTCACTGCATTCAGTGTGTACTACATTGATTTAGGCTAGCAACAGTGTTGGATAGAGATACATACCTTGGGGATTGTGCCCACTGCCATGCATCCTTAACACTCGTGGAGTCAGCATAACTTTGTCTTCTTAACTTCAAATTTCCTAAAAAAAATCATTGATATCCACATTCATTACGAAATATCATGATAGTCATAAATCAACCAAAAATCACCTTAAACCAGTCCTTAACAAGATCCATACCTTTGAGTGATGGGGTGCCTCCAATGTTTCTCCTCTCCATCCTGTGATTCATCACATGACTTAATTATATTTCAAAATAGTAATTAAAGATGTAACAACCTCTACAAATTAATGACTGAAGATGAATACCTGAATGAGCTTCTCTTCATTTCGAGAATAAATTATTCTCTATTGAACATGACCAACCACGTGAAGGTGGAATCTCTTTTGGCCCCTCCCCCCCTCTCACATCACTCTCATTTCCCCATACCCAATCTATCTAGATTTTACAACTATAATTAGAAATGATAGTAACATTAAATGTAAGAAAAAAAAATCATCGCCATGTGCTAAAAAAAAAAACATGAAAGCAAATAACATTCATGGCATGTAGGAAAACAAAATACATTACATTGGACCAGAAATATATTGGATTTATATTAATAATAAAATGTCTAATCATTTGTTTTTCTTCTTCTCCTTCTTCTTGGTCTCCATGAAAGCACAAATTAAGTCATCATCATAATTTAATTGGTCCCCCACAGTGATTGGACCTTCTTGAAGTGTTGCATCATCAGTACTCACCACCTCACACCATGATGAAATTATAGTATTATGGCGTGGAGGTTAAGGATGTGCATGGGCATCCACTACTACAACAACAAAAAAAATTCAAGTGATATTGTTATTCATTGTTCCTGGGGAAATTTAATTAATACAGATTTAATTACCTGGATTAGACGTTGCAGTAGAAACAATAGTTGGTGGTCGCATTGTTGTTTCTGCACTTGTTGATCTCCACTCTCGATCGACATCTACATTCTCTTCCATATGAAACAATATAAGTATTTAGTACAGAATATACCCTAAATATTAATACTCATTGAAAAATGGAAAAACATTAAAAATACACGCATATCACTATGTAATGGTCCTTCGGCAACAATGCTTGAATCAATATGCGGGTCAGGATGTGGTTCATCAAGTACATTAGGAGCATTGGTAGCATTGTTACTCTCCTACAAATGTGGAAAAGACACACATTATTTTACATTTTAAATGAATAAAAAATATATTTTACATTACAAGTAATCAATGAGTAAAAACAAATCGACAAGTTTTTTATTTCATTGTATTTACCATGTCCTCCGGAGAGACACATGGCGAATGCCCAAAGATTCTTCATCACACCACTACTCCATCAAAACCCTACATGAACCTGAACTTTATATCTTCTTCTGTGGCTTCGTTATTGAACAAATCCCCATGCACTAAGAAATATCAAAATCATTAGTCACTAGCTGCAATGAATTACATATTTTGTGACAATGATAAAAAAAAGTAAAATGTTTAGGCACTTACAACCTATGCCTTCAATCTCCTGTAACCACCTTGGCCTAGTTTATGTTGGTCGTGTTTGTCTTGTCTTGCCTTTGTTTCCTTGGAAGTGTCTTGGATTCTATGCAATATTTTGAAATATGTTAGATATTGATTGTTTTCCTCGTAAAGTAAACAAAAGACCATCATAGTAAATTGAAAACACCTCTTACCTTCCAGGGCCAGGTGGTTTCTTCCCTTGTTCTTTCATCGCTAATTCTCTTGCATCGAGAATAATTTATTTCCCCTCCCTCTAGGGGACAACCAAAGGGTGTTCGCACTTGGGGTCTTGTAATGATTTATTCCTATATGCATCTCTAACATGTTTCAAATTCTTGCCAGTCCTTTTTAGGACTTTCGACTTATTGAACAAGTCACCAAACCTGCCAACTAGTCGGGAGATAAGAAGGCTTTTCAGTTTGAAATTTTTTCAATTCCATCGTAGTCAAATGGTCGGCCCAAAAAGTTCTAATGCATAGTAATGAAAACTATTGTATAACACATTGTTTCCTGTAAAACATCGTCATCATTAGTAATTTAAATCTCACTGATATGTGATTGTTTAAACAATTATATAACATGAATCTCGATAAAGACATATATTAAATACCTGGTAGCTGTACTATTTTTAGAGGAACCATGTCCTGGTTGACCAAAAATGATACCACAGTTGTTCCTGTGCTTTGGATATGTGTAGCACTAGGGTAACAATCAACAAAAGAGTGATCAATTCCATGATCATGTACACCACCTGCACGATCTGGTGTGTGTTGTGGGGGCGTGGCATCGCTCCTAGAAGGTATAGAATCATTCTCAGGCAGCACACTTGGGGTGGAAAATAGCCTCATGGCTACATGGCCATGTGGTTTCATTGTTGCAGTCCTGCTACTACTACCAACACCTTCTCCTTCCCCTCTCATTGATCTCACAAAATTCTACAATGAGAAATATGTGTTACAAAATTTAAAACCAAAAATTGATATTGTTAGATGAAATTACTTACCCCATAATTTGCTATATTAACGCATAATTCAGCCATCCTTAGAAAATCCTCATCTGTTTCTAGCCCATCAGCGACCAAATCCCAGAATTCCCTATTGGCCTTTCTTAAGGACAATTCTATTGTCTACAAGGGGTCTCTAGAATCAAATATCTCTTCATCGCTTATATATTCATTTTTTTTGGTTGATGTGGTGCCAGGAATGAGGCCTTTTCCTCGATCAACGCCTTTTCCATGCTCAGGGCCTTTGCCTCGATCACCACTATGGCAGAATTTCAAGAAGAATGTTAGTACATGCAAGAAATATTGAAAAAACAATATATGAAATAATGGAATATTGGCAAATATTATCAAATGAAACATTCACACATACAAATTAGCAAATATTTGGAAATGAAACATCGAGCAAAAATTAGCAAATGGAACATTCAGAAATAAAAGAAAATTTCGTCACAAATGAAACATTCACAAATTAAGTAATCTCTTTTTAAGTTTGGGTATAATGGGTTTTGTACCGTAGAAAAATAAGACGTTCCTAGGTCGACTCGATTCAGATTGTAATCGACCAACAACTCTTTGCCTATCGTTATTGTTTTCACCACACATACAAATATCAAATTACCTTCAAGCTCCTCAAAAATACAATTGGGTTCCTTTCTTATCGTTCCGGGCCTTGTTTTGTTTATAAGACCTACAATATTCCCCAATGCCTTTGGCCTTCCATTAATATACATAGTCGCTCCTTTATTTTCATTATTTTCTTTCAGCTGTATATAATTTGCGGCAAGTGCGTATCTCCGCATACTAGGAATATATTGGACCAACCTCAACCATACTCCATAAGTGTAACATGGTCCAACATACTAAAAAAATTCAACCAATCTGGCATATTTTACCTTTATTTTGTCCATGGAGAATAAACCAAGGCCATGGATGGATGATGGAGCAATGCGATACATCCTCTCATTAACACATAAATCGATGTCCAACTCTAGCAATTCCTTGGGTACCCACTGTTTCAGTAGGTGTTTGTACCTTAAGGGAACCTCGATGTCACCTATTCTCTCATCGTCATAAAAGCATGATCCTCCTTCAGCAAGAAAGAATTTCATGTGCCTACCAAACTTTCTTTTGACCTTTTCACCTCTAGTTGATTTCTCCTTGTTACATGTGTTGGATATGTTTTCCCTTGTCCCTCTTGAAATTTCATCGCTCGAGCTGGATGATAGGTCTGATAGATACATATTTGGTTGTACCTACACTCCATCGAGGGAGAAGGAAACGTTAGACCAACAATCTTCATATTATAGTATAGCTAAAGATAAACATTGAAAAGATAAGGGAAATGTAAGGATATTTCTTACTATAACTATAACTAACTCACTGCTAACTATATCATTGTTAGAAAGACATTAATTATATTAACTCCGCTCACCCTTTTCTGAGACTCTTTTTCCTTTTAAGACTTTTCATCTTCCTCATTAATTAATAAAGTGATTTCCATTTGTGCTTTCCATTTTAACTCAACAACAAATTGATATTTGTGTGTCCTATAAAAGAGAGGGAAACAAAATGATTTTCTTAGATGCAAAGTAGAAAATTGTGTTCCCTAAAAATTAAAAATCATTCAATAACATAAGCTTTTACAATTTTATGACAAAAAGAAAACTCTACATGGCCTCTTCTTTAATGTTGATGATTTGATCAATCAACTAACTGATGGCAAGAACAACGGGAGGGGGGGGAGGTTGACGCCAAAATGTTAACGCACAAACTAGCAGGTTGGATATGGCAAGGTAGCCTAGCTAGCAGAGCACTAAGGAACAGAACAAGATCCCTGTGAAGGTGTCACAATGGATCAAGTTATATCTATTTATGTCTATGTATTCGTGCAATAGACCAAGGGAGAGTTCCCTACTAATTTTGTAGTGACATATATTCGTGCAATCGATATGTCAAGACAATATAGATTTAATGATCGGTATCCAATGAGAGATGTGCACAACCAACTCTCTCGATGAAGCCCAAAAATACTCGATGATATGTGGGCTTGGTAGTTTGTGGGAGTGGCACAAATGCTCGGGAAAAACACACTACAGGATGCACTTTTGTGAAAAACCCCTCAAATAAAACCTAGAAGCAAAGAAAAAAATATGTACTCATATTTGATAAGACAAAAAGAATATGTTAATGAATCCATATAAATTTTAAGAAAATTGGATAAAGAAGAATAATTTCAAGGCTATAGATGAATTTTTGGATCCATCAAGTGAGGAAGAATCTATATAAAGTATGATAGAATTGATGACTATATTGGATGCATCATGTTGTCGTTGGATGTGAAGAATTCTACTTGTCAATTACCTTAATTTACCACCTCATCACTTGGTTAATGTGTCATGCCACTATTGGATGTGAAGAATGCCAAATTTCAACTATCCTTGTTGCCACCTCATTATATAGTCCTTATGTCAAGTTGTCATGATTAGATGTGAAGAAGGATTAAGGGGTGAATATGGGTGGATTAGTTAGCTCTGGTTACCACTTGGTCCACATGGCATGTTTTCATTGGATGTGAAGAATTCCACTTGTTATTTAGACATGGTTTCCACCTCATCACTTGGTCCATGTGTCACATCATCATTCGATGTGAGGAATGCCACATATTAGTTGGCCTAGGATACCACCTCATCACCTAGTCCATTTGTCATATTGTCATTGAATGTGAAGAAGGGTGTATGGATGAATATGGATGAGATCTATGGAGCATGGTGGATGATCTCTAAGGTGGACGACCATGTGCATGGTTGATGATATCTAATACAAAAAATGATTTTTATAATGTTGGTTTATAACTTCCTATATTTTATTGTATAGATTTTATTTAAGGATTTCCTTAATAAGTGGACAAACTCAACCTTTATGGTGAGTCTATTTTTTGATGAGGAAAATTTTTTCCTCCAATCTACTCATTTTCTCGAAATTCTAGTGATGTGATTTATCTCAAAATGAGTCAAAACTCTTAATAAAAAAGTTTTATAATCAAAATTCCCATGTCTTTACCTATCTTTGAAATCAACAATAAGACTTATGAAAAGTCTTAGATTATAATTTCCATTTCCAAGAGCTCACCTAGTGAATTGTTTACCTTTTGACCTTATTTTTCTTTTAAAATTTGTGTGAAAGATTACTTGTCTTGCCACAATGATGATTTGGATGGAGATTAAATAATTTTGTCTCCACATGGCCAACTTGATGACAATGTTGTCACTTATCAATAATTGTATCCATATGTATCGAAAGATAAGTGTGTTGAGTTGTTGATTTTCCATTAATAATACGAGACAAAATGGCAAATTTGATCATTGTCTCTATTAAAAAAATTAGCAAATGAGGTAAATCGAAATGTTGAAGTAGGGCTTGGATGCGATGGAATAGTGGTGAAAAAATATGCCCAAAACCTAGGCTAAGCATGGATCCCTATTATTAATTATCAAATACATGCAAAATTTGAGTGTGCAAAGGTTATAATCACCATTCTTTCCCACAGTCTCACGCCTCCTTTCCCTCAACATTCTCAATCCTCCTTTCTATGTCTCCTTTCCCTCGACCTCAAATGTACCTCTCATGCCTCTTTTCCCTCAACAGTGGTGCCTTAAAGAAATCCTGCATTACCAAATCTGGTCTCCTCAAATCGTATGGGTACAGGCCCTCGACACTCTCGCAGATCCTTTCCTGGTATGATCAGTCTCGGATGACTCGAACCTAGCCGATTAGAGTAAGTAGGATATGGATGACACGACCCTCAAATAGAGTAAGAAGGAGATACGTAACAGAGTCTCCTTGCTCTGTTTTCTCAGTCTTCTCGGTCTCAAATGGGCTTGTTTTCTCGGTCTCGGTCTTGGTTTGCTCAATCTCAGTCTACTTAGTCTGCTCGGTTTTCTCAGTCTTGCCTTACAAAACCCTGTCGACTTACCAAACCCAGTCTTGGCCTCAAAGCGTATGGTGTGTATGGGTGAAATCGAATTATGTTGCCCCCTTAAAAAACCCTCCTTAATAATTAAGAAATTTTCCTTACCAAACCATCTCTCTGCCTCAAAGTGTATGGGTGAAATCGAAGGTTATTTCTACATTTTCATATTGAGTAGATTACATATAAAAAAATAAGTAATAATTATTATAATTAAAGGATTTTAGTATTTTTTTTTTCAAATTGTATTAAGAATAGATATTTAATCTTTGATTTTTTATGAAGGCGTAATTTATTTTAGTAATTCTCACTATAAAAATTATGAAACTTAGGTGGAAATATGGGAAAATAACCCATACATGAACCAATAATTAGTATTAAGGTCTAACAAGTTGGAAACAATGGCCTAAAGCTCTAACTAAACCTTCTCGAGCTCATGAACCACCATTGACAACACCTAAAAACCATGACACAAGTCCTTTCTAGGGAGTCTTTGGCATCCAATTAGTTGAATATGGGTGACATTATGAGGTCTTCTTGATCATCATGGATGGGTCTTAGGTTCATGACTATATCCACTTGTATGCCAAAGGTCCACTTTAAAGGGTCTATGTTGTGGTTTAAGGCGTTGATTGTGGCACTTTAGATCAATAAGATTAATTTAGGGAATAATTCCCTATATTTATCCCCCAAAACATGGTATGAGACCCACCTATCATGCAAAAAACCTTCTAATGGAACCCATATCCCACTCTAAGGATATTTACCTCCTATATAGGGCATGTTTTGTGGTTGATTTGTAGCCTTGTGCAAGGCCATTGGTCCCTATAATATGACATCTAGGTCCTAAATTATTTATATAGAACCACAAAAAAAATCATAAAATGAAATGAATGCAATTTATATTCCATATCTAGCTCAAGCACCATGAGCAAGTCCTCAGGTCACCACACAAGACCATGGATGGGTGAACAAGTTGTCATCAAGAGCCTTGAATAAGTCCTCAAACCATCATAACATAACTTAATTGGCCTTTAAGAGGGATATAGGCATCGTGATTAGGCTTTGTACATTGAAAATGGGTGTAGAGGCATAAACATGGCAAGTTGGAAACAATGGCCTAAAGCCCTAACTAAACCTTCTCGAGCTCATGAACCACCATTGAAAACACCTAAAAACCATGACACGAGTCCTCTATAGGGAGTCTTTGGCATCATATTAGTTGAATATGGGTGACATTATGCGTTCTTCTTGATCACCATGGATGGGTCTTAGGTTCATGACTACAGTCCACTTGTATGCCAAAGGTCCACTTTAAAGGGTCTATGTTGTGGTTTAAGGCCTTGATTGTGGCACATTAGATCAATAATATTAATCTAAAGAATAATTCCTTGTATTTATCCCCCGAACCATGGTATGAGACCCACCTGTCATGCAAAAAACCTTCTAATGGAAACCATATCCCACTCTAAGGATATTTACATCCTATATAAGGCAAGTTTTGTGGTTAATTTGTAGCCTTGCGCATGGCCATTGGTCCCTATAATATGACATATAGGTCCTAAATTATATATATAGAACCACAAAAAAAATCATAAGATGAAATCAATGCAATTTCTATTCCATGTCTATCTCAAGCACCATGACCAGACCTCAGGTCACCATAAACGACCATGGATGGGTGAACAAGTTGTCATCAAGAACCTTGAACAAGTCCTAAAACCAACATAACATAACTTAATTGGCCTTTAAGAGGGATATAGGCATCATGATTAGGTTTTGTACATTGAAAATGGGTGTAAAGGAATAAACATGGCAAGTTGGAAACAATGGCCTAAAGCCCTAACTAAGCATTCTCGAGCTCATGAACCACCATCTAAAAAAACCTTAAAACCATGACACGAGTCCTCTCTAGGGAGTATTTGGCATCCAATTAGTTGAATATGGGTGACATTATGAGGTCTTGTTGATCATCATGGATGGATATTAGGTTCATGACTATAGTCCACTTCTATGCCAAAGGTCCACTTTAAAGGGTCTATGTTGTGGTTGAATGCCTCGATTGTGTCACATTAGATCAATAATATTAATCTAGGGAATAATTCCCTATATTTCTCCCCCGAACCATGGTATGAGACCCACCTTTCATGCAAAAAACCTTCTAATGGAACCCATATCCCACTCTAAGGATATTGACCTCCTATAGAGGGCATGTTTTGTGGTTAATTTGTAGCCTTGTGCATGGCCATTGGTCCCTAGAATATGACATCTAGGTCCT